>CAUJNA010003716.1:765000-917500 GCA_963377175.1 Effrenium voratum | reverse complement strand
CGGAGGGAGGCACCCCTTTGGTGGTTTGGATTGGGATTTGAGCCCAGTTCCTTTGGAAGCCATGTGGTATTTCTGGTGCTTGTGAAGGTAAGGTTGACCCAGGATTAATAAACCCGTCCCATTATTAGGGGTGTTCCCTCCAAAAGTTAAGAATCCCCACTAAAAGGGGACACCCCCCTATTAATCAACCAGGGGTTTATTAATCCGGGCTGAACATTACAAACCAAAGTAAATGGTGTTCGGAGTTGTGACACATCTGGGTGTCTGAAACTGGTGGGCCCCCTTTGGTTTGTCCCAACAGTGTGTCGCTCCGACTCAGCTTTATTTGCCCATTGCAGTTCAACGCCAGATCCTGGCTGAACCCAGTCCCGGACTAAAGCACTTGTCAGATGTACCGTAAAACGCAAGACTGAGGCCTTGTTGCCTTTTTGAGTTCCCTTCCACTTCCAAACATTTGTTTGCCTGGGTTCCAGGGACGCGCACACAAGCAGGCGCAGGAGGGGTTATCTATTTACCGACTTGCCAAAGCGCAATCGAGCAAAATCGAGGTTTCCAATCACCAGCTGAAGACCATTTAGTTTCCCTGTTGGCTTTAAAGGGAATCTAACACGACTGGATGGAGGTTGGCCAGTGGGTCTTGGGAGGACTTTGCGGGGAAGGTGGAGGCCGCAGAGAACAAGTTGTACATGGCCCGGCACCTGAGACACAATCAAAAGCCAGGTACTTGCAGGGCAGTAATGGACAATCCCAGCCATAAACGCCTTTCCAATTTCTTTACATGGTTGTGGGATTACGACCATTTTAATGCCAGATGTGTTACCCGGCACCAGATCCGGAAATGGCGGTCTCACTTCCTGTCGAGGGCGCACCATTAATTGCTAATACGCGTTGTCTCCTTCTACGAACAGGTGTTTCGTGGGCCTAACACATTATCTTGGGTTCATTTTGCTTGGATGTTTGGACTTTAACTTTTTGCCAACTCATGGGTTTTCCATTAAACAACTAAACAGTTAAACTTTTAGCAGGGGAGCAGAAAGCACCCGAGTTATGGAGGGGCGCTACCAAAATGAGTGTGTCTTTCGTGTGGGTAGCCCTTTTTGGTGGTTTTAAAGCGCTGACAAAATGACACACCCAATTAACTCACGGTCATAGGATAAGTGTGTGACAAGTTTTGAGCCCTCCGACAAACCGCTGTTTGATTTAGCCCCTTTTAGTACTGGGAAGAGGATATGGTATGAACAAATTACTTTGCAATCCACTCAGGAAGTGCGGTTTCCTATGTTTCCCAGAATACTTCTGAGTCCCCATTCTCAGGCAACCCCAAATTGGTGGTTTGAACCTTCTTGTTGAGTGTAAACGGGCCACCACTCCGTAACCTCGAAACCGCCGGGCTGCAAAACCCACGAAAACGAATCGGGAGGCTGAAATGACCAATCATGACCACTTGTTGGTCAAGGTCACGACTTCCCCAGAATTAGCTCCCCTTTTTATGTTTTTTGCTTTTTTGGGGTCCCCTTTGTTTTCCACTAACCAGGCAACAAATGTGTTTTTTGCTGGGGTCCTAATTCCAGCCTAGACGAAAGGTCAATATTTTTCTTTCATGTCCTTTCGGACTGAGGCACAGGGCTCCTTCTTTAGCCGGGGGTTGACACCAGACCCTGAACAAGCTCGAACAGGATTGGCTCCGTTCGCTGGAGGTGAAGGCCGTTGGCAAGGTGAAGGGCAAGATGGAGAGCGAGGACTGAAGCATTCGAGGGCTTGCGGGGCGATTGTCAGAATGGTTCTCAGAGTCCTTCTACTTCCCCAAGGGCGGTTTTAAACATCACGACTCTTGAAGGCGATTCAAGAGCCAACAGGGGTGTCAGATGCCAGTGTGCCCTTTTCTCATCTTTGCTGAGTTGGACTTTAAACTTTGCCTCTTGGACCAGATATTCCCTTGAACCTCTCAGGTTTTAAGAACCCTTCCGGGTTGGATTTGTTTTGGGGGGAAAAGGGCGAAGACTTGTTTGGGCCAATCCACTCAAGAAGTGAGTATATGGCTGTGGGTCAAAAATAGGTACCCAAAATGGAACCCTGGTAAATGGAAACATGGACTACAATCTGCGGTCCCCTGGTGGTTTAATTTGACCCAGACCCATATATAATTGAAATTTATGACCACATACCAGCCAGGACGGGGGGTTTGCTAAGCCAATAAACCAGTCCCTTTTCCGCGCATGGCGCGAGTGTTTAGCACGAGGCCACGGGTGCATGTCACACTTCCTTAGCGAAATATGTTGCTTCGCACGAGGCCGTTGCAGTCATCAAAGAGCTCAATAGGAGCAGGTGTTCGTTCCGGTTTCCTTGTGGAAAGATGTCTGCAGGTGCCCTACCCCAAGTCCCCGCTGTCTTGGGGGGCGCTTCTGATTTTTTCAGGCAACAAGGTATGGCAAATCCTCTAGAGTTTTACACAACACATTCTCGAAGGGCGTTCGTTTGTAGAAGATCTCACTTTCCCAAAGCCGACCTTCTAACCTTTCTCTTGAATTCTTTAGTCATGGCTCCAAAAGGTAATCGCCTTTTGTGTCCAGGTCCCTAAGGGGCAACTGGAGCCACAATGACAACCTGGGTAGATGAAGTTTAGTAAGGGGCAGTCCCAGCCAGAAATAGGTGCGGAAATCCGGCTTCTTAATTCTTGAAGCATGGTTCTGGGACCATTTGACTAGCGATCGGTTTTGATTGTCACTCGACTGAGATGTCAGGAGCATGAGCTCATCAACAAGTACCACAGCCCGGATTTGAAGGTGCGGCCAGCGTCAGACGTGTCTTCCGGGCCTTCGGAAGTCCGTCGGGCGGGCGCTGGCGCGGCTTTTTTGGGGGGTGCTTTGAATGGCAAAGTGTTTACAAGAAAACCCACCATTTTTGTTTGGTCCCCGGAAAACATGAAGAGACACAAACCCAATGATGTTCTTCACTGTTCTTTGCAGGTTTGTTCTTACGTGTTGGTTTGTTCGTTGTTTTTTTGTCAGTCGGGGGCCAAAACACAGTTGTTTTATCTCGTCAAGGTTTGGTACTGAACCCCGGGTCCTGACATAGAGCCACCCCGAAGATGTCCTTTATTTTGCGTGCGGGGAAAGAAACAGCACGGGGGATTTCCAGGTAAGGGTGAGTTTCTTTCGCGTGGCCCCGAAAGTACCTCATCAGACATCAGATGAGACTTCTATTTGGTTGGATCTTTAGACGTACCTTTTTGGGACCACAGTGCCATTGATTCATACGCGCATATTGTCAGGCTGCGTACATTCACAGGGGGCAATAGCCACAGAGATAAATTTACTTCCTGAGTTCCTGGACCTTAAACTTTTTGGGAAAATCATTTTAGTAAAAAAAACAAAACAGTTTGGACTGTTTTGGACCAATCCACACAGGCAGTGAGAAAATGCATACTCTAGAAAGTGTTTCCTGGTAATCAGGTCTTGGTGTTGTTTTGGATGCCCGAGCGAGATTCGGCATACAAAGTGGTTCATACAAAAACATGAAAGTGGGATCGCTTACCGGGTTGGGGCTTTAGCCACCAATTTAGTGGTAAGTGAAGAGTCCGGATTTTTGTTTTGGCGAATCTACTCAGGCAGCGAGCTCATTAACTACTTCAGGATTCTGTTGCCCGTCTCACTCACGTTCCTGGACAGGGATTTGGAGGGTTGCTTGCAAGGGGAAAGAACGCAAACATCAGCCCTAAGATCGACCCAGACCTCCAGTGAATTTCCAGATGAAAAGATACCCATTTAGGGATTCCTGAACCCTCCAAAAGTACTGAAATTTCCGTACATGCGGAAAAAAAGGTGTCAATGTACACTTTTGAGGAAATTTGACGGAAATCGCTGTTAGCAGGCTGTGAGCGTTTGTGGTGCACTTGGATGCACATGAACACAGTTTGCAATTTACACGGCCAGTCATACTTAATTCCGTTTCAGGTCTTTCGTCTCCAATTGCTGTGGGGCAATGTGTGACAGCTTCCTTGCCGCTTTTGCGAGTTTGCAGTTTTCTCAGCCAAAATGCAGAAACCGCAAATGCACGGAAATCGGCGGGAAATGCACGGAAATCGGCGGGAAAAGTACGGAAATCTGCGGAAAATGCACGGAAATCAGCGGAACATTTTCTTGAGGAAATGGGCACCTTTTGTCCTTGGTGAATTGCACACCTTCAAATGGTATGAGCATGACAATCTCCAGTGCCATGGCCGGAGCTGAAAGTGAGATTCTTGTAGAAAAAAGGTAGCAAAATGCTCCTGTGTCTTATGTTGAGCCTGCAAGAAAAGTACAGTTTTTGCTCAAATGTATGGATTTCAAGGAAATGCACGGATTTTTGCAGAGAGTCGCAAAAAAAGTGCCCTTGGTTGGTCCAGGTTTGTCTTAGGTGATCGATTTTCTTGATAACCACTGTGGGTTTAGGGAATGAGGGAATGACCCCCTATACATGGTTGTTGTTGGAAAACATTTTACATTTTTGCTTATTGTGGTTTAGTGGTTGCAATCCCCACTTAACTGCTAAAACTCAAATTTTTGCTCCCCTTCCAACGTCAACCAAGGATAAGCCATCCCCTATGGTGTCCTTTCAGATCCCTAGGCTCATTCCCAACACGCTGGGGCATTCCCTCCTGGGAGGAAGCCAGTTAGCTTCGGCTTGTTGGGGATGGTTGTCGTGCTTTTAATGGCTACATAAAGGTTTCTGAAGAAACAAGAGGTTTGAACATGGCGAATATGGCCAGCTTCCCCCTAATTGGTGTTTTGGATTGGTGGTGTTGGGTTTGAACGCCCGATTCTTGTAGAGGCTAAATGGAAAACCACTTCCTAACCTCCAAACTACCGGGCTCCAGCCCGCCGAGTAAAGGGAAGCCGATTAGTCCTGACTGTTCTCAACTTTCTGTTTGGAGGAGACCCCCGTGACTTGAAAAGCGCTGGATGGCCGTCAGGCTCCAGACCGACTGGGAAGCTGAGACAGGTGTGTGAAACTTCTCGAAAACTTGGACCCATTTCATGGCTTGTGCTTTTGTTCTTGTTTTCCTTAAAAACCCTTCAAACATGGGTCTACCATTTTGAGACCCTCCTGTGGATTTGACGGTGCCAGGAGAAGGTCCAGACGCTGAGCGCCTCCGTCCAAGAGTTGATCGACCAGGGCCGTTTGACGGTCGAGGAGACGAGCCGAGCCGAAGGGGAGCGATGGATCCGAGAAGCGCCGATGATCCAATTCTATACTAGGAAATGGGTGTGTTGCCTGTGCTCAGTGCGTAGGCAATGAACTTCTGGGTTTTGGGGAATGAACCTGATTCCCTGAAAGGAAGTTATGGGGGATGGTTTGTGGCTCATTCCCTGCTGAGAAGCAGCAAGAAATTGGGTTTGTCTTTCTGTTGAGTTGGAACCCTCTTTGTTGGTGGTCTTTAACTCACTCCCTGAGTTCCTTATTGTAGTGGAAAACAGACAGTTTAGCCGTTTTTGGGGCAAACCCACTCAGGAAGTGAGAGCATGGGAGCGGCGGGTCCCCTGAAAAACGGCACACCCAAATGGCTGTTCCAAGCTTGCCCCTTACGAAGGTATCCAAAAGGAATCATGTCCAAGCGTGTCTTGTCACAGAGTTAGTGTGTCCAAGAATGGCTTGCCTGTGCAAATATGGCTTGCCGGTCCAAATATGGAAGCATAAAGAGGGCCCTTTTTGCCTCAAGGGGTCGAACGTGCACGGAAGGTGTTTCTGAGGGCGGAGCAGGAGGTTGATCGAAGGGTCCAATTTACACGAGGCTCGTTTCCGCACGTGGGATCCCAGGTCCCAGCAAAACCATGCTTGAAATTCCGTTGAATTGTTCCGTTGCTTGCGATATGGCTTTGTGTCAAAATGGGTGACCCTTCCAGTCTGTTTCCTTCTGGTGTCCTTCTCAAATCAAAAGAGGGGTCCATATCCTATTCTGAGACACGGCCACATTGTGCAAGGGAACAAGGAGCCCCCGTTGTTTTTCTTCTCATTTCCCGGTGTTTCAGGTGGTTTGGATTTGTGGTTTTTGGATTTGAACCCCTGGCTTCTGTAAAATGGGAATCCACTTCCTAGCTCAGGTGGTTTGGATTTGTGGTTTGGGGATTTGAACCCCTGGCTTCTGTAAAATGGGAATCCACTTCCTAGCTCAAAGCTACCGGGCTTCAAACCACCAACTGGGGGAAGCTGAGTTTGGGGCGTCCTTTGTTGCCCAGCGGTGCCCGTGTTTTTCCTTCTTCTTTTTTTGGTAAGGGTTCCCCCTTTAAACTCCACCACCCTTCCCATGGAACTCCACGCATCTGAGCATCCCTAGTAGGTCCAGCTACGTGCCCCTTTTTTGGTCGGGAGGGGAACCCCCTACTCAAATAGACATCCTGAAAAAAAAGTCGGGTACCCGTACCCTAACCTCTACCCTCTCAAATCTGGAGCAGCTAGTTGAGCTCGCCTCCGGGCGCTGTGGAACTAGCTGTGGAAGCTTGAGAAGGGTTGGAACCATCACGTTTTGCTGTTGTGTGAGTTGGGGAATCGAATAGAATCTGCTATGGGCTTTCCTCCCCGCTTTAAAGGGAGGCGACTCGCGCTTGTCACTCGCGTGCCACGTGCCTCGCGGCTCGCGGCTTGCGGCTCGCGGCTCGCGGCTCGCGGCTCGTGAGGGTTTTCTCCTCGAAGGAGCGGCCGGCGCTGCAAGAGCAGCTCGCGGCGCGCAGGGCCAGCGCCAAGGCGCAGGAGAAGGCGAAGTTGGTGGAGCGTCTCGGCTCGGGCTCGGGCGGTCCCTTGAGTCTCCATGACCCTTGAAGAATGGGGTCATGGCCCAAAATTCAGGGGTAATGACCCCATTTTTAAGGGGTCATGGAGACTCTAGGTCCTTGTTTGATGGCTTTTGGGCTTGAGAGAAGTTGTTTGGCTTGGTGTGCTAGTTGTTTTTTTGTATTTGTTTAAAGGTTTTTTGGTGTTTAGGTGTAACAACCCCCCTTGGCTTTGGACTTTTTTGCATTTTCAGGTTTTGAGCGTTTTCAGGTTTGATGGCTTTAGGGGCTTTTGGGGTTTCTGGGTTTTACTCGTAGGTGTCCTTTTTTGATGGCTTTAGATTTGTGTTTGGGGAGTTTGGAGGGTTTTGACGGTTTTTAGCCTTGAAAGTCAGTTGGTACTTGGAGGAGGGGGGTGTAGGTGTACTTTTCGTACTACTCCCAGCTGTCTCTTTTGGTTTCATGGCCTTAGGTGTTTGTTTTTTGCGGTTTTGAGGTTTTTAGTTGGTTTAGACGTTGGGTTTCCATTGAGCCCGCTGAACGGTTGGACTTTTAGCCGGGGATCTGAGGACATTCGATCGGTTAGTTTGGTTGAAGTCGAGGGTTCCACCGATTTGCTTAGACTGTTGCTAAGGGCATCGGTTTGCTAGGAACCCTTTTGCTGAATGAACGATGCCAGTCTAAGGGAAATGAACGAACCCCCTCTATCTAGGAACCCTTTTGCTTAATGAACGATTTGCCAGATCGGTTTGCAAAGGTCACCTATGCTTGGCTCCAAACCAGGGGACAATGTGATATACCTCTCACCCCCTGAGTTCTGTGCCGGACCTTTAGTCGTTCTTTTTGGGTTTGGATTAGTTTCGTGGTAAACACATAGTTTGGGAGCTGTTTTGTTTGCCAAATCCACTTGGGGACCGAGAACCATTCCGAGGGAAAATGCGAAATGTTTCCACGAACCCATTACACTCCTGAAAATCGTTCTCTGGGAGCATGGTGAATCGGCTAGCACGCCCAACCAATACAGAAAGGCACATATCAGAAACCCTATCTTTGCGACATACACAAATACCTGATGTGTCTGTTTGTTTATTTTGGCTGTTTGTTTGTTTTTCCTGTTTTTGTCTTCTTTTTTTTTAAAGTTTGAAGAGCAAGGACATACCTGCTGCCTTTGGCAGTGTTTGCCCGAAAAGTGAAGGAGTCACTCTTGATTGGTACGGCGTCGGAATCAATCGGCACTTTAACCCTGGGCTTCCATTCATCTAGCTGTACCTTCCCCATTATCTTCAGGGGTCCTTCTGTTTGAAAAAACGGGCCACACGGGTTTATGAAGAGAACAATGGGTGAAGAGAAGAAGGGGGAGTCAACCATTGCCCCGTACACTCAATAGTTATCTCAATAGTTACACACCTTTGTCAGAATATGTTGGCAATTGCATGATGGTAACCCCTGACTAAAAAAAACATCGGCGGTTACCACGGAAAACCCGGTTCTTCCAAAACAACCCCTAAAAACCAGCTGGTAGTTGGAGTAGGGGGTGTTCTTTGTTTTTTTACCGGGGGTACACGTGTTTCCTGGGAGCGAGCACACGGGGGGTTACCTGCCAGACTCCATGCGCGCAGAGAGCTCGGCGGGGTCTAAGGAGGCTGGAGCTGATGCTGGTCAGTGTGCGCGGGCCCCAAAAACTTCGAGCAACTGACGCGTTTGCTGAAGAATACGTTGTCTACTTTTCCCGTAGAGGGGATCATGGGAATCTAGCACGAATTGCTGGAAGTAGTTGGTTAAGAATAGGTTGTTTACGTAGGATGGGGATTCTATTTGTTAGTGGAAATATTGGTTATTGCTGGGCTGAAGCAAATGGTTGCTTGAGAATATGTGTCGTCTACTTTTCCCGGTAAAGGGGAATCTATTCACGGATTACTGGAAATGGTTGGTTAGGATTATGTTGTGCAGTTGTTCAGTGGCACCATTTTTTTTCTTCTGTTTTTTTTGGTGGCTGCCCCACTAAAAAATGGTCTTCCCAAAACAAGGTTCCCTTTCTTTCCAGGGTCACTGAACAACTGAGAATATCTTGATTACTTTTCCGTAAAGGGAATCTATCACAATTTTGACTCAAATGGAAACCAAATGGTTTGAAAAGTGTTGGCCACGCTTCCCGCTCAGTTGTTCAGTGGCACCAATTATTTTTCCCCTTTTTTGTTGGTGGCCCAACTAAAAATGGTCTTCCCCAAAAAGGGTTCCCTTTTTGCCCAGGGTCACTGAACAACTGAGAATATGTAGTTTACTTTTCCGTACAGGGAATCTATCACTCCTGGAAACATTGTTTGTTTGTGTTTTTTTATTCCCAGCGGGCTTAATCTAATGGAAGACAAACCAAGCTGGGCAGGGATGTTGGACATATTTGTCGGGTAATATTTAGATATATATTTGTTTGTACATGGAATCCTCGCACATCACCGCTTCCCCGGTATTCTCTCTCTCATTTGTTTTCCCAATATTTGTTCAGGCGGTCAGGACTGCTAGTGGGAATCCGGAATCCCACACCCCAGTTGCCTTACTGATTGAGTTGTCGAACTTTGTGCTGTATTTTGTTTTTGAGAGTCAAGGCTCAACTGGTCTAAGCTTTTTCCGGTCAACTCAGCTGGTCAGTTCATGTCAGTTTGTTTGCATCGGGGGAAACAAGAAGTGGCACTCATGTGAGTCTGTTCAATACAAAGCAACGCAAGTCAACACCCAACCTTATTGTGTCCTTTTGCCGGTTCCCTTAATGGATACATACTTTCGGTCCAGTTCAATATCACATTTACCTGCCTATTTCGCGACGCCCCCCGTAAAGCAGGTGATGTGTGGATGTTTTTGGCCGTTTTGTGGAGCCGGGGGCCGCAAAGAGGCATATGTCTCGTCAGTTCGTGGCACCAGACCGAACACACGCACGCACACACTACATATACAGGAATTGGGCGAATCATGAGAGCTACCTCACCTACCTTTAGATACATGTGCACTAGATAATCTTTGGCGTGTTTCCCACTTTTGCGGCATATGTCCCACTTCCCTTCTCCTCACCCAGACCCCAAACCTTCTCTCCCAGCGGTTCAAGCGGCTGCAATTTCTGAGGGGCAAGGCGCAAGGCATCGCGCATCCGGTGGCCCAGCTCGAGGACTTCTACGCCCCGTGCCAGGACGGGGGGGAAGCGTCCGGCTTTCTCTTGTACCCAGAGGCTCCAATTCGAAGCATTTAGCGCCTTCAAACACCCGGGTTTTGAGAATTCCCGGGTCCCAAGCACCAATTCCTGGGGTGTCTAATGCTTCGGGCTCGGGTCTTCCATTGAAAGCTGCAGCGTCTGGGTGCAAGAAATATGCCCCCCCTAAACAATACCTAGGTCGCCCAGTGCCCTTTCTCACCCTTTGTTGGGGGAGGGTTCCCCTACTAAAATAGACTCAAGACAAAGGGGTACCCTTATTCTGACCTCTCTACTGGAGTTGCACGAGGCGCTCGACAGAAGATCTCTGTTCCCACAGCCTCCGATCGGCTTCGGCTGGAAGACCCGACTCCAGTAGACAATCCGGGAATTGGTGGGCCGGGAATTCTCAAAACCAGGTGGTTTGAAGGCCCTTCAATCGAATTGGAGCCTCGGGGTTGGGAAATTCCTCTCTGTTGCTCCTGTTGTCTTTGGTTGTTTTGTGTTCCATAGCGCTTCTTGGGAGCGTAACCTTGAAGAGATTGGGCACATGAGTTCAGCTCCAAAACAAATACCGGTTTTGAGTTGAATGGGCTCTTAACGGCACCAAAAGCTATTATTCTGTGGCTCTTAATCATTGTGCGAGAGTTGGGAGGCAAGCTGCATGTGGTAAACTTACGGCCAGTGCCCATTTGCCTGCACCTCAAACACCGCCTGAGAGACTCCACGCCCCCGCAAACGACTCCAGTCCCGTGCCTCGGACGCCCAGCCAGGCCAGAACGAAACCTCAAACCCTAAACCAAACCTTCACCTAAACCTTACTTAACCCCGAAACCTAAAGCCTACACCGGAACAGTGAACCCTAAAGCTGAAACCCCAAATTTTAACCTTAATGTCCAAGTTGGCACGAATGCCACTGGAGCCTTGAACCAGGCGCTTCGTGCATGCAGCGGTGTTCTCATGTAGGCTAAGTTTTACGCGCAACGCCCAAGTCGTTTTCGGGTTTTTGGGGATTAGGTTTAGGTCCATGTGACTGTGGCTCAAACACATGTAGCAAAACGGCCCCTTGGGAAAATGGAACCAACAACTAAAACCTGCGCAAGGCTAGGTCTTTAATTTTGAGCCACAATGTTAAATAGGGGACCCCAAAAAATGACTTCGGTTCCCTTAAAAACCACCCAACAAAGGGCAGCATTACAAAGAGATACGTTCATGTTGACTCCTCTTGCGTGTCGGAAGGCAAGTAAAACTTGCAGAAGCGAGCCGCAATTTAAAACCTGGGTGGAGTGCGGGACAGTCCCACCAGGTGTCCACGGTTTTTGTTCTTGGGTTTCGCGTCGGTTCTAGAGACGTGGTTCTTGGCAAACAAGAACGTGCTCGCCCAAGCTGGTAAGTTGTTGGTCACCTAGGCTATAACCCGCCTATACATGGTTGTTGTTGGGAAACATTTTGCATTTTTGCTTATTGTGGTTTGGTGGGAAATCCCCACTTACCTGCTAAAATTTAATTGTTTGATCCCCTTCCACCGTCAACCATGTATAAGTCTCCCTAGAGGGGTGACCCTTGTTATTAGTGGCTTGGAACCCAAGTGGCTAATTACTTACTTACTGGTCTGAGCATCCAAGTAGCTGGCTTCGATTGTGACTCTGGTTGCTCTTTAGTGCCACTGTTGCGACCTTGCAAATTAGCATGGGAACCCAGCATTCCCGATACGAGGATTTCTCAGTGTTTCTTTCTTGCTTGTTTGGCTTCAGTCCTTTACTGGACGGCTTGATCTCCTGTAAAATGGAGGTTCTGTGGCTGTTTCGTGGGGAAACAAGCGTAAATTTCCGGAGATTCTAGTCCAGAGTTCCAACCCACACAGCATCCAAGCTCAGCAACAGGTGAGCCACAATCAAAACCCGGGCAGATGAAGGTTAGTAAGGGACAATTTCCTTGCCAGAAACAGCTGCGGATATCCGCCTTTGTATTTCCTTAGACTGTTCTAGGTCGACCATTTTAATACCGGGTTTTTGATTGTGACTCAGGTTGTGGCTGTGAGGAGCTGAAAAGCATCGAGCGCTTGGAGAAAGCGCCGGAGAAGAATTTGAGCAGGGCGCCAAGGTCCAAAGCGAGGAACATTCGGGGGCTTTCTGTCGGGTTACCCCGAAAATTGCCAAGCGAACAGCTTTGGGGTCTCCCTCCCTGAGTTTGTCTAGGTCCCCCAGCTAGGTGCCCCTTCTCTCCCCTTTTTTGGTTGGGAGGGTTCCCCTACTAAATAGACTACGGAAAACGGGTGCCCTTATTCTAACCTCTCTACTGGAGGACCTAGTTGTGGGCTTCAGTTACTTTTGGGGTTTGGACCATTTTAGTGGTAGTCGAAAAGTTTGGATTTGTTGTGGCCGATGCACTCGATCGGAAGTGAGTCAGCCCCCGACTTGTGGTTTGCGGCGTGGGATCTGCAGCCACCGGGCTCCAAACCATCAACTCGGGAAAGCTGATTTGGGCAGGAGCTTCGACGTTTTCTGGGCCCTCCGCAATGATTTTCTATTTGGGGTACACAAAATACGCAACAAGATGTGAACATCGTATTTTCGGTGTAGCCCGGATGTGGGCCGTGTTTTTATTTGTCCGAAAATGACCGTTTCCTGACTAGCAAAAGTGTGTCTCTTTTTGTTCGGTGGGCTTGCACGCCAGAAGGGGTGTGAGCCATTGGGGTCTCAGCAGTTTGAGATACACCTACCCAGAGGCTCCAATTCGATGGATTTTTCGCCTAACCACCGGGTTTTGAGAATTCCCGGGTCCCAAGCACCAATTCCCGGGGGCTTGCAAGCGGACTGACCTTGTGTGGTTATATCTCTTTGGAAGCAAGTGAATGGGAGCCTAATGCAGGTCATTTGCCATTGGGAAGAGGTATGTGACCAAGCTGTCACCGTGTGTGGCAACTTCTCTTTTTCTAAAACCAAGGCTTACATCATACACTTAAATATTTGGATTGGGCGGGTATCGGCTATGGAAAACCTGACAACATAATGACACAATGTATTATATAAAGTCTATTTGGAGTAGGCAACCAACCCTTCCAGGATTCAACTGACTATACTTGGCCAGGTATTTACCTAATTGTTTCCCGCAGCACATGTGAATCAAAACACATGGTGTTACGATGGTGTACCCAAACCCACGTAACTGCATAACAACAGGCGAACCTCCGCTTTTGTTTGGCACACTCCCTTACTAACCTCCATCCTGGTTTTCAGCAAGTGGCTCATGGGCGGGCCGGTTCCGCGGCTCAGTGGTTCAATGGCTCAGGCGACTACGATCGCAATCGAGCCGGGGCCTTGTGCAGAACGGTTCCAGTCGCTGGCTTAGGGAATCTATGACTACAATCCAACAGGATTCGCCTTTTTTCTAGGGACTTAAGCAAGTGGAGGATTTTGGACATGCAAGATAAGGGACTGCACAATAGGGACTTTTTGATTGGTCTCCCTAATTGTGGTACAAAACCACTAGACACTACGAAAGGGTCATATCACCCCCTTCAGATTTTGCATTGGTAGCCTCCTTTTCGGTGGCCAGCCCGTTGAGTTCCACGAAGACAAGCGCACTTGCTTGTGACTGCCAATTCGTTAACAACATAAGGCAATTGTGTATGATGTCAAGCATGTGCGAGGTTTACCTCAGTTTCTTGATGGCAATATGGCAATACTATATTACAGAGTAATTACGCAGTTGTTGATGTGTGCTGCTTTGATCGCACCAGCTATGGATCGGGGAGCCCCAGCACCAAGATGCAAAGTCCGACTGAGCTCATGATAACGAGCTCAAGCTGACCTACGCCGAGCTCACCCATGATGAGAAGTGTTTTTGTTTATTTGAGGATTCTCTAATTTTTAACTTGTGAATTATAATTCAATTTAGTGTTCGTGACATTGGAGTTGCTTGCCAATGTTGTTCTTGGCACTTCCCAGGAATATTTTGAAATTTGTACAGTTGCTGGGGACCCCTGTGGACATGTTGTTTTGCATTGTGATTCCCAATGCTCCCACAGCCTCAGAACAAGTAGGTTCTTCCTAAGCCATTCAGCTTCTTGTTTGGGAACCCGGGGAAGACTTGAGGGGTCAAAAGATAGAATCATTATTCAGTTGTTTGAACCCAATTCCTTTTGAAACCACATGGGGTTTTGTTCCCCCTCAACCAAACCAGACCACCAATCAGAGGGAAGCTGAATTATTGCGCATGGAGTTTTAGAGGAGACAGTGAGTCTCGTTGCCCTGTTGCGCAAAAACACATTATGTGTGTATGTGTATAATATATATATATATATGTATATACATCCCGAATCATTGACACACGACGCTGATTTGGAGTCTATAATCTCACTTGGGTACGTGTCAAAATAGGGGGTCTCGATAATGGTGGTTTGCCTTGCGGTGTCTCCTCAAATCCGCAGGATTGGTACCGGTTTTGTGGCATGCTGTTGTTGTTTTGTTTTTTGGGTTTGTTCATTTTGAGTAGAAGCTGCAAAAACGACATCAATTTGTGACAAAAGGGTTGGAAAAAGCCACTCGACAAAGTCTGAGATCAAGAAGAAGTCCACGCTGCAAGACGATGTGCGTCGTGCCTTGGCACGTTGGAAATTCTTGGCAAATGGGGCAGTTGGGTCAGGCCCTGAACTCGGTGGCTAGGTGCCCCAATAGTGCCCTTGTACCCTTTTTTGCGGGAGGGTTCCCCCTACTAAAATAGACCTCTCTAATTACTCTATGAGAGCCTTATAGTAGGGGAACCCTCAAATAGACCTCCCTCATTGAGTAGGGGAACCGCAAATAGACGGTTGCCCTACTCAGAAAAAGTTGTTGGGTGGGATTTGAAGCCCTGGTGCTTGTAGCCGGGAACACCAACCCAAACCACCAAGACAAACCGCCAATTAGGAGGAAGCAACAGCACCAAACCACCAAGCCAACTAGGCCAATTAGGAGGAAGCTGAGTTGGGTGAACGTAGATGGCTCGATTTTTATCTGTGTCCCTTTATTGTGGTTTAGTCATTCCTCTTACTTCTGGTGTACCCTATTCAGGTTGGTCCCAAGGGAAACCCACATGGAACACCACTAGTTCAAGCCCCCTTTGACAACTAAATGCCCAATTCCCATTTGTTGCTGGTTGCTCGGCTCACTCAGCAAAGGTTATCCAGAAAGTTTAGATATGCATTCCCCAAAACCTGGGTAGATGCAGGTAAGCAAGGGATTGTCTTAACCCTAAAATGGGTGCCAGCCACCTGTTTGTTGGATATCTTGCATGGTTCTGGGTAGACCATTTAAATACTAGGTCTCAAATTAGTAGCAAGGTGAATGGGTGTCGCCGCGTCAATTCTTTACATGGTGCACCAGGATCACCTAATGGGGGGTCACTTTGATGGTGAACGAGCTTCCCAATGTGGGTTTGTTTGGGACACTTTGTTGCCGGCTGGGTTTTGTTGGGACATGTCTGGTTGTTCCGGGAAACCATTTAGCTCCAATTGTCAATTCTTTGTTGTGTGAAAGGCAACAAGGGGAATTGGTTCACTGTTGCAAACCATCTACTGTAAGGGCTTCAAGAATTAGAATGCAGGAATGATTGGCTACCTCGGTGGGATAATTTTGCTTGTAATTCGCCCCTTAGATCGGGGGGACTCTTACGAGGACCGAGCCTTATCCCCCACCCCCCCAGACCGCGCCATACACTCCGTTTGCGTCACCCACATAGCATGCGAGTGAACCGACTGACAGGTTCAGGTATAGGTTCAGAGTTAAGCTTGTGGGTTTCGCGAAAAACGGGTCTGGTTTTAGGATTTAGGTGTGGGGGTTTAGGTCTCTGACCAGACGACTGGGTGTTGCCGGCGATCGATGCGATTCCCCCAGGACTTGGGCTCCTTAGCTTGGTGTTGTTCTTCCTTTTCTTTTTTGTTGTTGGAAACATTATACATTTTTGCTTGTTGTGGTTTAGTGGCTGAAATCCAGCCACTTAACTGCTAAAATTTGTTTTTTTGCTCCCCTTCCAACGTCAACCAAGTTTTGGGGAGGGGGAGGGGGCGGGTTAACGTCAGAAAATGGGGTTGGTTGGCTCCATTTGAACCTACCACTGAAAGGGGTTGACTTTGGTTCTGTTTCCCTGTCGGCTTTAAAGGAATCCTATCACTGAAACAATTCAATCTACGAACATTTTTGTTGGGGGAGGGGGCGGGTGAAAGTCAGAAAGATTGGGGTTGGTTGGCTGTGCTGCAGATGCAGGCTAGTAGGTTCCTTTCCCTTTAATTCTTTTCGACAACGTTCCCAGAGATGTCTTTTATGCGCCCAGGAGTAGGCACCGATAGCAAAAGCGGTCCCGGAAGCTTTGTCTGCCGAAAAAGCAACCAAACATGGATGTTTGTAAATGGGCAAAACATTACATGGTTGTTTTTGGGCAGCATTTTTTCATGTTTGCTTATTGTTGTTTAGTGGTTGAAATCCAGCCACTTAACTGCTAAAATTTAAATTGTTGCTCCCCTTCCAACGTTAACCAAGATTAGGTATCCAAATGTCCTCAATAATGGAGGTCTTCAAAAGCCTAGTCTGAAGAAGGCGCTCTATTTGGAAGCCTTTTGAAGGTTCCACGAAAGACCATCTCCTTTCAAAATCTGCCAAAGAAGCTTTCATGGAGGGTTTCTCCAAAACGTGCCCCCAAATAAATGTCGGGTATACTCACTTGTCCAAAGCGAATCAACCGGATCTGACCGATTGTGTTTCCCTTGTTGGTTGCCAAGGAGACCAAAAGCAGACCAACTGGGTTTGTCTCAAAGAGAAAGCCTCAAATTTGGTGGTTCCTTCTAAAATCCCCTTTGGGTTTCCTTGTTTTGGTCCGTACTTTGTCAAGGTAACACGCGATCACCTCCGGCGCTTGTTTTGATGACGAGTTCGGGGCGGATGCATTGGGCCAAGGTCTGGAGAACAAAAGCCGCATGTGGTTCGAGACCCATGAGGCCCGGCGTCCGAGCCGAAGACTTCGCTTTCGCTTTCGTCGTGCAGCCCGGACGTGGGCAACACAGCCCCTGTTGTTCAATTGTTTGATGTTTTCTCACTTCCTGAGTAATACAAAGTTTAGACTTTTTCGGCCAATCCACTCGGGAAGGGAGATTCTGAAGGGGTTCACCTCCTTCCCAACAGAGAACAAATAAGAATATAACCGCCGTTTGTGGGTGTTAAGTTGATTTTGAAAGGGCTCACCCCCTTCCCAAAGAAGAGCAAACAACACTAAGAGCCGCTGTTTTTGGGTGTAGATGAACCCTGGAAAAGCGATCGGTATTCCAAAAACTCGCCCTCAATCCCAAAGCGGGTATTTTGGAGTAGGAGGTACTGTGGATGGACGAAATCCTGCACCACCTAAAATTCCCTGGACTGATGCTTCCCATGTAAATACCAATGGTTTCAACCATGGTTTCACAGTGCGAAATGGATTTCGTCCATCCACCATGCACCCTCCCACCAACTAACATGAGGAAAGTCGTCTTTCAGGGGTCTGTGCACTTCCTTGTTAGCTGCCGGGAGGGTTTGTATGGCAAGGATCTGCAAGCTCGGGGATCGAGCGACGCAGGACTTCCAGCGAAGGTTGCAGAAAGCCCTCATTGAGCTGGAGAAGCAGAAGGCGCCACGGTGGATGGCCTTTTGGGTCCAGAAATATGGGTGTGGTTCCTTCCCCCCCCCCCTATTAAAAACAAAAACAAACATAGAAGCGATAAATAGCATAAAATACCTCGGAACCACCTAGAACCTTCTGGAACCTTTCCTGAAAGCTGCCCCGAACCACTCCGGAGCTTATTTGGGCAGAGACCCCAAAGCTTTCAGCTGTTGGGGGAAAACTGTGGTGTTCCTTTTGGTTTCCTTTTAAGACCACAAAAAGGGGGTACCAACTCCAAACAAGACGAAACCCTTCCTGTGCACCCCGGCATTCGAAATCTGTGGGTTTCGGTGATCTCTGAGGACAACTTGGGGGCACAACAAAAACGAGTGCCCTTTCTTCCCATGGCCACTGGGTGGGAGGCATTGGCGGTGCTTCTGGGATTCTTGGCAATGTTGGCATTTTATGTTTGTTTTAAGATGTTTTAAGTGTCTGTTCTTCTGTTTATGTGGCATCTGTCGTTTGCGTTTCTGTTCGTTGGTTCTATTCAGGATTGGGCCGCAAAACGCAAGGTTTGTGTTGCTTACATGCCAAGGGGTGGAAGGATCGGGATCATTGTGAACTCGTTGAACGGAATGTCAGACGTCCAGGGCAACTTATGTTGGCTTGGATCTTCAACCTCTTGGTTGAAAGATGCTGGTGGCCCACTTACGTGCAACGCGAAACAAACTGGTTGAACATGAGCATTTCACCACAAACCTGAAAAACTTGTGTTTTGGGCACTTGAGAATGTTTTCATTGGCTTCCTGAGGCTAGTACTTCCCCACTAATGTACACAAAGATCAAACTGTTTGACAGAGGGCTAATAACCTTCAAGATTTGACTTCATGGGTGTGGAGCAAACACAATTTCTTACCAAGAATGTCACGTGCGGATTTGCAATCTGCGCTCTTGCCATCTTTGGTGTTTCCGGCTGACACCCGCAACTCCAGCAAGCAAGGAGACTTGATGCTGGATGACATGTATTTGTTGGGGGGCCGGTCACAAACCAGTACCCTTCGAATTGAGGCGGAACAAGCCAAGCAGGAAGCTCGTGAGGCTGAAGAGAGGAAGCGCAGAGAGGCGCGCTGGAGTCCGGAGTGCGGACGTTAAATAGCAAAGTTGTACACCTCCTTTGTGTGCGTGTGTGTTTCTTTGTTGTGTCTTGTTTGATTTTGCGTGTTGTGCTTGTTTTGTTTCTTTGTTTTGCTTGTTTGTTGATTGATTGTTTAGTTGCTTGATTATTGGTTTGTTTGCTTGCTGGCTTGCTTGCTTGCTTGCTTGCTTGCTTGCTTGCTTGCTTGTTTGTTTGTTTGTTTGTTTGTTTGTGTGTTTGTATACGTTGTTGTTATTTGTTTATTTATTTCGTTGTTTGTTCGTTCGTGTGTTTGCTTGCTTGCTTGCTTGCTTGATTGATTGATTGATTGATTGATTGATTGATTGATTGATTTGATTGATTGATTGTTTGATTGTTTGATTGTTTGATTGTTTGATTGTTTGATTGTTTGATTGTTTGATTTGTTGTCTCATGAAGCGCAGGTTTTTCGGCAGCCTACTGCACAGTACTCATGGCTTCATACCTACGGATCCCATCCAAGATGTTGTTTGATGATTAGGCATGCATCTGTGTTTTTGTTGGTTTCGAGGGCAGCCCCCCCCAAAAAAAACACAAGCGGTTTTCCTGTTGGTTGACCTCTAAAGCAACCAACCAAGGGTACCCTCAAAAACAGACAGACCCACAATATTTAGTGTGCTTTGTTCGCCGACGGTAGGCTTTTCCAGCAGCGCCTTGTTTGTTCCTGACTTGGAGTTCCCTGCGACATCGAGCAACCGGCAAGCTGTTTCTTTTGCTTCCTGGAGGTTTGGCATCGCTTTCTTTGAGGGCTGCAGAAGGGCGACCTTGAGCGTGTCGGGGCCTGGTTTAGAGGGAAAAGTAGCTAGAACCTACATGTGGCCCCAGTTTTGACCATGGGTAGCTTTGCCATGCGGTTGAAATAGCATCTTCAATGGTTTCCCCAATGGTCAGCTTAAAGGACCTTTGATCAACCCCCACATGGATCCTTTGGGATTGCTGGCTTTGTGTTGTGTTTCATGTTGTCAACCATCTGAAAAAGGTTCCCTCATTCAACTGGACTCATCCGTAAGGGTGTTTGCTTAATTGAAGGTCTTACCGTTTTGCTTGTTGGAGTGGCTCAAAGAACACCAAAGAGAGTTACGTGCCAGTTTGGAGTTTGGAGAGTTTATCATTTGTGCACTTTCCGCAAATGCTACCTTACTGATGAGAAGATCATCCTCTTGGGTTCCTTGGAAGGAATTGCAACTGGTTTCAGCTTGCGATTTCGAGCATCGCCCAAGGAAGAAGAGGCGCTGGAAAGAAAGCGCCAGGCGCGCCGAAAGAGCTTCTCACGTGTCACCAGCCAGTAGTCCGATAGATGGATGCTGGTTGCGAAGCCCAAAAACAACACATCTTTCTTGGTTGGCCTCTAAATCTTGGATGTGGTTGTCCGCAAACAAAAACAAACACATTCGCTTCTTTTGGGGTTGCCTTTGGTGTCACAGAAGGTTGTGCTTGTTTACCATGCCAAAAGAGAGCTTGTACACTATAGGCTGCCCTTTTGTTCAGCCAACAAGCATAAATAGGTCAAAGTGTTTGCGCCGACAAGTGGATGGACGAAATCCATTTCGCACCACCTAAGAAAGCCTGGTTTCTGCGGATTCCCCTGTAAATACCAACAAACGGTATGGTTTCCCCCAATTCCCATGGTTTCATTTCGTGGTGCGATTTCTGGATTTCGCGTCACCATCCAGAGTCTGGGTCCACTCTAGACGCCACTTGTGGGGTGTTCTCTCAACACTGACGATTGGATGTTAACAAGCAGTCCCACTGCTCACTTCTCACTTGCCCAAAGTGAACCGACCTTTTGACCTTTGACTTTCCCTCGTTTGGCCCATTTTTAGTTTCCCAAAAAAAGGAAAATCCTCCTTCCAGTCAGGGTCTGCAAAAAGGCCCCTAGTTATTCTCATCCCCCCCCCCCCCAGATCTGAAGCCAATGAGTTCCCCCGAAAGCTTCAAAGACCCACCTTTTTTTGGCTTCCTGGCTAATGCGGCGGGCATATTGAGCTTGACTTTGCGCTCCTGGCTTTTTGCCCGGAACCTATTGGGTGTGGCTCAAAATTAACAACCTAGGGTTACGCGGGTTTTAGTCTTTGGTTCCATTTACCAAGGTGCCATGTTGGTACATTTTTGTGAGCCACATCCTATTGGGAGTGCGCGCCCACGATCCTGCGGGCAAGCTTACAGCTTCGGCAACGACATTGGGCTTGGGGCAAGAGAATGTCACGGTCGAGATGTTGGTATGGGCGCCCGCCTTGCACAGCACTTTGTGTGCAACAAGCTTTCCTCCATGCGCAGTCCTTGGTCATAGTCTTTGACCACTACGCCTGGAAGAGGAATTTCTTCGATATGTGTTCTATGGCGTGGGTATTGGGTGCAGGCTGCTCAAGAAACTCAACCAAGACCCTGATGGTTGGTACTTTTGCCCTTGGTAAAGGAAACCGAAAGGAAAGGCGAAGCCTTGTGGGGGTCGCCCCCCTTTTGTCTCACTTCTCTTTTTTTCAGCTTATGAGTCCGCGCCATGTTTTCCATTAGTGGTAGACCCAACTTACCCTTTTAGCATGTCGCCGCATTTGAACACCCGTTGGGTGTTTCCATCATTTTGACCTGACGTAATTATTTTGCCAAAGCTCTGCGGTTTGCCCATCCTTTGTACCTTGGATTTTGTCTAACCCCTTGGGTTTTTCCCATCATTTTTAGTTTTACCTTAGCAACTACCTAGAGTCTCCATGACACCTAAGACAAGGGGACACAAAATCCCAGAATTTTGGGTAATGACCAACCATTTTTAAAGGGTCAAAAGGAGACTCCAGGTACCATGTTCACATGACACTGGGTCCTTTAAACAGCGAGCCGGACTCTGCGTTTCCAAATCAGATCAAGCACCTTTCGCGGCTCGCCACATGGCCGTGGGTCGGGATCCCATTTTGGTTGGTAGGTGAATTCACCACCCAGTTTAGGACCAATTTTAGTGGATTGAACTGGATGTTCACTGGGGGCTAACCGATTTGGATTTTGAGCCATGGCCTCTTGCTTCGGTGGGTGGTGTCTGGGGTCTTAGCATGGTTCTGGGTTAATCATTTGGCTGTGGGTCAAACATAGGTACCCGTTTTGGGAACCCGATCGGTAAATGGAACCAAAGGCTAAAACCTGCGGTCCGATTCCTGGTGGTTTTCTTTTGACCCATAGCCATTTGTGTGTGGCTCAAATGGGAAGCAGAAGATCAGGACATGATCACCTGTTTATTTTGCACTGAAGAAAAGGAAAACATGCAAGATATAATTGACCACATCCAAACGCAACACCATTTTGATTGGCCCGCCACAACCGCTGGGTTCGACGTGTACGGTCAAATTCAGTTGGTGAATTACATTCGACGATGTGTACATGAATCCCCAAATGTAGAAAAAACAATTCAAGACTTGATTCAACAGGACTTGGCCAACGGGAGTAACTATGACTCTCTTAAGGTAGCCAAATGCCTCGTCATCTAACTAGTGACGCGCATGAATGGATTAATGAGATTCCCACTGTCCCTATCTACTGTCTAGCGAACCCACAGCCAAGGGAACGGGCTTGGAAAAATCAGCGGGGAAAGAAGACCCTGTTGAGCTTGACTCTAGTCTGACGACAGGAGGGGTTGCGCAGGATTTGGTCCATGTTTCCACTTACCAAGGTTTCATTTTGGTGCCGGTTTTTTGAGCCACAGCCATTTGTGTACCGGGCGTCTGGGCTTTGCGTCTTCGCGTCTTGGCGATTCGCGCGTCGCGTCACGACGTGAGGCGCTGAAGGAGGCGGAGGAGCGGAAGGCCGCGGAGCTGGAGGCGAAGTTGGAAGCCAAGCGCCAGGAGGCCTTGGGCTGGGCTGGGCCGCCTTCGGCTTCGGAGTCGGCGAGTCGGCAAGTCGGCTTCGAACCCATTGTGTTTTGTTTTTTTTTGTTTTTTGAAATAGTTTGTTTTTGGTTGGCTTTCTTTTTTATGTATATATATACACATATATGCTTTATGGCGCTCGTATTGATGGCGCTACGGAAATCGGTGGATGGACGCGTTCCAGGCTTGAAGCCACGCTAGGTGTGATGGAATTGTTGAATCTGTTTTCCTGGGATCTTGGAGAGGTAAGGAAGCCACATCATGGTTGTTGTTGGGGAACACGTTTTTGTTATTTTTGCTTATTGTGGACCTGTGGATTAGTGGTTGAAATCCCCACTTCTCTGCTAAAATTTAAATTGTTGCTCCCCTTCCAACGTCAACCAAGACATTCTAAATACAGGTTGCCATACACTGTGTGTGGATGGGCAAAATCTGTAAGCACCACCTAAGAACACATGGTTGAAACAACGTGTGTTGGTATTTACAGGGGGGTCGATCTTCTTCCAGGGTGTCTTAGGCAGGATGTTGTCCATCCACAGGGGGGATTGAGATTTTCACTGGTACGGGATTCTGAACCATGGCCAATTCTCTTTGAAACCATAGCGGATGGTTGAAAAAGGCATTCCGTGCTGAGAACCAGCAAGAAAAAGGTGGTTCCCCCTTTTGCTTACCATTTTCTAGTCAGCCCATAAAGGGGAACCTTCAAAAAAGACATATGCGAAAACATATAACAGGTTTATAGCCTATCTTCACAACCAAGTAGGAACTGCACCACCTAAAGTGGCCCTTCCAGTGATGACTCCTCACTAAACCCAGGGAAAAGCACGCCCCTCTTAATACACTGGGGTTGGTTCATATGCGGTCGACATTAGTAGGTAAGAGAGTTAACCCCACTTGGGGGGGCTTACAGCCTAGGTTACCAACAATTTACTCACTTGGCCGAACACCCAAGTACCTACTCCCAGGGAACCGCCCTTGCGAAACCAAAAGGAAACCTCCTGGCCTACCTGCAGGACCTTGCTGTAGTGCATGGGATCCACCGGCTCCCCAAAAGGGGCACCAACTGCCCGACGTTTCAAACCCGCCGAGTCGCTGGAGCGACTTGACTGAATGATTTGCCCAGCGCCCGTTACATAAGCGCCCGTGAACACTCGTTGACAACTCGTTGACCTTTGGTTCTAGTGACATGCTTGCTGGTGCTCAGTAGGGAATGAAGGAATGACCCCTACAAATCATCCCTTGTGGTTTCCATCGCTAGGTTCATTCCCACATTCCCTACTGAGGATGGTTGGAATGCTGCGCGTAAACCGTTTTCGCACGTTTCACCCCGGAATTTTCTGAGCTCACCATACAACTCCAAAGCTTCACCCTTTGACAAGAATAGACTAAAATGGGTGGTGCACCGGGACCCCGAAAATGGTACCATTGGTTTTGACCCACAGCCAATTCCTTTTCGGTTGATTCCCAACACCCGGAAAGGTCATGCCCTGAGCAGCTGCAGTTTTTTGGCGGGGGGTTGGTCGCCGGACAGGCCGCTTTGAAGCCTCAGAAGGCGGCGCCGCAGGCCAAGAAGAAAGAGACCCTCAGCTATGGCACAAAAGGGTCCCCTAGACAGAGGGCTCACTATGTGTTTGGGTGGTTTGAAACATCGCATGTTTTTTTGGTGGTTTGAAAGATCATTTGGGTTTGTTTGTGAAGTCTTCGTTTCCTTTTGGAGTGACGCTGAAGGAAAATATGGGGTCACCCAAACAGACTGAAACCCCTAGGGGCAGCTTGGTGGCCACTAAAAGTGAAGCTTTTAGCAAGGGATTTGAAGACAGCCCCGTGCTACCATCATGACGAAATATGGTTTGAGCGTAAGGTCATCAAGAACAGGAACAAGGATCAACAGAAAGTCCTTCACGAGCCCCCGAGTTGTGCAGGATAGCTCTAAAAGGTCGGGTTGCGGGGCTCTCTGAAGCCATATTCAATTACGCTTTGATCTTGCTTTAAGAGGAATCATGTGTTGTCCCCGTGGCTGTGGTTAGCATGTCTTGGGACGTAGCGGACCAATTGACAAACCTCCTTCTGCTTGGCCTGCGTGGGTCGAATTTCCGGTTGTGCTAACATATGTGCCTTATAAGCCAATCAATGCGACCCAATGTGATCCGCGAGCCTCAACACATACTCACAGTATATTCTGTGATGGGCAGAATAATGACCTACATTGTCCTCCCACAACACCAGGATAAAAGTTGTTCCTCCGCGGTGAGGGTAGCCCTTTCCGATCCGACAGGGCAAGGGGTTTCGGTACGACGTCGACGGGCCTACTTATTAAGGTTATGAGCCGCTTACCAAGTGGGGCGGAAAACATGCCTTTGGGAGCCATTTGTTTCAGATCCATGATGATGATTTAGCGCATGGCTGATATCGGTTGATCCATATAGGTCTTGTTCTTGTGCCCACTTGAGTTTTGGATAGATCTGCGTACCACTTGTTTGTATCCGTCGTTATGTTGATTGATGTCCCGCTTGACTAGGCTAGATGCTAACTCGCCACCTCGGTTGCTTCCTTGCGATCAAAAATGAAAGTGAAGCGCCACCCCCCACTTTTTTTTGGGGGGGGGGGGGGAAACCTGTTTTTTCCAGGGTGAATGCCAGCTTTTTCAGTACATGGTCGACATCATACCCTTAAGAAAATAGGTATTGTGTGTAGGGGTACAATGAGTGGAGCCTGGTAAGCAACCCAAGTTCGGGATTTGTTTGGTGCCATGCCTCCCCCCGGGCCCCAATCCCATTGGTCAAAAGACGCATTACTCGCGGTTTGGCAGGCAAGGTCATCAACTGTAGAGCCATTTTCTGGGATACCCATAAAAAGCCTGTTGAAATTACAAAGTGACATGGCCCCTTGGGCATCGTAAGCCCAAGGTGGCCAGTTGGATCCCTGGAATTGGGTCCATGCAGGTTTCGCAGCATTTTTTGCGATGAGGGCAGCATTGTGTGGAGCAAAGTCAGCAGACATGTAAAGAACCTGCTAATGAGCCAGACCTCTGCATAGAACAGGATGCTGGCGCGCGTGCCTCCTTCAGAGCCTATGTTTAATCCTTCAGAGCCTATGTTTAATCAAAATCACAGAGCAACACATTTTGGGCCATAGGTGTCCTTTCTAGGTTAGACTGGGTGGAGCAAAATACATGGCACTGGCTCAGATAGGTTCTATTCCATTTACCAGGGCCATCCATGTTTCGTCACCTACTGTGGATGACTGCAAAATCCATTTCACACCACCTTCCAGAAGCCCTGGTTTCTGAGTCCATCAACGTAAGAACCAGCAAAAACGTGTTGGTTTCATTCCCACGGCTTCATTTCGTGGTGCGTATGGATTTCGCATCGCCCTCCACCGCACGTCATGGGCCCTCGTGGCCGAATCGGCCGTGCACCGAGGAAAGTTCAAAGGACCAAGCTGGACCCACACGAGCCTTGCAAGGGATCCAGCGAGTTCTGCGAACGAGGGGGAGGCCTTGTCCGCCCAAGATCCTGGATACCTCGAGCCTCAAACCTACCCTAACTTTAAAAAGGGTTATCATGGGGTGTTCCTGCAAAACTATGGGGTGAATTCCCGTGTTTCAGGGTAGTTCGAGGATCCAGGTACATGAAAGATCATGATATGCGGATTTGTGATTGCATTGCATGGATGATAAAGTCAGACAGTTGCCTCTCAGGCATGCGGATTTACACATGCTTTGTGTAGATTATGTGTGTATATTTGTGCATCTATTATATGAAATGGCTTTGGAACCGCCACATGCTGCGTGTAAGTCTTTGCAGCTATTGCAAACAAAAACAACAACACGTTCCTACGTTCCTGGGTGAGGCGTAAGACTGTGGCTCGACTAAATCCAGCACCACTGTTTGAATCCATGCAAATCCATAGGGAGCCATTGTTTGTTGGTATTTCCAGGGGGAATCATCATATTAGGTGGTGCAGGGTTTCGTCCATCCACAGTATGAGCAACTTATATCTTTATTTGTTTGTGTTTTGGGAAGGACGAGAAGCGTCAACTCAAGTCCCCCACAAGAGCCAGGGGACAACCTATCCTTTTTGCAGAACGAAGAATGTGGTTCGTGGCTCATATTGTCAATCCACGGGCTTGTGCCATTTCGTGCCGCCGTTAATGGAGTGGTTTGAACCAAGCAGGTTTTCTTTGGACCCATGGCGCATGTGTTGCAGCTGCATTGGTCGTGCGTTTCTATGCCCAGTGGGCTGGAGTGTGTGGCAGCATGGTTCCTGCTTGGTGACACCCTGAAACCTACCCGAGTGTCGAATTGCAGAGAAGCTGCCACTATCACAGAAGTTGCGATTCCCCGAAGCTTATCCTTCATTTGCCCACAGCCAACCTTTTGATCTTATGGTTTCTCCTCGTGGGTTCATTTTTTGTCGTGGCCCTAAAAGGTTAACCTTTTGTTTCTAGGTTCTGTGGGCACTGAGGAAGTCATGCTTACGGAGAGCAATTTGCTTTGAAGGTAGCTTGACAAATATCGCCCACAGGGAAGTAGTGCTTCAAAACCTTTGGCCAACCTGTCCTTCACGTATGGTTGATGTCTTTGTTTCCAAGTTCGTAAAGCCGATTTCTTCATGCTCTATAGGCAATTTGCTGAATGGCTTCCGTCTCCAAATCCCAGAGGGGCCTACTTGAAAGCCCCCAACTGGTTTTGGTCGGGTCCATAAACCACTGGGCTGTTGCCAACTAGTCACCCGCGGCCGCGCTTGCCGAACCGGCCGGAACCCGGCGAAGCCCGGCTCAGGAATTCTTCCAACCGCCTCCGCGAGAAGAGGAGGAGGAAGTGGAGGCAGCGGAGGAAGTGGAGGAAGTGGAGGAAGTGGAGGCCTTCATTCCTAAGCCAGCGGTCGAATTGCAGGTGGGTAGATTTAGATTAAATCCTTACTGCATGGTTCTTCTCTTTGCTTCAGAGTATGTTTGTGAATTGTCCGTTGGCTTTTAGAGGGACATGTATCACTGCGGGAATTACATGCTCTTTTTGAGTCCAGGGGACGCTGCAAATGGAGGTTCTCATTTTGGCTGTTTGGCAATGCAACGGATCTGCCTGCCCAACGCAAACAAGCAACATGGAGGGTTTCGATCACCAGCGAGACATCGTCGATCGGATTTGTTCGTCTTTAGTTCTGTTCATGAGTGGCTGCAAAGAACCAGCTTTTGTGGTCATGCCAAGGCTGGGAAAGGATTGGTTATGAACCCCAGAAAGGGACTAACATTAAGGACCCGTTCAACTGAACTGTGTGCATTGTAGAACGTCTGTTTGCTCAATATTATATAAATACCTATTTTCCACAGTTTGTTTTACAGGGAATCTGTTTGCTTACTGGAAATATTTTTTGATTTTCCAAGAGATCTAAGCAAATGGAGGTTAAGATGCTCAACATTCACTGACATACACTGTAGTCAAGGAAATGTCATCGGGTACGGAGGTTACACGAGGTGGCTCACCAACATCCAATGCCATTGGCATACAATGAAGATTGACCCGTGGCACATATGCGTTCCTGGATGTTTTGTAGAGGTGACCCTGGTACATGTTTGGTTAGTTAGATACTATTGATAGAATTGGAACCCAGGATTATGCACACCCCCTCACCAGCTCACAATCAGAAGATTGGAGTTGTCCCTGTCTGCTGGGAACAATTGTGTTTTCTACTTGGGTGCTCGGCCAAGTTAGTAAGTTGTTGGTAACCTAGGTTGTTACTTATAACCCATTTATAAGTCCCCCTAAGTGGGGTTAACCTTCTTTGGGGGGTTATACCCAAGTGACAAGCCCCTTACTATCTTGGCGATCCGAACATCCAAGCATTCTTTGGGATTATTTCCAGAAAACCTCCAAATGCAAAGGCAACCAGCTGGGTTTGGAAATTTTACGCCATGGCGGTCTAAACATGTTTGAACAACCTCCGTTGGCTTGAGCCCCCCAAGAAATGAAACACATTTCCAGCAGTACTGGATTCCCGATCAAACCAACAGGGAACCGTGTTTCGTGTGTATTATATATTTATATACAAATATGTATATGCACACTATACAGGTTCCCTTGAGGGGTGCAAAAAACTTTGCTGGTTCTCTTGAGGGGTGCAAACAAATCTTGCTTGGGTGTTCGGCAGTGGTTCGTATCCTATGTCGCCTACTTAGAGCACGGGGGGACTTCTTAGTAGGTTTGCTTTTCGTGGATTTCACCTGGTCTTCCCCCTGTTGGCTCTTGTTGTTAGCAATATTTTAATCTGTTAGCAATATTTCTACAGGGCCAAGCCGTTTCCTAGATTACTAGCTTGGCGAAGCGAGCAGCCAAGTCCCCTAATTATCAGGGAACGTTTCCACAGTTTCATTCGCTGGGGAAGTTGGGCTTTAGCTTCCTCTGTGGGACCAAAGGGGTTCTTGGGAGAAAAGGGCGGCTGTTTGGGATCCCGCTGTCCCCCAGCCTTCATTATCCCAGAATTAATCCGCTAGATCTTGGGCGAGCCATCAGGAGAGCCAGCCAAAGGCTGAGGCAGGCCCCACCACACCGCCCGAAGCGAAGAAGGAAGTGCGCGGAGCTCAGGGGTTGCAAAGGAATTGAGTGTGTCCTTATTCCATTTGCTTAAGAATATTTTTTATTTTCCCGTGTTGGTTTTGAAAGGAATCCATCACTGATGGACATATTTTTCCAGGGGTCTTAACCAAATGGAAGATTCTGGTGTGTCATTTTTCTGAGTTGGTCCCCCTGTTTTGGTGGGGGATTACGCCGAACCAAGCTTCAGAAGGACAGGTGTGGGAGGTCGTTTCGTTTTGGATGTGTCTTTTGGTCTTACAGGGACAACAACAGGAAATCCGCAACTTTGGGGAGTCCCTAATCTTGAGGGGTTTCGAAGTTGAATTCCCCTTGGAAGGATCCCCTCGGAATCACCAAATCCCCGTTTGTTTCGGCTTGGTAGCCTTGACTTACAAAGGATGTAGTAGCAGTACTGGAAACCAGCTTTTCCGAGAAAAACAACAATTGGAGTACGGGGGAGCCACCACTTGAGCAACGCTCAGAACAAGTGTTTAGAGTAGCTTCCATGTTTTTTGCCCTTTTCCCCTCGATTTTCCAATGGAACCTGCGGCAACGAAAACGCCAAAACCTGGGTAGACGAAGGTTAGTAAGGGACAATCCCAACCAAAAGTAGCTGCTGCCGCCTTCTTATTTGTTGTACATGGTTCTGGGTCAACCATTTTACTACCGGGTTTTGATTTTGACTCACCGGAGGTTCGGCAGAATTCGGCGCTGCCGCCTGCTGCCTGAGGCCCAAGGTGGTCGCCACCCCGGAGCCTGTGAAGAAGGTGCCCAAGCCTCCGAAGGCCTGGGACAGGCCCAGGTTTCGCTTTAGGTTTCCGAACTTGGAGGATCAGAGGATTCCTACAACCCAGAGGCTCCTTGCTCCTGGCTTTCAATGGAAGACCTGACCCTGAAGCATTAGAGACCCTAGGAATTGGTGGTTGGGACCTGGTCTCAAAACCAGGTTGTTTGAAGGCCCTAAATCAATTGGGAGCCTCTGGGAATGGTGGATCCACAGATTCAGATTCCGTATGCAGACCAGACCCTGCGGAATGCTTGTAAACCGCCGGAGTCGGGACGGGACGTGATTGATTGAGGTGCTTGGATGTATGTTGACCCCATGTGATTCACCCCCCCACGGTATTAATAGAGGGGGTCCACCATGAGTGAAATGTGGGGATTCAGACCACTGTTGGAGGGGAACACCCCCTGATTAGTAGACTGGGTTGATTAATATGGGGTCAACATTACTCCCCTATAAATTAGCGAATGGAACCCCAAGCTGCACCCATTTTTAAGATCGGAATCTCCTATTGGGAATTGGGGTTTCTGCTTGTTCCATCTTAGTTGATCGGGGATTAGAGGCGAGGGGTCTAAGGAAGAAATATTTGGCTTGGCAGCCTCCTCTAGAGGAATTCCATAGTTTGGATGGCTAGAAAACGGATTTGGGTGCGCTTTCATTTGGTGGAAACCGTCGGATGTCTTTCTTGGAACCTTGAGGTGCTTGATTTGCTCACAGTCCGACCAACTTGGTTGCTTCTATGTGGGGTCTCAAAATAGGGCGACCCCAAAGACGGTTTGTTTTTCTTTGATTTCCCTTTAAACCAATGCCAACAAGGGCCCTGGACCCTAACACTTCCCTGAAACCTGAGTTAATGTTTGCTCCAAAATTATGGGGCAAATTCCAAAATGATTGGATGAGTTCCCTTGAAGGTCCAGGTACCCAAAATAATCCGAGCCACCCATGGTGTGCCTATCGCTTCCGCGAGTTTGGATGAGGGGAACTACTGGCCTCCGTGGAATCACTGCGAGTCACCAAACTGATGGCTTGGTGGTTCCCCGTCAGGCGGTTCCCGAGGCTAGGTCCTGCAGTAGTGCCCATTTGCCGCCCTTTTTGGGGGGAGGGTTCCCCTACTAAAATAGACTACAGAAAAAAAGTTGGTACCCTTGTTCTAGCCTTTCTACTGGTCAAAACCAATAGTACCATTTTGGGGTAGGTGCACCACCCATTTTAGTCTATTTTAGTGGCGGTCGGGATGTTCACTGGGGGTACGGGCTTTTGACCCATGGCCAGATAGGTTAAAACGGAAGCACCTAGTTGACTTCAAGGTTTGCGGGTGGCCAATTGAACGATAGACACTTAGAGGTGTTTCTCACTTCGGGCCGCCAATTCACTCAGGAAGAGAGATGTTAACTATATATATATACATGTTTTATATAACTAATTAACACAAAACACAACAAAGAGGAACAAAAACACATATGACCTCCCAGGGATTTGTGCAGTGAGCCTTTGGCTGTCTGGACTCGCCAGACTCGCCAGGTGGTAGAGTCCAAGTGGGGCAAGGTGGATGGTGCAGAAGTGGAGTCGCGGCCTCGGCGCCTAGTATCAAAATAGATATTTAGAACCCCAAAAAAGGTAGCTGCAACACAAACTTCCAACTTACAAATGGGTTATGGCCAACCACAATTATTGGTGAATTCCAAATTGATATTGGTAGTTTGAGACTCCATGTGAATTTGTATCTCATTCCGAGAGTCGGACTAAAGATCACTTGTCGGGTTTGGTTGTCAATTTAGTAAAAGAGAAAGTGCGGGAGCTTCTTTTTTTGCCAATCCACTCGATCGGAAGTGAGATCACTACTTTTTTACCAACTTGATGCTTGAGAAACTCATCCCCAAGAAAAGAGCCGAATTGGTTAAAATCGGTCCCGCACACCAAACTTGACGTGAGGCCGCAACTTTGTTTGGCGGATGGCCCACTTAGATGGTCATCCAGCTCGGTTAGTTTGTTTGACAAAGTTTTCCCAGTCATTCGGCCCCTTAGCTAGTTTGTATGTTGGGAAAATCCCAGAGGACTTACTCACTCGGGTTACCAGCCACTCGCTGGCCGGGTTACTATCTGCTTGCTGGAGAGTTGGGAAGGGTGCCCTTTCAGATGCTGGTGTGGTTCCTGCTTTTGAGTTGGTGCCCCTTTTTTTGCTGGGGTGGACGGGAAAAGGGAACCAAGGGAAAGCCGAAATCCGAAATCCGTTTCGAGGCTCCAACAAAAAGACACACCCATATGCCCGACCTGACTCTCCATGTTGCCTCCAAAGGTCTGAACACGCAGTTCAAGGGTTTACATGGCCCTTGAATAAAAGACCCCAAAAGGCTTGATGTTCAAATATGCCTTTGCAGGGGCATCTACCTCGGGTTGGTAAGAGCCAAGGAACTGGTATGAACGACTCCCTCCCACAGTTCCTGGACTGAACTCCTACAGATGAACATGGAACCACAAAACATATTTGTAGAGGAAACTCCTTTTGGAGGACCTCCCTTCCATGTTAATTTGCAGATGAGTAAACTTTAAACCTTTTGTGAAGACCATGAGACAAGGGGAACGTGCGTCTTGTGTTTGCTAGTTTTCGGCGCAGGGGGGGGGTGTTGAGGGTTGAATCTTGTGAGGTTCTCCGATGGCACAACCACAACCCCCATGTACCCATGTATGGATCAAACTGGGCTGCCCAAAAATGGCCACGTGTTCCTTTTGGTTTCTCTTTGAACAACAACTTTCAAATGGAACCCTCAACAAAACACACGCCTATAACATGGGACCCCGGATTAAAAAGCCCCTGGTGGAGTTTGGGAGATGGGGGTGTGCCCTTTTAGTGGGAGCACTTGTGGAGGGGATCCCCCCCCATTCAATAGGACAGGTTCTGCTTAAATCCGGGGTCAGAATCAGTCATCATAGAGATGTGCAAAATAAGAACAGGATAAATATGGGAAACCCAGTACTCACTTCCTGAGTGGATTGGCAAAAAATGCAAAACTTACAAAATGGTTTTTATTTTTCGGGACTGAGTATATGATTCAGCAAACCAGCCCCATCTCTCAAAATCATCCGGGGGCTTGTTGACCTACATGGGTGTGTGTTTTGTTGAAGGCTCCATTTTTAAGAATTTAGGAAGCCGCAAGCAAAACCACCGCCAGCAAATCTGCCAGGCTGCCCGAAGAGCTGGCTGGCCCATCCTTGCAAGAGTCCGTGAAGGCGGGGAATTCATCAAGGGACGCTGCAAATTCGCGGGCGTGGCACCCTCCCATTTAGCGTGGAACCCGACACATATGGAAGTGGACGATCTCGGGGGTCACCCAAATGGAAAGCCTTCGTCCCGCACCTTCCGATCGCCAGTTTCCAAGATTGAAGGAAGGGTATGCTTCAGTATTGGACATCGCTTGCAGGGTTCCAAATTCCGATCGGCAGGCTAGAAGATGCTAGAAGTACCCCTACTCCACACACCTGTGTGTTTAAGGGTATGTTTAAACGCATGGTTGTCCTGAAAAACGGCCGGGTATTGGGGGTAGGGGGGTATGCCTGAGGAAATCCCTGCCTTTCACCTTTTGCCAGTTTTAAAAATGGGTTCACTTCCTCTGTTCATGGACTTTCAACTTTGTGGGTTGGACCATGTTGGTGGCAAGCAACAATTGTAGACTCTTTTCGGGCAACGCACTCAAGAGGCGAGTGGTCGTTGTTTTGAATGTGGACTCCAACAAGAAATTGGCGCAGCCGTTTTCTCGTTTTTGTTTTAGGACGAGCGCAGGAAGGGCATCGATCCGAACAACGCCCAGGTGTTCTCGGCGCCCTCCGGAGGCCTCCCTATTTGCTCCAAACCACCCCGAACGAGCCTAATGTTGACCAGGATCTCAGCAGAACCCGTCCCATTAGGGGGGTGTTCCAACTCCAAAAGTGGTCTGAATCCAACCACTAAAAGGAATAAAGGGAACACCCCCATCTCTCAAAATCCACCAGGGGTTCTACTTAGATCCGGGGTTAGCATTCGGCCAGGGTTTCTCCCCACTTCTGTGATACAAGGGAATCTCCCCCTTTTTATGGCGGGTCTGTCTTTGGGAAGCCCTTTTCGTTGTATCACAGAAGTGGTCGTTTCCCACAGCCTTGGGCCAGAGACACCCACCCCACTTGTTCGGGCCCTTTTCCGGGGCCACGAACTTTGACAGAGCGACCTTTCGATTTCTGTTGGTTCTCCTGTTTTGGTCCATATTTAGTCAAGGTCTTCCAGTAGTGCCCCTTTCTCACCTTTTTTGGGGGAGATTCGGTTCCCCTACTAAAATAGACTATCCATTCTCACCCTTTTTCGGGGGGTTTCCTCCCCCTACTAAAATAGACGTCCTGAAAAAAGTGGGCACCCTTATTCTAACTCCTCTCAAATCTGGAGAACCTAGTCAAGGTCCGAGGTGAGCCTTTCAGAAGTCCATTTGGGCTGAGGATATCCTAAACGATGTCCACGCGTTTCGTTTTTCGCTTTGGACTTGTGATCAGATCTGCTGCACACAAATGGCCATACTTCAAAACCAATGGTGCGATTTTGGGATAGGTGCACCACCCATGTTAGTCTATTTAAGTGGGGATTGGGAAGTTCAGTGGGGGTACGGGGGTTTTGACCCATGGCCAAATTGCGAGCACTGTCTTCAATCATCCAGCTAGTTCAAGATCAAGGACATGTTCAGGTATGTGCATTGGAGGTATGCTTATATACCACCATACCTGAGATTGCCAACTTGACAAGAGGGTCCAAAACCCGGAGACGCAACACCCAATTAACAAATGTATGTCCGACTTCAAAGGACAGGGTTTTCAAAGACCGACAAACTCGCAGGTTCCTACTTGGATGTAAGTGGTTATCCTGGAACTTGGAACGAGTACTAACCTCCCACTAACTTTGCGAATCGAGCAATGTTCACCTGGGGATATAGCGAGCTCGCCAGCAAAAAGGGTGCTTTACTTGGTGATCTAATTCTTAATTCAGCTTTTGGAAATATTGCAAAGTTTGCAGATTTTGTTTACCTGGAGTCTCCATGACCCCTGAAAAATGGGGTCACTACCCAAATAATGGGGTCATGACACCATGTTTAATGGGTCACGGAGACTCCAGACACCCGTACCCAAAAATGAGGCGTCGGGAGCTTGGCAGGAAGCCGTCTCCGCCGCTCCCACGGCTCCCACCAAGACAGCGCCACCTGCGCCGAAGAAGAAGGACCACGGCGCAATCCCGGGCATGTGGCCAACAAATGGCTGTGGTTGTCAAAACCAATGGTACCATTTCGGGGTAGGAGAATTCACCACCCATTTTAGAACCCATTTTAGTGGTTGGATTGGGATGTTCACTGGGGGTGCGATTTGGCTTTTGACCCATGGCCAAATGACTCGAACTACTTGGATGTTCGGCGAATTTAAGTGGTTAGCCACCTGGGGTAAAACCTAGTTATGAGCGGGTTGGGCCGGTTGTAAGTGGGTTACAACCCAGGTCGTTAGTCACTTACTAACTTGGCCGAGCACCCAAGTAGGGGTGGTTTTGAGCAGATGTTCGGGACGACTCCGGAGGGTTACGGGGGTGTGTCAGGGTTGTTGGGGATATCTTGACTGCTATTGGGGTTGGATCTTTAGACTTTAACTTAACTTTTTGGGAAGTCAAGGGTGTTCCACAAAACCCACAAAAAGTGAAACTTGCACCACAACAAGTTAAACTTTTGCAGAGGGGTGAACAGCAACCAAGCAAATTGAACGGCAGACCTCCCTTTGAACTCCAAATATTGAAAACCACAATGTGGGTATGGGTCAAAATTAGTCACCACCAGGGCTTCATTTTAGGTACCTACTTTTGACCAACAGCTAGCCAATCAAGAATTCTTTAACAGAGATCAAAGGCATAATCGGTAGGTTTAAGGAAACCATCCCCACAGCCATGTCACAAGCCACAGCCATGTCACAAGGGCACTCAAGTGCTTAGACGGATTCTTGTGCTCGGAGGCAAGATGGCTACGAGGCCTACAGGGCACCTCTCGGTGCATGAGTTCCTTCTCTTTCTCGCCCAAACTCATCAACCAAGGGGGCAAACCGGACCAAAAGTATTCCATGGAGAACATGTTTCTCGTGATAATGGAGAAACTGGACCCCTCAAATACTCAATTGTCCAAAGCCGACCTTTTCACCTTTATATGTTTCCCCTTTTTTTGTTCGTAAATGTGATCACCTCTTGTTGATGGGTCCTCAGAATCGGAGCCCGGGTTTTGCAGTTTCCCTTGTCACCTCTTGCGTCAGGTTCCTCAAGACAGGCGTCCACAATTCGCCATGCGTTTATGGGAACGCCGCCCCTCTGGCCTCACTTGCAACAGCCCAAAGCGAGTCGACCATTTGGATCAGTCCATCGACCTTTTCTTGGCGGTTCCCAGCGAATCGTCCAGTTCCTTAGGTTTTCAGGCCGGTTTTTCTTTGGTTTAGTGGTTGGGTTTCCATTTAACCCGCAAGTTCAGCTGCTAGCAGATCGGTTTGGACAGCCCAGTTTTGGTTTCACCTAAGCAGGGTCAAGGTCCCTTACGAAAGGGGTGTTCATTTTTTGTTGAATGATGGAATGCTCAGGCTCGGTTTTTATCGTAGGTCAAGCTCCCTTACGAAAGGGGTGTTCTTTTTTTGTTGAATGATGGAATGCTCAGGCTTGGTTTTTATCGTAGGTCAAGCTCCCTTACGAAAGGGGCGTTCCTTTTTGGTTGAATGATGGAATGCTCCGGCTCGGTTTTTATCGTACTGCCATTAACACTCAAAGCGCACTTTGAAAGAGGCCTGAAGTTGGGTTTGGTGCCAGTTGATTAGTTGGGTGAAGCCCCTCTTTCTCCATTTTGGAGAAATTATATCTACACAACAGGCAAATCACTGTTTAGCAAGGGAGACTCCCAGCCATGAATAGCTGCGGCCGCTTTCCTAATAATTCTTTACCTGGTTCTGGGTACCTGGAGTCTCCATGACCCCTTAAACATGGGGTCACTACAAAAAAAATAATGGGTCCAGGTAGAGCATTTTGATACCGGGTTTTGATTATGACTCACCTGCCGTCTCCGTGACCCATTAAAAATGGGGTCATGACCCCATTATTTTGGGTAGTGACCCACCATTTTTAAGGGGTCTTGGAGACTCCGGGTAAACAAAATCTGCAATTGTTGCTATATGTTTGTAGAGGGTCAACATGATACCAACTGAAAAAAACTGGGTACTTGGAGTCGGGGGTATGCTCAAGGCTCGCATGTCTCACCTGGGAAACCCAACCGAGGAGAAGAAGAAGTTCACGAAGCTGGGGGTCAGCGACCTGGGCTTCGACGCCAACAACCCGCGACTCGGCTTGAGAAAAAAAAAACACCCGGGAGCCCCGTAACCTCCAAATACCCACCTTTTTCAGTGGGTATCATGTGGACCCTCTACTAAGAAAGGAGGTATTTACCTTGAAAAACCAGGCTTTCTAAAAATGCCCCAGAAAAAGTGGGTATTTGGAGCAGGGGGAAGTCTGATCCCCTGCTCCAAATACCAAGGCTTATTTTAGGGATAGGTTCCAGGGTAGGGCACTTGCATGTTCGATTCGCCAAGTTATTGAGTTGTTGGGAACCGTTCGGTGCAACTCCACTTGTATGTTTTTGTTTAGTGGGGTTGGGGCTAACCGCTTGCTAACTTGGCTGAAGACCCAAGTACATCCAAGTACCAATCCGTAAACCAATCGCTTGCCAATGAAAATGGCAACCGATTCGGTGGCTCAAACGAGCGAACAGCCATGGTGAAGGTTCTTTACTTGGGTATCCTTGCAGGTGTTGGATGGTTTTGAAGTTGTTATAGGAGTTGCAGAATCATGGAGGACGGTGGCACGACTAGCTGTCCTTTTCCATGATTGTTGGAGAGAGGGTAATTAGGTTTTGTGATTGGATGTGGCTCACTTGAAATATTCAGTTGGAATCATCACGGTATTTGAGAATGGCATACGAGCGTTTTTCAAAAATGTGGACCCCCTGAAATGGTTTTCAAAGCGACAGACAGTTAACATGATTTGTTTGGGTAAATTCCTATTTTACCTCCCCCCGCCCCCCATCAAGCTCACAGTCACGTTACCCTTAGAGCTTTTGTTTGTCAGACTCAGTTTGCCTTTCTGACGTCTTGCCGTTTTGGTTGGAAGGGTGTTGTCATGTATGTTGACGAAACTCTTGATGAGCTTGATTGGATTCGATTTCTTTCGTGTTCGTAGTCAACAAACCGCACTACGAAGTTGATCATTTCCCTCTCAAACAGCGCATTACCTTTCTCCTCCGATCGATCCAAACCTTTTGGCCCAGTTTTTGGTTTGAAACCTCTTCTTTTCGGATTCGTCGCTCAGGTTGATCTGATTTGGAAACGCAGAGTTCGGCTCGCTGTTTGAAGAAAAGACTGAGACGTGTCATGATGTTAGTACTCCCAAATCCTTCTGTGCACTTCCATGACACGTGAACATGAGGTAGCTGTGTATGTCAGTCAAGCTGCCCCGGTTCGGCCCCAGGATTGCGTTTATTTACCGTTCAGGATTGGGTCCTCGCCACTCTTTGAATACGGGTTGAACCCTACGTACTTGGATTTTCGGCCAAGTTAGTCAGTGGATGCACTGGGGGCCGCCAGGAACTACCGGTGAGTTGATTGGAGCAACGTGTCGGAAAAACCCGTTCCGGGCGGCCGGCGGCGAAACCCGCGATGCCGTGTGCAGGGTTGCTCCAAGCTTAAGGAAAGATGTTCGAATCCATTTGTGTTTCAACAAAATTGTGTGACTGTTCTCCGGTTCTCAAGGAGATCAAGGATTGCTGGATATATGTATCACATACATATATACATATATACACATGTATAGGTATTTATTTATATCTTAATAATTTCTTCTAGGGGACAAACAAGTGGGGGGGAGTTGTCTCATGGGTTCCATTGCTCTCTTTTTTTCAGAAGCACCAAATCACAAAATGTACCTCGAGGCTAGGTTTAGGCACCTGGGATATCCATCTATATTAGGCTGGTTTTCTCACTCGAGTTCTGGGACTCGTTTTTCATCTCGATTGGACCCTCAAAGTCTCTTCAACAAAGGGAATCCACCCGAACAAAACGTGCAAGAAATCGATTGGAACAGGACTTTGGAGCACCCCGCGCTGCCGGTCTGTTTGACTGCAGGGCAGTCAGGCAACTGAAAAGCGCGCAGGTTTTGGTTGGGACGCTTTAGGAAAAGTAGTAGGTAGGTCCGGAATCCCTGTTGTTGTTTTCTCGCATGTGGTTTTAACATGTCCTTCTGGGTTCTTTTTGTCTGATTCTTAAAGGAGACATGAACGCTACTCTGAGCAACAAACACCTTTTTCAACAGAGCGAAACGCATCTGGGCATAGATCAGGGTTGGGCCAAATGTGCGTGACAACTTGAGTGCCGTGCGCCCTCAAGGGCACCACATTTATCCCAATAGGTGCAATGTTTGAAGAGCTTTGTTGGGAAAACCAACATACACTAATTCAATTCAGGCAGCTTTCAACCTTCCGTCTCTCAACACGTTTGGCCTAACCCTGATGGTCGGCTTATCAAAAGCCGCTTGGCCTTCCGACCAGATCGTGCCGAGGGGGTTGTACTGGCCTTCTGCGCTGCTCTGACAAGTGAGTCTCTGGTTCAGCTGCGGAAAAACCGAAGGAACACCAGAGCCATGTTGGGGGTCCGATTCCAATCAGACAGACCCACCGCTTTTTTGCTCTTCGTGAGCGGTTTTCAATACCTTGGTTGCTCTTGTTGATTTTTTCCCCCACTTTCAACTCCAACTTGTTCGAAGCCCTTTGTGCGCAGCGGAAGGCGCCCCCCCTCATCGGTCGGTGGCAAATCGTTTGAGGGTTGCTGTTCTCGGACAGGCCGTGAATGCCATGCCTTGAGATGTCTCTTGCATACAAGTTGCGGGCTTGGGCCAAATCTCCAAGCAGTCTTAATTCTGTCTTTGGCTGGGTCCTGTTTGGTGTTTTAAAGGGACACCAAACGGTTGCTTATTTGGAGGGGTCCCCCGAAAAAAAAGAGGACGATATCCGTTCGCACCACAAAATGAACTCCATGGTTGAAACCATTTCGTTGGTGGGTATACACGTTGGGGAATCATCAGAAACCAGGGCTTCTTAGGTGGTGCAAAATGGATGTCGTCCATCCACAGTATTGCAAGCAAGACAACCATTTTGTTTTTAAGCGCACAACCGTTCACATTTTGCAGTAAATTGGGGGGGGGGGGGGGGCGCGGGCGGCCGGGGGGGGGGTTCTTAAGTGGTAGGGGACCTCCGAGTCCCTTCGCGTCGGGCGGGCTCCTACGAGCATACGGTTAGGATTAAAGGAGAAGCCACAGGTGACTAGATGAAGACTTGCCGTTGCTTAGCGAATTAGGGAATGCCCCCAAAAAACCATCCAACTGGTGGTTTCCCTCAAGACCCCTGGGTTCATTCCCTCATTCCCTGCCGAGCACCAGCAAGTTTTATCAGATTACTTGGATCATTGCCAGGCTTTAAAGGCTCTCTCCAGAGCTACACATGTCAGTTGGGTTCACTCTGTGAGCTTCGGGACTGGACACTTTTTGTGGGGACCGTTTTTGTGTTAAACAAACGATTTGAGAGCTTTTTTGTCTCATTAACTCAGAAAGCGAGTGGGCCACGCTATCGAGATGCTTCACTCACAACTTACCGCCCGTTTCGATTTCTTGTGGCCTGAAGCTCGGTGAGTTCGACTCAAGTACGAAATGAATAGAGATTTGACTCCTGGGACTACTTTCAGGTAGCCCTTACTTAGTGGTTTGAACCCCTGGTTCTAGAGGGTACATGTGAAACACCGCCCTAACCTCCACCAAACCACCAATTGAGGGTTCCGCGCGTCCATAGACAGAGCTTGCCGATCACTTTTGGGTCTGAAACAACGGCATTCATGGCGATGAAGGCAGCACCTCGTATATATTGATTTCAAGGACGGCAGCAAACTGCCAGGAGTCGCCAGGAGATCAACTGGACTGGTGCTTGGGAAGGATACACATGACAGAATGAGGCAACATGGCTATGAATTTCAAGAGTTGGAACCACCTTAAAAGTGGTTTGTGGACATGCGCCCACACCAAAATGTTGTCCACCAATGGGCCCCGGCAATGTGGCGTTAACCTTGTTGTGATGGGGTCATACCCCTATTTTATACCCCAAATGCCCAACCACTTGGCTGAACATCCAAGTGAGGTTGAGAGTTCCTCCAAGAAGGCCCTAAACCAAACCCAACGCAGGCACATACGACACTTTAGCCATCATTTGGGACTGATTTGCCCGACATTTACTCTTTTTCTCCTTATTTGGGGAGTACCGAATAACTCTTGCGGCAGAATGTCACTTGGATGTTCGATTCGCCAAGAGTGGGGATCGCCTAGGGTATAAGCCACTGAGTTAGTTGGGCCATTCCATGGTCTTCTGAGGGGTGAAACTGTAGGAGAAAGTAGATTAAGTAGATCTTCCCAGGCCAGATCTCGTGCTGGATGGCTCATCAGGATTGCTCCAATGCGGCAGGAGAATCAGCTTGGTTTCCTTTGGTCCGTTCTCGGTCTTTGGTGGCCCTATGGCTTCTTTGCGGTTCCTTTGCTTAATTTACCTCGCCCCAAAGCGAATCGACCTGAACTAACCCCACAAGCTTAACGCAGGTCCATTTTCTGAGTTGCTGGACTTTGCACTTATTGGTTTTTTACCCGTTTATAATTATTTAGTAGTGTATCTTGCATTGCCCCTATAAAAATCCAACTTATTGTTATTGGGTTTGAAGGCATGAGAGCCTTTCTTTGGCCAATCCACTCGATCGGAAGTGAGTTGTAAAGATATGTCCGGAGTGAGTTGCGGATGATTAACCTGCAAATACCAACAGTTACCGATGGTTTCAACCATGTGCAAAATGATACCTGTGGAAATTCTACCTGCGGAACTTCTTCCCAGTGTGTGGAAGCCCGTTTCAACCTATGGTTTCATTTCGGTGCTGCGGTGCCGGATTTCCGTATGTTCTGAGAGTTCCACATCCCGGGGTCATTTGGAGCAAACCTGGGCATTTCCAAATAGAGCCGATGGCTTCGCTTGAGCTTCGACGCGACGTCGCGTTCGTCAAACACCAGCCAAGCGGAAAAAGCGCAGGGGATCTGGGGGTTCTCAGGCATGGGAATGGCCCAAAATGAAAAACCGAGGGTCAAGCAGGTTTTGGTTGTTTTGCTGTTCCATTTACCAAGGTGCCATTTTGGGCTCTGGGTGCCCGGCCAAGCTAGTAAGTTGTTGGAAACCTAGGTTATCACCCGCTTACAAGTTCCCCTGAGTCCAGTGAACCTGGTTGTTAGTAGGTCATCACACAGACACCTGGAGTCTCCGTGATCCTTTAGAGATGGGGTCATGGCCCCAAATTATTTTGGGTAAGGCCCCCATTTTTAAGGAGTAAGAAGAAGACTCCAGGTAGCTAAGCACTTAACTTGGCCGTGCACTGAAGTACCGTGGATGGACGGAATCCTGCATCACTTTGAAACCATGGGAAACCGTTTGTTTGTTGGTATTTACAGGGGAATCATCATTCTAGGACTTCTCAGGTGGTGCAGGATTGGGCCGTTCTCGGTGAACTGCTTCTGGAGAGTTGGAGCCACCTCACCAGTGGTCAACGTGGAATCCCTGCCGAACTTAGATGTCCACCATTTCGGGTTCCCTAATAATTACTTGGCCCCAGCCACCCTCTTGGGTTTTTAGGTTTGTTGGGTTCAATGCCTGGGTGTCCATTGCACCCAAAAAATGAGTCACTGTTAGGGGATCAGAACACGGACAGCTGAGAAGAATCCTATCCGCATGTGTTTTGTTTCTTCTCAAACTAGGGCCCCCCCCCCCCCCCCAAAATGGTGGCTTTGAAGGGAAAGCCAAAATGACACCTGGAGGAGTTGGCCCCCAATGTTTAGAAACCCCCCGGCCTTTTCGACCGTAGAACCAATCTGTGCCGGAACGGCCCCTTGGACCGTTTTCCTTTCTGTTTGGCTCTTGGCGTTTGAATTCAACGGCCAACAGAAGGCTGCCCCAGTTTTCCTGTGGCCTGAGGTTTGGGTGTGCGCAATTTGTGTACCACAACGTTCTCTGAAACATGGGTTGTTGACCCAACATTATGGGGTGAGTTTCCTTCCTTTGTGGCTGGTTTGTGGCTAGCAAACAGGGGTGGGTGGGTGCAATGCTCTGAAGGGTCCTTGGTTGGAGTATAGTTTTGTTTGGGGATCCCTTTGCTCGGAGTAGAACGATTTGCCCAAGAACAGGAGGCGGGGTTATGAGTCAAAATGCGACCCAAGAACGTGTGTTGTTGCTGTCGGTTCCAACCCATGTCAAACAAACCCCCCAACAACAGATACCCTCAGAACACAGCACGCCCAGAAACCATATCATTGCATTCAACCGATCTTCAACGCGAGGTTGCAGCCGTAAAGGCAGAGACGCCAGCTGCGGCCTGAGGCTGTCCTTTTGCAGTCTGCTTATTCTCCCTTAGTTGCAAAAACCATGAACTACATTATATGTCCTACATGGGAAAAGTTACCCATGGGTCATTTCGGGGCCAGGAATATTGATCGATCTCGTATTTTCGCCTGTGGGTTTTGAAGAGAATCAGAGAATCCATCACTCCTGGAAGAATATATGATTTATTATTATTATCATTATTCGTATTATTATTATCATTATTATTATTATGATTATTATATTACTACTATTTCATGTTGTTCGCAGGGGACTTAAGCAAATGGAAGTCAGGCTGTCCTTTTCTTGCTGAAATGGGTGTGTCTGAAATACTCAGTTGCCGGCGAATCAACCTTTTGACCTGATTTGCAGATCGGCGAGTGAGGAAATGGGTCTGTCTCAGAATGGGGTATCTCTTGTTGGGTGTGTTCAGGGAAGCCAAAAGGAGCGCAACCATGTGAAGGGCTCCCTAGTCTTGAGAAGTACCGAAATCCGAATCGAATATTAAAGCCAACAGGCTTTGGGTGTTCATATTGAGACCCCCCACAATATGTTTGCACTATCCCCTCTTGATTTTTAAGCGAATCTATTTCACTTCTGGGCATGTCTTTTATGCTTTCCAGAAGACATAAGTAAATGGAATTCTTTTCTGGGACGGTTTTGCTTTCGACCCACCTGTTTTTGGGAACCAAGTACTCACTCCCTGAGTTCCGTTTCGGACTTGAGTCACTTTTTCGGGAGACCATTGTAGCAGACAAAGTGGTGGACTTTGTTTGGCCCATCTGCTCGGGAAGTGAGGGTAAAAACGAGGTCACAAAACAGATTTGGGGGTGTAAAGACAGGTTCCCCTGCCAAAATGTCCTTCTCCAGCTTCTCACTTAAGCGGCTAGCGAATCAACCAGATCTGTGTTTTTTGGCTTGTGGCCCATGTGTATTGGCCTTAACGCGTTGATTTTTCTCCTGGGTCGTTTGGGCTGAGGTTTCTTTTTAGGGCAAGTCACAATCAGCACTCGAGCAAGAAAAGGTTAGTAACTACTTGGGTGCTCAGACAAGTTAGTAAAATGCTAGGAACCTAGGTGACCCACAAGTCCCCCGCGTGAATGTGGAGTAACCTTGTGATTAGGGGGTTATATCCAAAATTGCCAACGACTGATTGACTTGGCCGAACATTCAAGTAGGATGTGCTTTATACAGGGTAGACTAGACTAAGTAAAGTATAAAGCAGAATCTGAACTTCTTGTTTCCTGACCCCCTTTACAAATTTGGGGCCTTTGTTTCCTATGGCAATCCATTGGCCTTCTGAGATGTTCGTTCCTTGCGTTTGGGATGGGGTTCTGGCCCCAAGGGTTTATGTGGAAGGGTTCCCACCAAACATCCGAATCCGCGAATCCGCGAATCCGCCAATCCAAATCCGCCAATCCGAATCCGCGAATCCGGCGCGTCACGGGTCGGCTTTTGGCTCAGCGGCGGCACAGCAATGGGCTGGGCCTCGGCCGCGGGCCTTCGTCAGGCCGAGGGCCCGATGGCGACGGCTCCGGGGAAGCTTTTGTCATCGGTGCGATCGGTTCGCGAATTGGTTGGGCCGGGAAACAAAAACATCCGACTGGTGGTTTTCTTTGTCCGGGAAACCCAAAGGGTTCATTCCCAAAACCAGGAAGGCCATTTCTGTGACGCGTCAGACTATCATGGAAGCTAGCACCCCGAAATGGAAGACTTGGTTCTATTTGCAGAGGCCTTCTGGAAGCTTCCATATTACGTAGTCTGAGGCAGGGTAGCAGAGACCCTGAAGCCAATGGATTTTGAACATTTTGGGCTTGTTTGTTATTGGCAAAAAAGCAAAATCCTTGGAGACTTATGGGTCTTCGAATCCTCGAAGACTGAAAAGTGGCCAGTAAGCAGACTTGGATGTTCAAGTCGCCAAGTTAGTAAGCGGTTGGATCGCCACTTGGGGTATAACTTCCAATCTTTGACAAGGTGAACCCCGCAATCACGGAAAACTGACTTATAGATGGGTTATAACCTAGGTTGCCAATTAGTAAAATCATACTACCCAGAGGCTCCTGGGGCTTTCAATGGAAGACTCGCCCCCTCCATTAGACAACCCGGGAATTGCTGGCGAGGGGTCTCAAAACCAGGTTATTTGAAGACCCTAAATCAATCGGGAACCTCTGGGTAGCTTGGACGAGCACCCAAGGACAAACTGTCCATCTCACTTTCTGAGTTCCGTTTCAAACTTCAGTGACTTCCGGGGTTGCCATGCTAGTGGTAAACAACAAGTGTCTGCCAGGATCGGAAGTGAGCGCATAGGACAGAGAGCGAGATTGTCCAACTAGGTCCCCCAGTAGTGCCCTTTTAGCCTTTGTTGGGGGGAGGGTTTCCCTACAAAAATGGACTACAGACCAAAAAGTTGGTACCCTTATTCTAACCTCTCTACTGGAGGACCTAGGCAATGAATCATGGCCGGCCCCGACCGACTTTCTTTTGAACATGGCTTTTCCATGACAAATCCACAGGTCCATCTGGGCTGCGCCTCCAGCGTTTTGGTGCTGAACTGTGTGGCCTAGACAGCACATTCAACCTGCTCCACCTTCCCCCCAAAGCCTTTGTTCTTGCACTGGTGAAAATGTGGGAACAAGAGGAGGAGAAGATCGCCGAGGCTGTCCAGGCTGCCAAGCTTGGTGAAAATGGGGAAGCACACTTGGTGTCCATGAGCTGCTTGTACGCCCGGATGCTGGGAAAGAAGAGTTGGTTCGCTCACACAGGCGCCACAGGAAGACCGCGCAAGCTCGCCGGCACAGGTCCTAGGCTTTACTAACCCGGAGCTTTCTGACTGCGTCCTCTAGCTCAAAGAGGGAGGTCATGTTGTCCTTCCACCCTGCCACCATTAGCTGGGCCCAGTCTCTAACTTCCGCAACCTCCTTTCTGAGGTATCCGAATTTCCCATATTCCTCCCTCATCCTGCTCAGCAACCAGCTGCGTTAGTCGACCCCTCAAAACTCGCTGGTGCCAAAAATGCCCAAAGCCGACCTTTTCACGTTTTGGTTTTCCCCTCTTGGTCCATTTTTAGTCATGCCCCCAACACGTGATTACCAGTTGTTATGTATGGGTCCTTTTCAATTGAGTTTGCCCTGTGTGATTGTCTTCATGACATGAAAGAGACATGAACACGAAGGGATTGAAGGGTCCAAAGCCTAAAGGAAAGACATTACGGGACATGACTGGAAATGGTTTGAAGTTGGAAACTCAAGACGTTTGAGGCTTGATGCTGAAGCACAGATAGCACTTCATGGGAATCCATGACTCCTTTCCTTTCAGCGGGGTCAATCTGGTTCTATTGGCCAGGAAGCTTTATGTGTCCGAGGTAGAGAAATGCAACGCAAGAGATCACAATGGACGAGCCCTTCGATCAACATTTGTTTTATTGTATGCCAAAGCTTTCCACCTCTGTCTTCCGCGCCTATGTGAACAACACCTGATGTATTGGTGTGTCCTTCCCCCCCCTTTCGGTTTTGTTTTGCTGACTCAGGAGGCAGGAGTATCGATTGATTGATCCTTTCGTCCCTGCTGGCGCTTTGTGTACTATTCTCCAGGGACACTAAATCAACCTTAGAAGGTATTTGTGCAATATGCAATCTTGCAGCCTAACATGGAACCCAAGAAGCTATCATGTTTGGAGGAGTCTTCTTGTGGGGCATACCCTATCGGTTTCCTGCTGTCCAAAGACCCACTTTGTCCTCTCCCTGTTTGGCATTGCTCATTTAAGCAGAGAGGCCGGTGTTGTGAGCGGGCTTTTAAATCTAAATCAGTATATAACAAATGCAAAGACCCGCCACTCACAACATGCCCGTCTCAATCTCAGGATTCCCCACCTCCATTCTCGTGTCTCCTCCAAAACGATGTCGTACTGTGGGGTAGAGACTGTGAAAGAAATGATGCACATCTGATGTTCTGGCCCCCCCTTTTTTTGGGCCAAAGGCCAATGCTTTCTGATTGAGTCTTGGCCTGAATCGCCAAACGTTTCCATGTTTCATCTCACAGGTTCTAGTTTACAGCTTGCTTTGAGATAGGGTTTTCCTTTTGAGCAGAGTCGGAAAGTCACGTTTTGTTTTTGTACCCCCTGAAGTGTGGGCCAAACAGAGCTGGTCTCCCCCCACTTGGAACCCATTCTAGCTCAGGGTTGCTACCCATCTTGCCAACCCCCCTCCATTCGCCTCGCCATTTCGTACCCGTACCCCAGAGGGCCAAGCGAGAGTAAAGCCCGCAGGCAGAAGTTACCATGTCTCACTCCCTGACTTCCGTTGAGGGTGTTTCTTGGGTAACTTCCCCATTCTTTCCGGGGATCGTTCTTTCTAGAAAACCACCAAAAAACCCTGGGGAAATGGCTGGTTTTTCAAAAGAACGATGTCGTGGTTTGTTATTTGTCTTGCCGTGGTTGGCAAACATGTTTCTTTGTCGTGGTTACAACCCCTCCTCTTTTGGGATGGACCATTTTTTGTGGTAAACAAGAAGTTCGGGAGCTGTTTTGGGCCAATCCACTCGATCGAAAGAGAGAACATTGTTCAAAAGTCAAAATTGTCTAGCCCTCTTTGGTGGGAACCGGTTTGCCAAGCCTTCAAGCCGCTTTGTGGGCACAGCCACTTTCTTAAAACAGATTAAACAAATGCAAAAAGACTCGACGCTCACAACATCCTTCGTTTGAGAACTCCCCAACGTTTGCTAATCTGCCACCCCGCCCCACCCCGCCCCACCCCACCCCACCCCACCCAACCCCACCCCACCCCACCCCACCCCAGGACATCAACCTTCGCCAGGTTGGGAGGAACTGACGAATGGAGGGCCCTGGTCTTGAAGCTGCGGCCCCAGTTGCGGGCAAAATGCAAAACATATGTTTTCGGGGGGCCCAAAATGGGTCTTGGTGTTATTTTGTTTCCCTGTTAAGCCAACCCAAAAGTGTTGCCCTTAAAAAGGGTGACCAGGTGGGTAGGTGTGCGTGTGTGTGTGTGTGCGCGTGTGTGTGTGTGTGAGAATGTTTGGTTTACTCAAGAGAAGACTGAAAGGGTAATTGTCCAGACCCTGAAAATGATTTGTCTCCATGATCCTTCCAGGGGAAATTCAGGCGTTAGATTGGAGGAAAACGTGCGATCTCAGGTCTAAAAGCAACCCAACCACACGTGACAACCATATAATAAAGCCGCAGTCCGCCCCCGACAAGCAGAGACTAGAAATGTTGCTGTGGGTGGGGCTGGAAGCCTTCTAATCATTTACATGAGTCTGTGTTGTTTGAGTTTGGTGGCTTTAGATGATAACCGAAAGCATTGCCTTTTTTTGGGTGGCTGGGTCCCCGATTCTGACACACACCCATACCCATGACTCAACTGTGAATGGAGACCTCCGAGCTAGTTAAGCCTTTTTTAATCCAGAGACTTCGAGCCAAATCTGGTCGTAGTTTCACAATACCCATTTTCGGGGCTTCTTTTTTTGAGGCTACCATTTTTTTGTTTTAACGCGAGACCAGAAGGAAACACATATTTTTTGGGAGCCCCGAATGATAAGTTTGACAGAAGCTTAAGCAACTGGAAGTTGATGGTTAGAATTGATGCGCTTGCCAAGAAGTTTTGTAGGGTCCGTACTGGGGTTCTCACCCAAAATGGCGAACAACTAGCCACTTCCTAACTTGCTCCGAACTTGATCTCGAGCGCTACCAGCCACACTCCTTGAACAAACTTGGTTTGTAGTCACTATTGCAGGGCCTGAATGATTATCATGGGTGTCTGTGTTTGTGTGTGTGTTTCTTGTGGGCACCTTTTTTGGGTTGGTTTACAGGGAAACCAAAAGGAAACCAGCGATTTCGGGGTCCCTTATTTTGAGGCACCACGTGGGGTCCCTCCAAATCTCTGATTTCCAAGCCCAGACTGGGAGAAAGCGGGCCGTGTGTGCATTTGGGCTCGCTAATTCCAGGGGTGCTTAACGGGCACCCTTCGAATCTAAGAACCCAGGGTGTGCGATCCTGTGCATGTGCTTTGGTGCATTGTGCCAACGGATGTTAGGACTTTAACTTTTTGCCAACAAATGGGTTTTCCATTAAACCACTAAAAGTTAGTCTCTTTTCTGCTTGGGGAGCAGATAGCAACCGAGCGTGTTTTGCGAAAAAGGGCTGCGTTTTTTGTGTCACCTTTAGACGGAGTCCCAAACCACCCAGGGAGTGCTTTTATATTCTTAGTTGGTGGCTTGGATTGGTGCTTTGGGCATTTTGAACCCCTGGCTCTTGAGGGCAAGAGGGAATTCCCACCCTGGAACACCTCCAAACCACCGATTCGGCTCCCAAGGGCCACCTGCCCAAATGGCCCTTACGCAGGCCCGCGAAAGGCGCATTGCGAGCGCTGAGGTCTTATTGGTGGAGCCAAGCTCACCTCCCGTCTTAGATTCTAGGCGCGCGCGGGGTAGCTGGGGGGGTCGGCGGCGCCGTGAGATCGTTCGGGAAATGACCATGTGCTGAACACATGACCCTGGATGTTGACCCCGGATTAATCAACCACTGTTTGTGAATATGCGGGTGGGGGCTTCTCCAAAAGCGATAAATCCCGGCCAAAACCAGTGAAACGCACCGCCATAAACAGGGGTTGATGAATCTGGGGTCAAACAAAAAATACTCCCACTCGCATTGAAGGGGATCCCTTCAAGAGGAAATTGCCCTCCCACAGTGGGCGAAAGGGCAATCTTGTTGGTTGCCAGTTTTAGTCAGGCTCGAAGGGTGATCACCTTGTACTCCTGGGTTTGGTAAGGGGCAACTGAGGCTTTAATTGAAGTACCTGGAGTCTCCATGACCCCTTAAATGGAGTCAGTACCCAAAATAATGGGGTCATGACCACATTTTTAATGGGTCACGGAGACTCCAGGTACATACTCGTTGCCTTTGGGGCTCGTCTACCAGAGGTATTCCCAAAGCGGTGTTGCTTCCTGGTTTCACATGTATACGATCATTTGCGGCCTACATAGACAACTACAACCAAACCATTTAAACAAACAGGATGCTCCTTGAAATCCATGTTCGTGAGTGCAGTCATGTCAAGAACCATATGGGTAGAACCAACTGTCAATGGGTGAAACATACGCTGCTCATTCGCCCAAACTTTGATTCAGCACCTTCGTCCCCACGACCTAGCTGCATGCTGTGCTATTGATGGAGAGATTCCACTGCAGGTCACTTGCTCATTCCACGAGTTCCTGGACTTGACACTTTTCAGGAAGACCATTTTGATGGTAAACAAACAAGCATATTGTTTTGTTGACAACCACCTCAGGAAGTAAGCTTACTGGCGGATTTCTCATTTCTGGCTGGTGGAGTATTTGAGTGTTGCACAGAGTCACCACAAGCAGCTAGGCTATGGATCGATCTTCAATTTTCAGAGCAGCCCCTGCCGGTTTGGTTTGACAACACTGGGCATCCACTTGCACCGGTCTGTCCAACCGGCGCTTGTGGTCTTTCGCCAAAACCCTCGCGGAGCACGCAGCTCGCATCTCCCGGTTTGCTTGTCGAGCCCAGATTTGCCGGGATCGAGGCCTTAGCTCTATAAGGATTTCCCGGTGGATCCCGGTGACTGGTGACCCCATACTGTGGATGGTTGCGAAATGAGCTTCTCGCAGCACCGTTCAGAAACCCTGGTTTCGGATGATTTCCCTATAAGTAGCAACAAACTAATGGTTTCCCATAGTTTCAAAGTGGTGCAGGATTTTGTCCACCCACAGAATTAATCAACCCCAGCTTTTAGATCAAAAACGATTATTCCACCCAGGGACACCTCCCTGAAAACTGGGGTTGATGTTTATGGTCACCATAACCACTCTATTGGGTAACCAACCATTTTTCCTTGTGGATTTTGAATGGTGGTTCCCTGCTTGTCAGGTGACCCTTACTCCAGTTCAACATAGAGCCCTAAAACCCACCATGCTACATCTTATCCCCCATTGGTGGTTTAGTTTGAACCTAAGGATTTGCTGCACCCTGGGATTACACACGGAATAAATAAATTACCCGCAATAAACAAAGATAGCCAAGTTCATCTGGAAATAGGGTAAAGACAGGGACGGGCGTAATTGCAGGGTGTAATATGAAACATATGCAGCATTGTTGGTACCTCTCAAAATTATCTAAAGGTTTTTGTGATTGGCAACCAAACTTAGGAATGTGTTAAAATATGGCAACCCTCAGCGTTGGTTCCCTGGTGGTTTCCCTTTAAAGCCGCAAAGAAAAGGGCACCCTAAAAATGGATTCCAGACCCATGTGCAGTTTTTCAGTAATAGTTGGTTTGCAATCAGTAGTAGAAGGTTTGCCTTTCGACATTGAGAAAAGGGAGAAGCCCCACTGACAGAGCAAGCCCAAGATCTTTGAGCTTGTCGGGCTGTTCAGGAACACATACTTAGATGTTCGTACCGTTTGGCTCTAACTGTTTAACCCGCCTAGAAATCCCCCTAAGCGGGGTTGACCTTGTTATTGGTGGGTTAGAACCCCAGTGGCTAACCACTTACAAACTTGACCTGACCAAACATCCAACAGGTGAAGAAGAACTATAGGAGTACGAAACAGGGGGGGCCTCAAGACGCAGCGTTGATTGTACGTTGTTTGAGACCAGCATATACGCTTGGTCCAGCAATCTTTTCTTTTCCAGAAACTTTGCCCAAAACAACCATTGCAAATAGTATAGGAATCAACCCCCAGAACAGTGGCGGAATCCAAAAGAAAATAGCATCATTGTTTCTTGTCTCGAGACAAGTTGTACAAGTTGTATACTTCAAAACAGAACAGGTTGTCTCATCAGGGAGCCTGACGACAATTTTACAGGTAGGCCCACAAGCAACAAACGTTCATTGCCGACGATTGGATGGGAATTCCCGTTCCCGAGAACTGAGGCAGAGATGGGTTTTGAACATAGGTTGAACTCATGCATAAATTGGCTGGGTTGTCCTTGGTTTTCCCTTGTGCCCTGTGGTTTGTGTTGAGAGGATTTCCATTCACAACCAACGACGTAACGAATAACGCCAACAATCGGTGGCCCTTCACTCGCTGAGGTCACTTTTTGGGTTTCGACTCCATTTAGTGCATTTGTTTTGTTTTGCCAATCCGCTCGGGTCTTACCTCCACTTGAGGTCTGGCCGTTTCACCAACCCCAAGAAATATACCAAGATCTCTGCAAATATGCATTCTGGTCCCATCCCAAGACTTTCGGCAGTTTACGGTCCTTTTGGAAGGGCCATACGGGGACTCGCTTGAGCCACAACAAAGACCGGGGAAGAAGATTGGTAAGGGATACGTCCCAAGCATAAGAAGTGGGTGCCGCCGCCTTATTAATTCTTTAATCAATTCCAGGTTTTGAGTATGACTCGCTCAGTTTCAACCACAACCGCACAGAGGACTCATTTCCCCATGTCCTTTACAGGACCAGCACACCCCAGACATCTCCAAACGGTTTTTGGTGTTTGGATATATTTGGAAGAATCAGATACTCTATGGTTGAAGTCATACCTTGAAACACTTCTTCATGCCTTTTGTTGGGGATGTCGCTTTGAAGTCCACCCCCAAACAAATATCAGTGCCCCCTTTTTGGCTCCATGGCCACTGGGGTGTCCGGGAGCAAACGCATTCCCCGCGAGACAAAAACGCGAGGCCTCCCTGCTCGCAGATCTGCTGCGTGGCCCGGCACGCGGAGCGCGCCGACGCAGCGTACGCCCTCTTCAGGCGCTTCGGGAGATCGAGTCGCCGCTCCAGTCTATAGTGGGGATTGGGATGTTCACTGGGGGTACGGACTTTTGACCCAGTCGCCGCTCAGGGTGAAAGTGAAGCTGGGCTTGCAATGGAAGACCCAGTCTCCTGCATACACCCCAGGCACCATGACTTACCTGCTCCAAATACCCGACTAAAAATACCAGCATATGGTGTGTGTTAGCTTAACGAAAATATGGGAAGCCCAAATTCGGCAAGAAAGAAACACCCCTATTCTTCCTGTTTCTTTGGGTTGGCTTTTGTGGCTTGCGACGCCGAGTTGCCTTCAGCTTTCATTTCAAGACCCGCACCCCTCCATCCCCTGAGACCAATCTGGGCCCTTTCCAGAAACTGGGAGCGGTTGGGTCCCGGAACACGTTCCTTTGGCCCGGAACATCAAGCCTTACCTTTTGCAAGGGGCCAGTGGTCCACATACTGTGGATGGACGAAATCCGTTTCGCACCACTATGAAACCATAGGAAACCATAACGTTCGTTGGTATTTACCGGGGACTCATCCGAAGCCAGGGTTTTGTAGGTGGTGCAGGATTTCGTCCACCCACAGTATGTCCCCCTTATGTCCAGCCGTTGTAAGCATCATGTTTTGGGCCAGTATGCGGAGCCCTGCTAAGTCACTAAGTTGCTAGTAACCTAGGTTGTAACCAAGGTATGAGTCCCCCGTGAATGTGGGGTTAACCCTGTGGGTTAGAACACTGGTTACTAACCACTTCCTACTTGGCAAATTCGAAATTCCAAGTAGTAAAAGAGTACTAAAGGAGTACCAGACAGGGGGGGGTGCTCAAATGGCAGCATTGATTGTCTGGTTTTTGAGATTAACATCATTATTGGGCCAGCGGCCCTTCCTCCGGAAACCTCAAGGGGTGGTTTTCCTTTTGGGACACAGCGCCCCTTGGAAGTCAAGCACCTGTCTTCCATGGCTACTGGGCAAACGAGACGCTCTAGTCCCCACTTGTTGGGGTCAACAAACTTCCTGAAGGGGGCAAACTCATTAATGGCTTCAACCCTGGTTTTGTCAAGATGTACTCACAAGAAACAGACAGGTCCTTGGAGTAGGGGGGCTGAATTCCGTGGGCTAAATACAAATATTTGATTGTCCTTAGATTGGATCATGGCGGGATTTTGGTCGAGTTTGCCCCCACAATTCCATGTAAATGATTGTGGCCCTGATGCATGCTCGCCCTTCACTTCATAGTAGACAGGTGGATATCCTTTTGGGTTGAAGAGTGACGGGATAGAATGTGCATGTGGAGTCGGAGTCGGCTTTGCAACTTGTTTAGGGCATGCAGTCGGAGTCGTTCAGAGAAGACTAGGGAACAAGACTTGGGGATTCGCAGTTACTCTGGTAGATTCCGCCTCTAGGTTTATACACTATCTTGCATGAGCTGTGTTTTTTTTCTGGTTCTGTTGCGTTTCCGGATCGTTTGATGCCGGGACGGGAAGCCGAGAAACCGATGGGAAAGAGCCCTCTCTTGGATGAGGATGTTGTTGCCACACCCATAGTCTAGTGTGTTGGTATGTGGTTGTTTTCAGGCAACCCTTATCAATTTGTGTTCGGGGCGTTTCCTTCAATTCAAGTGACATCGCACTACTTTCAGGATAGGCGGCAGAGTCTGGCACTTGACCCCCCCTAAACAAAAAGAAGAATGGGGGGGGAATGATTTTGATGGTGACTGTTCACTAAGTACGAACCACAATCAACAACGTCCCTTACTTTCGCGTGAGAAGCAAAAGCTGAGGTAGTGCGACTGGGGGACAAATCCTGCACCGTCCATCTTCTGCTTCGAAGCGGAGGTTCTCCATCCACCTTCGGGGCTAAATGATTGCACGCGCCGCAATTAAAACCCGGCTAGATGAAGGTTAGTAAGGGATCATCCACTTCCCATAAATGGTTGCCTTCGCCGCCTGTTTAACTCTTTAGTTTATTCTGGGTAGGCTAGGCTAATACCGGGCTTTCATTATGCCTCACGTGATTCTCCCAACATCAGGACTAGGGAATAGGCTTTCGACGATAACCCCATTCAATGGTTTACTTGGGTGCTCGATTCGGCAAGTTAAGTGGTTCGCAACCTGGGTACAACCTACATTCCGGCCCAACTCACTCATAGGTAGGGTACAACCTACTTTCCTTGGCGAATCGAGCACTCAAGCAGACTGCTTCAAGCAACCCTTTCCCTTTTTTCCATAGTTCACAGACCACCAGTCGCCTGACACCATTTTATCTAAATAGAAGTACGCACTATTCACAAAAATGTTCGCAGGAATTTGAGGTGTGTTCTTGGTTCACTTCCCCAATTCCCCCCCCCCCCCCCCAGCCCCCAGCCCCCCTCCCTCCCCACCCCCCTCCCCCTCCCCTCCCCCCACCCCCCCCCCCGCCCGAGGGCCAGAGCCTGAGCAATTCGATTCGATGATTCGATGCCAGGGGTGCGCCCTACGTGCAGTCCGAGGAGTATGCCTTATGGCCCTTCGATCCACCTCTTAGCAGCTGGGCTCAGAAACCAAAAGCCAGGTGAGCCACAACTAGGTCCCCCAGCTAGGTGCCCTTCTCACCCCTTTTTTGGTTGGGCGGAGTGCCAACTTTTACCAACTTTTACTAACTTGTATGGTTGGGAGGGTTGCCCTGATAAATAGACGTCCTGAAAAAAGTTGGTACCAACTTACTCTAGCCTCTCTACTGGAGGACCTAGACAAGCAAAACCCCAGGACCGTAAATGGGTATGGGACAAAACAAAACCACCAGGATATGGGCCGCAGGTTTTAGTCTTTGGTTCCATTTACCAAGGTTCCATTTTCGGTACGCATCTTTGACCCACAGCCAAATCAGCTCACTTCCCGAGTTCTGGGACTCGGACTAAGAAGTCACTTGGCTTGGATCTATTTTAGTGGAAAAGCAAAAAGCTCGGACCGTTTTTTGGACAAACCGCTCTCAAAGAGTGAGGTAAACCAGGGGTTCTCCGTGGGGAAATGAACCACCCTTAGGCTTGGGTCTACCTTGGATGGTCCAGAAAAGGAACCCTGACCATATATCTGTGGGGTTCGCCGAAATGGTTCTTGAGTGTTCCATTTGTCAAGTTTTTAAGTTGTTGGTGACCGTTCGGTTATACGCCGCCCAGTCCCCTGTGCATGCGGGGTTAACCTTGTTATAAGGGTGGGGAAAAATATAAGTGGCGACCCCCACTTGCTCACTTGGTCGAACATCCAAGAAGTGGCGGACCTGAAGCTCACGCAATGGGGAGTCCGGGATAAATCAACCCTATGTTGCTCACTTCCTGAGTTCATGAACTTGTTTTTGTTTTTTGCGAAGACCGTTTTAGTGGTAAATATAAAGTTTGAACTTTTTTTGGGCCATCCACTCAGCAAGTGAGTTTATGATTTGGGGTCTGTTCCTGGGCTTGGTGGAGTATCATCACTTTTGTCAACCAGGGGTTTATTAATCCCGGGTTCCTATTACCCGACTTGTCCAGAACCAACATGTCAATCTTTATACTCGACTTGTTATTTGTCTTATCAGTTGCCATCAATCATACCCTTAAAACAGTTGATACTTGAAGGTATGTATTGCAGGAGCTCAGCATACGACAGGACCTGCGTAGCAGGCTCAAAAGGAGAGACCGATTCTCTTGGGGTACTTGGGTGGTTGACTTGCAAGTTAAGTTTTCGGTATTTGTTCGGTTATAACCCACTTAGTTTTTCCGTGAATGTGAAGCCTGTTGGTGGGTTAGCACTCAAGTGGCGATCGCCACTTACTAACTTGGCGAATCAAGCATCCAAATAACACGGCGGGTGTTTCCATACCAAAGGGCGATGGAGGGAGCTTTTGCGTGTTTCGGGCGCACAGAGCAACCGAGAGAATGAGGAATACAAAATGGGGCCAGGGGTACACCCTTGATATGCTCGGTGTTAGAGGGATTCTATCACTACTGGAAATATATATATTTTTTCCAGGGGACTTGGGCAAATGGAGGTTAATTGCCTATGGGAAGATTTATCTTTCAAGTGATTTTCGCTCGAATCCCTGCTGCAAACCCGCACCGTTTGGTAATCGACGCAGCAGCCCTTGATACATCCCAGGGTCGGAAAACCGGATGATCTTCCTAAAAGCGCAGAGTTCCTGCAACACATCCTCCAAATCAGTGAAACGGGCCAACGGATCATCCTGAGACCTTTATGCCAAACAACCTTTTGTTTGTCGGGTATATCTTGGAAACCCACGTGTTTGGCAAAGCAAGGCATGGTTTAGGCAGGGGTTCACATCATGCCCGCAAAGAGGGCGCGCATCGATTTCGGTTTCCCTTTTGGTTTCCCTTCAAAACCCACCAAAACAGAGTGCCCAAAAAGAAGACGCCCATTTGACTCAGCTACCCAAAGCGAATCGATCTGAACTGATCTTTTGTTTTGTGTTGTGGTCGATACTGCGTCAAAGTTTCAAAGGTGATGGCCTACTTCCAGGTCCCTAAGGGGCAACTGACTTTATGTCCATTTGGTTACGGATCTTTGGACTTGAATTTGTTTTTTCAGCTTGTGTGTTTTCCGAATTGGACCCACAAACAAGTTATTCACGTTTTGCAGAGGGTCGTTGCAGCAACATGCGTCGTGTTTCCCGGTTAGTCAGCTAGTTTTAGAGTGCCAACATGGAAATAGGTCTCAAAATAGGGACCTCTCTCTTTTTGGATGCTTGTCACGGAAACTGAGTTCTGAGTTCAGGCTTTCGGTCGGGACTGGGTCCCATACTGTGCCTGGTTGCGAAATCCGCTTCTCGCAGCACCGTTCAGAAACGCTGGAATGATTTGATTTCCCTACAAATACCAACAAGCGTTGTGGTTTCATTCCCATGGATTCAATTCGTGGTGCGAACCAAACACCTCCATCCACGATCGATCTTCGACAAGTCGAGCTACGCCGTCGCCTGCCGAACTTGGACGCCGGCCGAGGCGACGACGGGGAGCGAGGAGCCTTAGAGTCCGCGGCGGAGCTCAAGAGGTTCGTGTCGCGGCATGACACCACCATCCACGCAGCTCGGACTCGGGAGGCTGGCGTTTTTTGTTTTTGTTTTTCCTCTTTTTTCTCCGAGAGGAGTCTCGTTCTGATTCTTTCAACATGGTTGGTCATTACCCACAATTAAGGGGTTGTGACCGAAAATGAACTTATGACTCCCCTTTTTCAAGGGGTCATGGAGAATTCAGGTGGCTCTCAGTAGGCCTCCATTCGCTTAGGCTGCAGCTCACTCCCCGAGTTCCGTTTCGGGAAAAAGGGGGGGGGGCTAAAATGTTGGGTATTTTGACAGGGTCGTTTCAGGGTTTAAGGGTAGTTCAAGGGCAAACCCTAAACCCTAAAGCCTGGTGTTCAATTATGTTTTGCGGGAAACGCCAAGTTTGGCACTTCTTTTGGCCATACTCAGGAAGTCAGATGTGTATTGATTTTCCCGTGTGGGTTTCAAAGGGAATCGATTTCACCATTGGTGAGCTACCTTTTTCGGGGGAAGGCTCAGGGAATCCAGATTCGGCCGGCACCTCTCTGAACAGAAAGAAGCGCTTCGCTAAGTTCACCATGGGGCCCAAACGCACGGGGGATCAAGATGGGTTTTGGGAACAAACCGTTCTGGAATCCCTTAAAGGAAGCCATATGGGAGGATAAAAGGGGTTATATATGTTGCGATTGCAGCGATTGAAGGCAAGTGAGGTTTCCTGGGTCAAGCATGTGGCTGGTTCCTTTTTGGAGCCTGTGCCATTAGGCGTCGGAGGGGCCACATGCTGGCAACCTTAGCTTGTAAATTATAGTAGTCTATTTTCGCAGGGTGGACCATGAAAGAGGGGAGCTGGCATGCTTGGTTGCTTATTGGTTCGACCTTTGCTGCGATCTTGTGTGAACTTGTCTTTTGCATTGTGAGCTTTGCTAAATACGGGCCATAATATGTTGGGTTTGTTGGGGGCAATGACCTGGAATAGTTATCAAACCTTTGTGACTTGTTGGTCAAAGTTAGTTAAGTATGATCCCACTAGTTAGCACACAGCGTAACCCTTCGCAGGTCCTCATAGAGCAACCCAGCATGTCAACCACACAAACTGAAGCATAGCACGGGCAGCCGCCCCCATTCGGATGCGATGGCTTCACTTGCTTCACTGAATTATTTGAGCTGACAGACAAATTTGGGTAGTGCATTGGATGGGGGACAAGGCCGTTCTTCCAGTTTTCCCGATGTCCTCTTATGCAATCAAATAGTTCTGTGGGACTGCGAAATCGACAGTTGAGCCCCAGCTCTCCAAACTCAGTTGTCCAAAACGAATCGACCTGAACTGACCTATTGGTTTCCTATTTGGCTGTGGGTCAAAACCAATGGTACCATTTTGGGGTAGGTGCACCACCCATTTTAGTCTAGTCTAGTGGGGATTGGGATGTTCACTGGGGGTACGGGATTTTGACCCATGGCCATTGTGGTCCATATTTGATCAAAGTCCCAAAAGATGATTACCTCTTATTTGCATGTCCTAAGGGCTGTCTCACAATAGGGGACCCTCTGGTTTCCTATTCCACCTTCTTAGTACAGGTCCCAAGAGGTGATCACCATTTCTTTTGCTGGGGCTTGGAAGTTCATTCCCCATCGCACCAGCAAGTTATGTAACTGGGGTGCGCCGCATTCTTCACCAGCAGGTACCCAAGGAGCCTTTGGTCTAGAAAACGGTTTGGATGTGGCTGTTGTGGAACCACCCCTGTAGGACATTAAAAGAGTACCAAAAAGAACCCAAGAAAGGAAAGTGCAGGTGAAGTCCACCAAAAGCTCATCCAAGCTGTTTTTGGGCTGGGCATTTCTTGCGAGCTCGATAAAGCCTGCTCACCGTGGAGGTGCTTTACTTGGGGATCCATTTGGGGGTTGATCAATATTCCCTTAAAGGCCCCCAGTGGTGACCACAGGTAGCTTTTCCCATGTGGGCAACATCAATACAGTTTTCTTCACTGTTCTTGGCATGTTTTTTAGTTTTTTTAGTTTTTTGGTTCTGTTCATTTTTACTGGGGGTCTGCAAAAAGCAAAGTTTTTTGCTACCATACCAAGAGTAGAGATGTTTTAGTGGTTCTCCTGCCATGAAAAGGACCTTTTCACCAGCCCCCTGTTCTCGTTTCAGAACTAATGACTGCAAAAACTTTGACTTCCTGTTTGCCATGGCGAGCAACCCCGTCGCGCAAGCATCTCAGGATACCCCGTTTCTGTCTGGCGAAATGTGGCATCGGATCTTTGGACTCTCACGTTTTTTTTTGTTGGAAGCCACGGATTTTCCGAATTGGACCCACAAAAAGCTAACCAATTCTTTGCAGAGGGCTCGGGCCGCGGCAAACCAAGCTTTGTACTGCATGCGAAAAGCCTCCGAAAGCCTCCGGGAAAGCCCAGCGAGACAAAGATTGAAGCTAGTCACTGCCCAAGGTCCTGGACTTGATACTTCTTTCAGTTGTTCAGTGGCACCAAAAAACACATTTTTTTTGGTGGCTGCCCCACTTAAAAAAATGGTCTTTCCCGAAAAGGGTTCCAACTCTTTTGTTTCCAGGGTCACTGAACTGAGTTCTTGGAAAGACCCAACTTTTTCCGCGGCCAACCAAAGGGTTTCAGAGACTTTTTTGGGACCATCCACTCGACAAATCGGAAGTGAGGAAAGGAATGTCCGCACTGAGGTGGTGATTTCTTCTCCCTACTTGCGCTGCGCACAAACCGCGGCGGTGATTTGCCGAGAGCTAGGGCCAGAGATTCTTGGATGTGTGTGTGTGTGTGTTTTTGTCCCCCCGGATCTTTTGTATACTGCTTTGGGTGGTTCCCTACTTCCTGGTGGTGGTTCCCGGCCATCCGGTTCCTCAGTTCTCTTGTTTAGGGTTTAGTGGGGGGTTCCTTGAACCCACTAAAAAATCAACTACCCATTAAACAAGAAAGGAACAGAACAACGGGAGTTCACCCACCAGAATGTGGGTTGCAATCACCCATTTTGAATCCAGGAATTCCAGGTACTGAATTGGGTGGTTTCCTATTTCTAAGACGAAGTTCAGGGCGGGCTGGCGAAAGATGGCACAACCTCCCTATCTACGATTTATTTCCATGGGGGCTGTTTTTTTGAGGGTATAACCCTTTGTGCAGGGAAACTAAAGGGAATCTCGGAAACTAAAGTAAACTCATGTTGGGGGTCCCCCTATTGCCAAATTTTGTATTTTCCCCTCTGCTTCACTTTCCCTAGAAAGATCTTATGTGTTCCCTGTGAGTTGGCGTGCCTTGTTTGAGGGTATGCCCCCTTTTTTGGTGGGTTGTAAAGGCAAACCAACAGGAAAACCACTCATTTTGAGGGAGGGTCCTGAAAAAAAAAAACAACACACCCATATCAGGCCAAACGGAAAAAGCTCATTTTGGGGTTTCCAGAAGAAACAAACAACACGACACACCACATCGGGCCCCCTTCTGGATTCTGGATCGTTTTTGCGGACGCAGTGTGCTTCCGCCGTGCTCGAGTGTGGGGCCTGCGAGGGGAAGCAAGTGACGTACAGAAGGGGAGGTGGGTTATTAGATGGTCGATTCGCAGCAAGTTAGTAATTGGTGATCGCCACTTCGGTTACAACCTGTGCACATTCACAGGGGACTTATGTTCCAACTTACTAATTTGGCGAATCGAGCACCCAAGTACCCCAAGTAAAGGACCGTTCCCCACACATGTTCCCTTTGTGGATACAAGAAAAGTTGTCTACGGAACGGGGACAGGGGGTGGGGGGGGGGCACGTGTTTTTTCTCCCCCAGGTGGGTTGGGATCGGACCCGAGGACGATCCTCATGTTCGACGATTCGTGCGGAGAGATCTTCGGCCCCGGGATCTTTGGCAATGATCAGCCGGAGCGCACCCACCGTGATTTCACCACGGTCGTGGAGGAGCGGCTTTTGTTTTTTGCCAATGCGTGCTGCAAGCGGCATTTGCCGCTTCTCCCTGTGTGTGTATACCTGGAGTCTCCGCGACCCATTAAACATGGGCTCATGACCCCAAGATTTTGGCCAGTGACCCCATTTTTAAGGGGTCATGGAGACTCCAGGTAAGTGTGTTTGTTTAATGAGGCTAGCCCTTCTGGGTTTGAAGGGAAGCCAAAAGGACGGCACCCGTTTTGGGCTCCAAATCTCTATTTTGACACCCTTGCGACCGCGGGAGGGCAAGCGATTCGAATCGCTTCGAGGGCAACCTCTGAAGACTTGCGAAGGCCAAGCCGCTCACCCGAGTTGGCCGGTTAGTTGGTCCTTGTCTCAGTCCCTGAGCTCTTGGACTTTGTCCCTTTCGGCCATTGGTTTCTCCTTACTCCGAGTGGCCAATCCACTCGATGTTGAGTGAGCTATTGAAATGCCATTGTGGTAAACAAGAAGTGTCTCCTTACTTTTTGTGGGGCAATCTACTCGATGGGGAGTGAGATGACTCGAAGTCAACCAGTGCCCGGGCTCTCTACACTTCCAAGGTGGGATCAAAACGGAAGGAACGCCTGTTCAGTTCATTAGAGGAATTTGGTGGACCCCTTTGTTCGGTTCCAGGCCAGTTTCGCAGATCTCTCCCTCTTTCTTTCTTTCTTTCTTTCTTTCTTTCTTTCTTTCTTTCTTTCTTTCTTTCTTTCCTTTTTTCCTTCCTTCCTTCCTTCCTTCCTTCCTTCCTTCCTTCCTTCCTTCCTTCCTTCCTTCCTTCCTTCCTTCCTTCCTTCCTTCCTTCCTTCCTTCCTTGCTCTCTCTCTCCCTCTCTCTCTTTGTCCCTCTCTCTCTTTCTCTCCCTCCTTGTTTCCTCCAAACAAGACATATCCTCAGGTGATATTCCCAGCCGGACACCCCCAGAGACGAATCTCCGGAACCGTTCTTGAAAGCTGCACCAAATAGTTTTCAGTTCGGGAAAAACACGAGTTCCTGTACTTTGGAAAGATCATTTTAGTGGTAAACAAACAGATCCTGGACTTCTTCTGGCCCATCCACTCAAAAAGCGAGTAACAGTGCGCCAAAAACCAGAGGGAACTAGCGCCATTCTAAGTCCATAGGCCCTTTTTCGTCCACCAGCCCGGCCGGACGGCCCGGAAACGTCTCCTGTGCCAGGAGTGCAAGGCGAGAGGAGTTACTCGCATTGCTCCGGTTTGCGCAGGGGCCCCAGGTGGGCAAAAGTTAACCAAAGCAAATGAAGGAGAGGGTAAGGCGTATAGAAGCCTTCATGACCATGTAAGTAGAACCAAAAAGCAAGGGGGCTGGGGCACAGCTCAATTGTTTCATCTAAAGGCCTTACACAATGCTTTTAATTGTTGCGGCATGGCTGGACAGGCTAAAGCTTTACAGTAACCCCCAAAAGTAGCAGAACTTAAGGGTTTCTCAAGATGCTTCTGGGAGTGGTCTCCCTTCAAACCACCACTTAAGCGGACAATTTTGAGGAGGCCACCTTACAGGACAGTTGAACCTATACTACTAGGGCTGCTCCAGTGCACACACACAGTTGACGGCTGTACATGTTTCAGATGTACAGCCAAGACCTGCTTTTCCAAACAGATTCTCATAGGGTGTTTCTTAATCTGTATTTTCGGTTGGTGGTTTGGATTTTGGAGTTGAACCCCTGGTTCTTGTAGAGGGAATTAACTGCGTAATTAGTAATTACTCTAAAAAACCAATCCACCGATTCGGCTCCAAAAACGCGGAAGCTGATTATATGCATATATATGTACATATATATAAACAAGGGTGTGTCTTAAACATGGACCCCTAAGAATGGCCATGCTGTGCTTCTGGTAAGCCTTCAAAACCTGCCGAAAGGGGGAAACACCCAGAACACAGAACACGTGCAACTGGTTCCTGGGCTTCTTGGAAGAACCCCAAAAAGGAGCTCGCACCCACGGAATTCTCTGGTGGTATGCGATCGGTCGAATGGGGTTGGCGTCGTTTTGACCTGCTGCGGCGTTTGACCTGGCACCGTTGACTCGCTAAAGCGAAGCAGTTGGCCTTGCAGTGAATCTCACTTTCCAGGGACGCTGGAGTTCAGTGACGTTTTTTACTCGAAGTGCTTGGCCTTGCAGTGAATCTCACTTTTTCAGTCTACTCTCACTTTTCAGTTTTACTTTGGTGACCATAGCAAACAACAAGTTTTGGCTGGAGTGAACGGTTTCACTCAGGCGAGTAGCGCGTGGTGGTTGGATCCCGGTTTGGATCGTAGACGGGGTTGACCGCCCGCAAGCACCGCCAAAGCACCAGTCTAGCAAGAGGGAACCTGACTTGGCAGCCTTTTGAAGCCACGTTGGTTTGGTTTGGGTTTCCACTCAACCTCCACTAAAGTCAAGCTTTTAGCAGGGATTCTGAGGACAGCCTAGTCAAGAGGCTCAGACACGCGTGCAGATGGGCAAAGAATATTGTTTTTGAGGCAGAGCAATGTAAGCTTTTAGCCTTCGTGGCGGTTCCTCCACGATCATGCCATTCTGCAGCTGAAGACCCGCCCAGGTCATTCTGGATTGACTGGCTAGGGATGAGCGAATTCTGTGTGGTCCTCTCATGATCTCTCGAATCGCATGGCCGGGTGAGTTGACTGTGGCGTAAAGCTGAAGTGATGGGTGTTTCTATCAGAGGCCACCAGAGTGTGGGTACTCAACAAAGACAGACCCATGTGAATGTTTCTGAGAGTAGTGGTAGCCCAGAATGGCTGGTTTTCCTGTGGTGTCCATTAAAATACCAACCAAAAGGAGGGGTCCACTCGTGTGGGGAACTCGCCTGCAGATCAATATGGATTCTAAAAGGGGCCCCAAAAAGGAGGTTAGTTTCACACATGGCTTCTCAGTAACCTACAAAGGGATAGATTTCTTTCTTCACGGAACCTTAGCGCAACCCAGGGAGAGGAATCTCCTTTGGGGGAGGGGGGCTTTTTCATTTTGCGAACTCCTGTCCTGTGACTTTGAAAGGTTGGGTCGAAGTAGTAGGGACTCGGGACCCTAAACCCGCCTAGCCAAACTAGATACGGTGTTCCTGGAGGATACTTAATTGACTTTGGTGCCCTTTAAAGACCGAACCCCTTTTTGCTCCATAATCTGTTGTAGATTCAACGTATTTTTGTTTGAAACAAGAGTTTGTAATATCCAGCACCCCCCAACCACTGCTTTTTGGACAGTATTAAGGGATATTAAGGGTATTTTGGACATGAGACAAAGCAGTTGTTGGCTGGATGTTTGCTAAATGGGGTTGATCCATATTCCCTTTGCCCCCAATTTTGACCATGGGCAACTTTTCCCATTTGGTGTTGGTCGTTTTCCCTTGAATGGTCATCCCATGTAAAGGGACCTTTTGATTAACTTTCACGTCTTTGGGCCAACCCGCTCGTTTTGAGGGTACCCATTTGGTGTGAAATAGAATCTGTTTAGTGGTCGGTTTGTTGGGTGCTGGATGTTTGCTAAATGGGGGTTGATCACCAGTTTTGACCATGGGTAACTTGTCCCTTTTTGTGTGAAATAGCATCTGTTTACCGGTTTTTCCACCAATGGTCATCTTTTCAACCAATAGCCCCCCAACCACCTTATTTCAGGTTGGTGAAATCTAATAATTCGCCCAGATCCCACGTCAAAGGACCCTTTGACTAACCCCTGCAGCTCCAAGTTGCGAATGCAAACTCGCACAGAGTCGCTTCACTTCGCCTGAGGTGGGGACAAGGCCTCATTGGCCGGAGAACATCCCGGATGGTGCGCTGTCAAATGCTGGGGGGGGGGGGCTTGATTTAGCCAATGTGCATATGAACAAAAGATGGTTGGGCTGGTTGGATGGTGAGGCTGGTTGGTTGGCTTGGCTGGTTGGCTGGTTGGCTTGTTGATTGGTTGATGTAGGTTGGTTGGTTGGTTTTGTTTGTGGTTGTTGCCTTTATGTATTGCCTTTGGTTGCGATTCATTTAGTTGCTTGGGTGCATGTTGTTTGCCTGGTTGCTCGCTTGCTTGTTTGCTTGCTGGCTTGGTTGGCTGGCTGGCTGAATGGCTGGTTGGTTGGTTGGTTGGTTGACTAGTCGGATGGTTGGTTGGTTGGTTGGTTGGTTTGCTTGCTTGCTTGCTTGCTTGCTTGGTTGGTTGGTTGGTTGGTTGGTTGGTTGGTTGGTTTGCTTGTTGATTGGTTGGTTGGTTGGTTGGTTGGTTGGTTGGTTGGTTGGTTGGTTGGTTGGTTGGTTGGTTGGTTGGTTGGTTGGTTGGTTTGTCGGCGTTGACTGATTTGATTGTTTTGACTTGTTGACTCAGTTGATCGAGTTTGTTGTTTCGATTGATTGGGTTGGTGTGATTGAATCAATTGAGTTGGTTGATGTGACTGTGTTTTTTGTTGACGTGTGTTGCTTTGATTTGAATTGGCATATGTTTAATTGATTGAGTGCTTGATGTATTCATTGAACTATCGACTCGATTTATTGGTTTGATGGATTACTTGATTGACTGACTGATTGGATTGGAATTGGATTGGATTGGATTGGACTGGACTGTTTGTTGTTGAGTTGATGCGGTTGTTTGATTTCGATCGCTCAATCAACTCAATCAATCAATGAATCAACTCAACCACACTCTCACTTACTCACTCACCAATCTGTTTTCGGGAAATTCTATCAGGAATCCCAGCAACTTGAGAGTTCCGATTCTGACAATAGACACGCGCCGTGTTCAGTGAGCTCAACGCTGCCGGCCTCCACGGGTCGGCTTGCGAGGCCGGCAGCGATTCAACGAATCCTTCCTGTCCTATGTGCACAGAGGAACCGACAAGGCCGCGGGCGCGTTCATTTTGCCGCAAAAAACAAACAAACACGTCTCACAGCATCGCCAGAGTTTGCGCTGACCTATTTGTTTTGTTTTTCTCAATCTTTTTTCTTCTCACTCCCTGGACTCTGAGGAACCCTCTTTTGGCCGCAAAATGTACTTAATACAACATTGCCCGGATCAATAGCTATGTGTAAGGTTGGGTGAAACCGATTTCAATTCTTGTTGCCTTGGGAAGGACATACCCATCTTGCGACCTGGTGTGTCCTTTTGGAGGGTACTCTTCGTTGGCTGGTTTTAAAACAGACACCTGAGAAAGACCCACCCACCTGGGTTTCTTGGCCCATTCAAGCTCTTGTTTTTTTTGTGTTCCTTCAATATCAAGCAATCCGTAAAAGGTATGTCTTTTGTCACTTGTGATTAACAGAAACCGGGAAAGATTTGCCAGTGAGCAGGGAACATTCACCATCGCGACCATTCGGGTGGCTCATCTGCTTTTGGTGGACCCCCCAAAATGGTGGCTTCCCTTCTGGTTTTCCGTTAAACCCACCAAAAGACGAGTACCTCCAAAAAATAAGACATTCAGAAATAGGGCTTATAGACAAAATCCAATGTGAGCGATGAATATTGTCCGCGGCTCATATCTCTGTCCAGGCCTTTGTGCTGGTTGTGTGCTTATGGGTTTGTAGAAGCCGAATAGTTGAATGCCATGACCAAGGCGACGTGTTCGGAAGCTCAGCCAGTATTGTTTGCTTCAAAGCCAACCAATCACCGGGGGTCCAAATTAGTGTTTCTCAAAATGATCCCCACTTGGAGTTGCTACTTATTCAAAGGGAATGCCAATCGTTCTTTGTGGTTCTCAGCCATCCCCTCAAGTTTTTAGGTTTCTAGGGTTGAGTGCTAGTTTCCGCTCAATCCACTGAAAGCTAGACTTTGAGCAGGGGATCTGGGAAGAGCCCAGTCTTGCGAAACACGTTCGGGTACAACCCACTTATAAGTCCCCCGTTCAGAGGAGTCAACCTTGTTGTTAGTGGGTTATACCACAGGCAGCGAACCACAACTTGGCGAATGGAGCATCCACATATGGTTGCCATGCCCCCATTAATGGGGCGCCGACAGGGCTTAGGGGCTTGTTTTGGGTTCCCTTTTGGGTGCCTTTTAGGACGGGTTCAAGCAACTTGTTGGGTTTTTGGATGGGCGCCCCCTCTTTCTCTGCCTCTTGGGGCCCCTCACCAGAATTTCCAAAACGTGGAACTTTTGCTTATGGTGGCTCCCAATAAAGAAAACTCTAGGGATACCTTCCCCATTCTTTCCTGGGATCCTTCTTTTCAGGAAGCCATCAAAAACCAAGGGGAAACGGATCCGGTTTTTGAAAAGAACAATGGTTGCACAGAATGGAATTGGAATCAACCACTAGAAACCCGCTCTTTTTCCACGGATCGGGTTGCGACTGGAGACCGGAAGTTTCTTTTTTCGGGCTCCAACCCCTTGAGGTGAAGAACATGCTGGTGGTGACCCACGCTGATCTTGCGACACGCCGGAGAAAGGGACGAGGAGGGCGTTTCACATAGAAACCATCTGTTATATATATATATATACATATACATATATATATATAGACATATGAATAGTGTTCTAGAACCCAACCTTGGAAAGCAGGTGTTTTCTGGCTGCTTTGAGATCTTCTCCAATTTGTTATGTCTAGGTTGAAGTTGGGCGATGGGCCAGAATCTGCTTTGGAGTTTGTCTCCCTTCGGATCTATTGATTCCAGTCCGCTTTGCCGAGGAAGCGCCCATGTTTCTTTTTTGTTTAAAGAGACGGCCCTCAGAATGGGGATGACACGGGTAAACAGATCATGGCCTACATGGTGTTCTACGCGAAATTTGCAAAACACCCACCAGAAGCAAGTCTCTTTTTTCTGGACCAGAAGGCACTTTTTGAGAAGCAGCTATTAAAGGTGCACAATAAGTTTAGATTGTTTGTGGCCAGTGAGCACGGAGGAAGTGAAGTTATCTTTCTGGATCTTACGGGGCATGAACCAGAAAACCAGCTTGCAAGTGGCTTCCTTCCAGTTGAACTCCCCGGGTTCATTCCCGTTGAACAGTCTCTTGATTCCAGACAAAGGGCGGCAGCAAGGTAGAAGCACGCTGTGGATGAGCGAAATCCATTTTGCACCACCTTTTCATTTTGTATCCCCTTGAAGCCTACTCCATGAATAGAAATCTAGCCTGGCCGAGTCTGAAAGAAAGGAGCCGCGGTTTTCCATGGAACTCCCAAAACTCCGCTGTACAAAAGATCCCATTCCCTCAAACAAGCCAACCACACTCAGTGGATAGTCGCACTGGCTGAATTCCTGGACAAAAGGTAACTTTTTGGGAAGCGGTTTTGTTGGCAAACCAGAAGTTTAGACCTACCTAGAGCTCTTAGAGTCTCCATAGAAAACGCGGTAACCCCTTAATTTTGTGTATCCCCATGCTTAAAGGGACTCCAGACCTACAACTTTTGCTTCAGGGCGCTTGGATTCACCATGTTTTGTCCCAACAATTGTGCCTGATTCTCCTCTTGGGGTGACGTGTAACGGGAAGGAATCAGTGCATGGTTTCTCTCCCAACAGACCAACCTGGCTTGGTATATTGCACAAAGTGAATCGACCTTTTGACCTTTAAGTTTTACTGCAAATGGAAGTAGGTGGTTTGTGTTTGGTTTGCCTGCATGGGGTTATAGTAAGGCTTTTGGTTACCTGGTTTTATTGGTTACCTGGTTTTATTCGTCACCCTTCTGTCCACAAAGATGGCACGTAGTGACTTTGAAGGGAAAGGGTTCCGAAACGTCCATGGACTGGAATGGCCCCTAGAAGCTGCCTCAAACTCACTCCCTGAGGTCCGTCGAATCCCTTAGGCCTTTGGCACAAATTACCTGTATAGGTAACCAAGCACTTGCCACCTTTTAAGAACACCAAAGGAAACTAACTGGTTATCTACTGTGGATGGACGAGATGCACCACCAAAGAAACTCCGGAATGCTTCCCCAGCAAATACGAACAAACATTTTTGGGTTTCAACCACGGTTTGCAAGCAGTGTGAAAGGAGTTCGCAACCACAGTTCTAGGGGTTGATTCCCCATTCTCTTCAAGCATCCCTCTTTCCGAGAACCGGATCCGTGTTCCCTGGGTTTCCGGAGCTTTTCTAGAAAGATCCGGACCCCCTGGAAAGAATGGAAATGGAAGCTACCCCCAGAGTTTTGTGCGACCCGGGGATTCCTGTTCCGGGGATTCGGTTTTTTCAAGGGAAGCCAAAGAAAAGGAACAACGGTTTGTTTGGGGGGTGCCAACTCCAAAAAAGAGACAGACCCCTGGAACAGTAGTATATTCTCAGTTGTCCAGTGGCTCCCTTTTTTCCTTTTTTTTTTTGTGGCTGCCCCACTACAAATTCGGTCCTCCCAAAAGAAGGGTTCCAATTCTTGCTTTCCCAGGGCCACCAAGACCACTGAGTATGGGAACAAACACTCACCGCCTGGGATCCACCGCCCCCCCCCCTTTCAGGCGCTCGCTTCCGCTCGCCTCCGACGCCTTTCCGAGGTGGCCGCGGCGGCCACGCTGCTGCCGGGGAACCGGGACATCTCCCACGTCCAGCCTGGCGCGCTGCTGATGGCCTCCCGGATCCGGCCCATGGGCCCAGGCACGACGACGCCGACGCCGCTCACGCCTCCACGCGAGGGAAAAAAACTCGACGCTGGGGATTGGTCCGAGAAAGGGGGGGGAGGCTCAAAAGCCCAGAAGAAACGAATGACCAAAAGCTGAAATGTTGGAATTCAGCCACAAACAACTTGGGGTGCAACAATTGTGTCTCCTTTTCAGAGATTTCAGGATAGTTGAAAAGGGAAGCCATTGAAACATCACCATTTTGAAGCGTTCAAAAAGGATACCTGGACCCAAGAAAGAGCTATACCCAGAAACAAGCGGATTGGGCGGACCTTTTTTTTAACCCCTAAAATGGCAACCAACCCAACAGTGACGAGATTTAGAAGCAAAACTCAGCTAGTTTGGATAATTATACCTGGAGCCTCAAAATTCCCACTTAATAATGTTTTTTGCAACCCACTCGGGACGTGAGTCTATATCTGCGTGTTTTATGCGAGCTCACCGATTCGGGGTAAAACGAGCCCATCATAATGTAGGCCCTTGTTTGGAGGATTCCTCATTTTAAGTTTTGAGCATTTCCTGTTCTCAATTGCAACCAAAGCAAATCGACCTGAGCTTACCTTTTGGATTTTCCCCGATTTGGTTGTGTGGATTTGGGTTTGAACCTCTTCTTGTAGAGGGTAAAGGGGGAAGGAAGTGTCCACCACCCACCGAAGCTAATAGTGGCAATTGAATCCACCCCGAAAGGTGTAGACATACAAGACCTCCAGTCGTTTTTTTTCATGTCACTCTGGTTTTATCACGTGATGGCCGACAAACGAGCTCTTTCGTTTGCTTCCTCCCCGGATGGGGCGACATGCCCACATTTCAGGTTACCCTGAATTGGTGACCTGAGCAGTGCCTGAAACAACTAGCATGGCAAGGTTAGGGATAGACCCGCCCAGAGATACTGTGGATACTTGCGCAATCCATTTCGCACCACCGTTCAGAAACTCTGGTTTCGGATTCGATTCCCCAACGAAAATAACAACAAACGTTCTGCTTTCATTCCCAAATGGGTTCATTTCGTGGATTTTCCAACTATCCCGGCATCCCGGCCATGTCTTTTTGGCCGGAACCCGTAATTGGATCGTTTTTCCCGTACGGACATGTTTCTTTCTGGCCGAGGGAGGAAGTATTTGGCCATGTAGCCCGTAATTCTGTGTTTCAACCAGATGTTGCCAAAAAAGTCGTGAATGACCGTATGACCATTATTTGTGGCTGTGTGGACAGAAAAAAAACCATGGGTGGACACCGCCCATTTTAGGGGTCCGCTAGTTTAATATTCCTCTTTAAATAGGAAGTTCCACTCAGACGGGTCCGCTCCTTTCGGCCAGGGGATGCCTGGTCGGTGGTCAGCTCCGAGCGGAGCGACGAGCAGAGCGAGAGCAAAGTCGTGAAGTTCCTGAGCCGCGCGCAAGGCGCGGACTTCGAAGTCACTCGAAGCGATTTGAATCCGCGGCCAGAGTTTTTCGGGAAGGGTTCTACCACTAGGTCCCCCAGTAGTGCCCTTTCTCACCCCTTTTTTGGGGGAGATTCGGTTCCCCTACCAAAATGGAATACAGAAAAAAAGGTACCCTTATTCCAACCTCTCTACTGGAGGACCTGGTTGTTTAAGAATATTTGTGTTGTTCTCATGAGACAAAAGGAACTTCCATTTTGCTGAAATGAATATGCTTTTTTCCTGTTGGTTTTAAAAGGAATTCATCACTACTGGAAATATTTTATCATTTTTCCCAGGAATCTTAAGCAAATGGAAGATCCGCGGCGAGAGTTTTCCGGGAAGGGTGCAACCAGACTCGCCCAGACACCTGCTTGGCCTCAGTGGTTCCCCGTCATCCCCTTAGGCTTTGTTGCTTTTTGGTCACTCCAACGGAGGATGCCCCGTTCGCCATGCAGTGGATGCACAAAATCTGTTCACCCCTTTGAACCTATAGGAAAACATTGGTTGTCGGTATTTCAGTATTTGTAGGGAATCATCATTCCAGGGCTTCTGAGGTGGTGCAGGATTTCGTACATCCACAGTCAACCAAGCATCCAACAGATTAGCACAACCAGGGACGTTTTACAGTTTGTTTTTCTTTGGGGGGGGAAGTCAACTTGTTCCCTATACTTGCAATACGGCAGGGGTGTCCATCGTACCACTTTGTTTTCATGGTGTATATCGGGGGGGGGGGAACAACACTCAGAAAGAAGTGAAGTGGTCAAGTCCGAAACAAAGAGCCTTCTAGGTATCTGGTTTAGCAACCTTACCCGCAGAATCACCCAATGCTCGTTTTTTCTCATTTTCAAGGTATGGTAGGGCATGATGTCAACCCTAGACTGCCAAAGTAAGCAAGCTCACCCTGGCAATCACCAGGCTTTCCGACAAGTAGCAGCTGATAAAAGCGGACAGTTTGGAGGCGTTCCAAGACATTTCGGAGTAGCTCACTTCCTAAGTTCCTGGACTTGATACTTTTTGGGTTTGGACCGTTTTGGTGGAAAATACGCAGTCTTCAGCCCTTTTTTTCACCCATCCACTCATGAAGGGAAGCGAGGTAGAGAATAACATGGTCTGGCTTGCGAAGGAAAACCAATACTCTGGCTCGCCTCCTGAATCATCCACTCATCTTCGCATCGCATCGCCTCCCCTCTACTCCAAGAACCTTTAATTTTAAAGGTTCTCGAAAATAACCGGGTTCTTCGCAGGAAAACCCGGTTTTATGAAAAGCATACAAATGTACGGGCTTTGTATGGGATTTGTACGGGTTTTGTATGGTTTTTGTACGGGTTTTTAAAAGTAAAACCGGGTTTTCGGTTGTAAAACCCTGTTTTCGGTAAGCAACAGGCTCAAAACCAGGTTTTTCGTTTGCATCCTTTATTTTTAAAGGTTCTTGGAGTAGAGGGTCCAGACAAACATGGTCTGGCTCGCCTTCTTCGAATCGCGTCACAGTGAGGTAGAGAAAAACATGAGCTCCGAATCACCTCGCGTTTTTTTTTTCTGAATCGCAGCTCGATCGGTAGAGCAACGCATTTCTCATGCCTCGCCTTATCGCAGGCCACTTACGAAGGGAAGAGAGGTAGAGAAAATCAAGAACTCGACTCTGGCTCGTCTTATCGCCTAGACTCTCCCCCTACCCTTTAAACATGGGACCCCTTTTTGAGAAGTAATCCCACTTCTTCCCCGGAAACAAAACCTCTGGCTCGGCTCCTGAATCATCCACTCATCTTGATGGAAGTGAGGTAGAGAGAGAGAGAGAGAGACATACCACAACATCGCATCGCATCGCCTCCAGACAAACCTCTGTGGATGCACAAAATCCGTTCGCACCCCTTTGAGCCTATGGGAACCGGAAACAAAAACGCTCGCTCGGCTCCTGCAAGTCTTATCGCAGGCTGGAAGGTGGAGAGCTTCCACATCGAGTTTTGCCCCACGCACCGCACCAGGGAGAACGTGGTGAAGCGCATGGTGGCCAGCCTCAGGATCCGATCGAAATCGAGATCGAAATCGAAGCCGAGCATACGAAGAAGCCAAAAAGGGGGTCATGGAATTTCCATTTTTTTGAGGGTAGGGTCCTCTAAGAAAACAGGAAGTTCTAGAGGAGTTGTTTTTCGGATTTTGGGGATTTTGGTAGGAATTTGGCGAGTTGCCTGTAGAACTTCCTGCTTGCTTCTATCCGGGGAAGGTCGAGCAGAAGAAGAGATCCTGGCTCACGAGTCTCCTTCTGACCCGTTAGAAAGGGGATTGCTCAAAAAGGGGCCCCATGTTTAGAGGGTAGGGGGAGAGTCTAGGTATCATACCCACGCTTCTTTTTTTTCAGGGTATGATGTGGACCCTTTACTAAGTTGAGCATATGATGAAGAAGGACGTTGCTTGGCTCTTCCCAGCGAATCGTCAGGTTCCTGAGGTGTGGAGTTGTTTTTTGATGGTTTAGTGGAGATTGCATATCTACCCCACGCAACAATACACTGTTTGCCGGAGCTTTTTGCCTGTTCGTCTTCCTTCGTTTTCCTTGCAACCAGGAAGCAGCTGGCGCACTATGCAGAGGGTCCAAGTCTGGCACACTAATGCGCAGGTTCATCAAAAAGGGTTTCAATCATTGCCCTTTGGGGTCAAATTGAATTGAGTTGCCTTTTGGGTGATTTGTGTTTGTTTTTTTTGGTTTTGCTGGGAAATGTCAAAGGTGGGGAGACTACATTACATGGGCGGCTCCTGGCCTTTCGATCGGGACTCGTTTTAAGTTATGCTCTTGTGACCACCCCGAATCGTCTTTTTGTTTTGCGGGTAGCCATGTGGGTAAGTCTCTCCTGTAGGTTGGGTAAGACCTAAGGAACATGTGAAACCACTTATTGGACTGGTCATCCAAGTACCGCCAGTGCCAGTCCTGCCTAGGAGGAGAGACTTTGGGACGGAGGTTTCCTTCAACCACAGACAAGGGGAGATTTCTATTTACCCCTGCAATTCTGCAGGTTTTCCCGCCTCCTTTGGCGGGCTAGAAAAAAAATCACGCTTTTGGGACGGGTTGAAAGTCAGCTCCGTTCGGCGGTGTTGTTTTAGCTTTCGGAATAGATAGAATCCTGGAAGCTGGTTTCGAGAGAGAAATACTTGAAAAGCCCCATGGACATGTGCCGAGGCGATACTTATTTCCACTGATTCCAATGCGCTGATTTATCCTATTCCCAGCCCCTGACTCATGCGTATACAAGGGATTCCATGGTTTCCCTTGGGGAAATGGACAAGAATGTCTCATGAGGGGGCGGAGTTTGTACCAGTTTGATTATGACTCATTTCCAGTCTCAAGTTTAGAGTGTGTGAGGATTAGATTCTTAGAACCCCCGGATATGCTCAGGTGGATTGGATTTTGGGGTCCCAGCTGAAACTGAGCAAGAGGGGACTTGAGCATTTTCTCTGCGGGGTTGAATGGGTGTGTCTCAAAAACGTCGTTCTACTTTTGGCAAAGCCACCCAACAAGGGACCCCGCCCCACCCCCCCACCCTAACTAGGTCTGTTGGGGTGTGGGGATTTGACCGCTGGATCTGAAGTTGGCTCTTGGGAAGAGCGCGAATTCGCCATGATGGATCGGTCCTCTTCATCCTTGGATCACGTCTTCAGTTGTTTTTGTTTGAGAAAGTATCGGTTCTATTTATTTTGTCGGCTGCAAACAAGAGTCTGATTTTCTGCAAGCCCATACCGTTTTGGTTGGAAGGTCCTGTATTTCCGGTCTTCGAGTGTTTGTAATTGTGTGGATGGGTCTGGATGGGAATGGTGTTGCAAAGGATTCCAGCGTCTTCATAAACCATATGAAATGGTGAAATGCAATGGACAAGCCAACTATGGTGCACCCCAATGAGGGTCCCCGCTACTCCAACTACCCTGTAGGAGTTCGAAAAATGGGCTTTTCATAGTCATTGACCTCTGAACAAGGTGAGCACTGGGCAACGGGACATCCCACGATTCTTGGAACCCGGGACGGGGACTTGCGGCTCGTTTTTCAGCTTTGTCTCCCTGGCTACGCAGGGGTGTTTTCGTTGTGAGTTTCCCTTGGGCTGATGTTTAAAATTGGGAAACGTAGGGGACCTGTAAGAACTGGCAAGCTCTCCGGGTATGTGTCAACATAGGGAGACAAAAGAAAAAGCAATAGTTGGGGATGGCATATGGGTGTGGCTCAAAATTGAAGAGCTAGGGTTTCGCAGGTTTTGGTGTTTGGCTCCATTTACCAAGGTGCCATTTTGGTACATCAATTTGAGCCACACCCGTATAGGGTAAAGAGTGGGTTTCCAACATAGGGGAAGTAATATTAAATATATATATATATAAATAACATAGGGACTCCCGTTGCAGGAAGTTCACCGCGAAGAGCAAGCTCGGCCGGAACCACAGTCCGACCGGAAGAGGGCCAGGAGCCCTTAGGAGTGTGTGCGTGTGTGTTTTTTTGTTTATACATATATATATATATATGGTGTATATATATATATGTGGTACGCCAGCCCATTTGTTTGTGCTTAAACTATATTGCAAAAAATATAAACTCTACAGCCTGCGCGCTGAAATCAAGCAAAACCTAGGCACCAGGAAAAAGGGGCGTAGCATACATATATATATATATATATATCAGACTGTTGGTATAGGAGAGTTGTTTGTTTCAAACTGTCGGTATTTGAAGGGAACACCGAAAGGACACCGACCAGTTTGGAACCTTTTTTTTTGGTTCGATTGTAAATCTTTGTGTGACTCCCGAACTGATATAGGATTTTACGAGTAATCGCCATCATGCAATTGAGGCTCAGAGTTTGACAAAATGGTATTGTCCGCGCATATGTATTTAAAACCTTTTGTGCACCTCGCTGGGGATCGCCATGAGCTCTACACACGAAAACAACATATACATCTGTATTTGGTATGTGTAGAGCACATGCTGAATTGAAGCAGGGGACAATACTGTTGATGGACAAAATCCTGCACCACCTAAAAAACCTGGACTGATGATTCCCCTGTAAATACCAACGAACGTTATGGTGTCCCATGTCTCCATAGTGGTGCGAAATGGATTTCGTCCATCTACAGTATCAATTATTTGGTGCATTTTGCTTGGATGTGATGTGTTTGCCAACTAATGGGTCTTCCATTAAACCACTAAAAGTTAAACTTTTAGCAGGAGAGCAGAAAGCAACTGAGAATCGGGAGTATGTGTTGCTCCGAGATTGGCTGGCAGCTCGGATTGAGGTGAGGACAAAGTCCGATACCTTCTCAAGGCTTTCTCAGGCGGTGTCGACGTCGGGGTGTTCGTCGCGCTGCTTTCCCCATATTTGATTTTTTTTTTTTTTTTTTTCGGTTCCTGTTGCATCGGGCGGTTTCAAGGGAAACTAAAAGACCAACGGAAACCATTGTATGTTTGTTTGGGCGGGGCCCTATTGTAAGACGGACCCATGTGCCCGCTCCTGATACTACAATACAACGGCCGAAGTAGTCACACACAAACACACGCGTATCATTCTCCCATGCTGAGGTATGTTGGTTGAATAGTACCCCACAACCCAGTTCCAACTTGCTAAATAGGTGCTCATAGTACATGGTGCCAAGGAACTATAATAAACCATACTGTGGAGTGGACTTTCTTGGGGTTATCTTGGCTGGTGTTTGGTGTGACCGACTCGGCTCTGAAGCCTCTTGGCCAAAATTTGACATTTCCATGCCTACAAGAGGTCCTACTTTTTGCTCAGCTTGGGTTGCTCCCGGGCTTGTAAACGTTGAGGTTCACCCACAGGGCCAACGTTGCGGTTCCTGCCGGCGGAACCCGAAGGAAGCCTGTGGATTAGACTTGGATTGGAGTTCCTTGTGGTTGCAAATGGGGGAACACCACCCCTAACCACAACTTGGTTGACCACGATGCTGAGCAAATGCGCTGGTTTTGAAAGTTTGGTTCTTGGCCATCTTGGGATCTCACAAATCAGGTAGCCCTTGGTTGGTGGTTTGGATGGTTTGGATTCAGATTTGAACCCTAACTAAGCTCAATCGAAGGAGTGAGACTTGAACCACCCCAATGAAGCTTGGCCCTTGAACCCGAAGCAACCTCCAAACCGGGCTCCAACCCGAAGCGGGTCAGCACATGTGTGTTTTTTTGCTATGTTCCCCTGTTGGTTTTAAAGGGAATCCATTTCACTACTGGAAGTACTTTTTTTTACGGACGGAAGCCATGTCGCACCACCGTTCAGAAACCCTGGTTTCTGATGAGTCCCCTGTAAATACCAACAAACGTTGTGGTTTCGCATGGTTTCATAGGATTTCGTCCATCCACAGTAGTTCCTCATTTTACGCACAGGGAAGTAGCTTTTAGCTTGGGATGTCGGCCCCCCCCCCCCCTAAACCACCGGAGGCGACCGGCGTCGTCGGAAGCGCAGCCTTTGCATCAGCCCCCCGCCCGGCCCGAGCCCCGATCGAGAATCGGAGTAATATGGTGGATGGACAGAATCCATTTCGCAGCACTGCGAGTCCATGCATGCATCTTCCCTAGTGTGTTTTTTGTTTGCACTTGGAAAAGACCCAGGTTCTTTCTTGGAGGGGCGGTTTTTCAGGCCAGGGGCGGAAGTTGAAACCATACCGTTGGTGGGTATTTGCGAAGGGCGCGAATCATTCCAGGGCTTCTTAGATGCAGGAATTCCTCCATCCACAGTAGGGCCATGGAAACCATAACGTTGGCTTCCGTTCGCACCACGACATGTAGCCATGGTTGAAGCCATTGCAACTGTTGGTATTTATGTTAGGGGAATCAAATCCGAAACCAGGGTTTCTGAACAGTGGCGCGAAATGGAGTTTGTCCATCCACAGTATGAACTGCTCCTTGGGGCATTTTGTCCGGTCTTTGTTGGACTTGGTATCCCTTGGCCCAGCCATTTTCGGGGGTCCGCTTCCTGACTGACCCCTCATGTTTTTCAAATGCCCCTGGCGTTGTTTTTGTTTTTCAGTTGATAGATTTTGGAGAGCCACCTTGTCACCTTGTCCACAAACTTTTTCCAGGGGTTGACATCATACCTATACCCTGAATGCGATTACAGGAAAGAACATTCTTAGAAGGGTTTGGATTGGCCCATTGGCTTTCGGGCCCCAATGAACGACAGGGCGTTTTTTGTGATGAGAAGCTTGAGCGGAACCCGGCTGCCTTTTCCAGTTGTTGGATTCGATTGATGGAATGACCATGTTAGTCCAGCCGCTGACACTGTGAGAGCCTAAGATTGGAATGGGGCTAATGTTAATCTCTCAGGATCTCGGATTCATACAGAAGGCGAAACCTCAGATTAAACATGATCTTCCATTTGGTTAATAATATGTGTTATTTTCCCCTGTTGGTTTTTAAAGGGAATACTACTGGAAATATTGTTTTTTTCCAGGGGACTTAAGCAAATGGCGGTTATGAAAAGCCCATCGATAGAACGCGGTTCCGGGTAGGAACAAACAGTTCAGACTTTTGCTGGCCAATCCCAGAAAAGTGGGCTACCTAGCGGCCAGCGGGAACCTGCTCTGCGGGTGTGGGACACCTCGTGGTGCTTGTGTGGATTTATGTAACTAGGGCTTAATTGACACGGCTCCTTAAAAGATACATGTTGCAACCATTTGAATCATGTTGTTTTGTTCAACACCAAAATAAATGGAAACCACCGTTTACAAGGCACTGTTCAGGTGTATAATGTAAGGATCCCTGATTGATTTGAACAGGGTGGGATGCTTTCGAAACAAATGAAGCAATGAGTACTGGAGTGGAAAGTGTGTAATTGTTTAGCCCCTGTATTGTGAACTTATGAACCTCATGTATGAAACCTTGGCTTTCGACTTGTCATTGGACCTGGGGTGCGATTCCGTAAAGAGCTTCAAATTTGACGGGATCGCTTCAAATTTGACGGGGTCAAACCATAAGACGAATCCGGCATACTAAAAAAGGGCCTGCGGTTAGGACGGTTAGTAGTTTTACTTTTGGCCGATTTGGCGCAACAAAGGTCTCAGCGCTTATTCTTACTTCCTGAGTGGAACTGAACCTTAATCTTCTTGGGAAGACCATTTAGTGGCAAATAACAAGTTTGGACTTTGTTTGGACAATCCACAGGAAGTGAGTTATATTGGTGTGTGTGTGTGTGTGTTTTTGTGTCACCCAAACGCTCAAGACCGTCCCGCCTTCAAAGAGGGGGCAACTTGATATCCGATTTTGACACAAACCCAAAGAGCATCTTGGAGGTGCTTCTAGGGCCCCTCCTCTTTTTGACACATGGGGGTGCTTTTGTGTTTTGTTTTGAAGCGCCCCCATTTCGCCATGGTTTGAAATGGAAGCTTTTGAGGGACAGATTTTGCCATGGCTTGAAAGGGAAACCAAAAGGAGAACTACCATTTCAGGCTCCTGTAAGCTGCGCACCAACAATTTCTACGAGCCAGTCACTCTGCACCATAAAGACATGAAGATCACTGCGCCATAAAAAAGAAAAATAAAAAAAGACACTAATGCCGCAACAAAAACACCAAAAACAAACAGTGGTTTCATTTCCCTGTAGGACACATCAAGTTCTTGCCACATCTGAAAAAGCCGCAAGGAAGATAGCTGGTTACCTACTATACTGGCGAAACGCCTGGGACCCACGGGGAAACACACACACACACACGCGCGCGCCTTGTCGTGTTTTTTTCTTTCTTTCTTTTCGATTCGGCAGCCTGCCTTCTTTGAGGCGGCCCCTTGGGCCCTGATCCAGCGTATTGGGTGTTCTCATGCGAGGCGCGAAGGATTGTTGGGTCGGGGGGGCGACTGGGAATGAGTCCCAGGAAAATCATACAGGCTTCCTTAAAGGGAATCCCTAGGAAAACCATTCCCTGAGAAGCAGCAAGATACTTGCGATGCATGAAAAACGTGTTTTTGTTTGTTTTTATAGGAAGCGTGTTCGCTGCTCACAGACTTTCTGCTGGCGTTGGTGGATTTCTAGATTTCTGCAAAGAGTGGCCTTTGAAAGGGAGGCTGGCAATTGTTGCCTCTCTAAAGGGGGTCTCAAAATATGTTGTCTCTCTCGAACTATATACATACATTATTCATTATAGGTCTGTCTTTTTCGGAGGTACCTTTTTTGGGGTTGGCTTTAAAGAACCTTTTGCCTCCCAAAACAAAGACAGACCCCTACCGAGGCCAGTTTTGAGGATGGCACTTTGGACCCAGTTGGATGACCAGCCCGCTTGGTAAGTAGTTGAAGGGGGTATAGAATTTGGCCCTATGTGAATATTCCATTGCTCGAGTCGCACAAATCGTTTCGAAAGGATGCCCACCCAAGAATGAACACATCCAGCGTTCGGATTGAATAGATATTAAATGCCTGCACAAATCTTCACAACCATCTTAAAACCAAAACTTGGTGGCGGGGGCGCCGTCCCCTTGCCTTTTTAGGCTTTTAGTGTTTAGTGGTAGTTTCCATTTAACCCACTAAAAGGAATTCACTTTTAGCGGGGGATCTGAAAACGGGCAGCCCAGAAAAGTAATCTTCCTTGAGTCTCCATGACCCTTTTAAAAATGGGGTCATTACCCAAAATCATGGGGTCATGACCCCATTTTTAAAGGGTCACGGAGACTCCAGGTTCACAACCATCTTGGCACCAACAGTCAGCTCGGGTTTTGGGACGCTTATTTTTGGCCAGCGGTGACGAGACGATTTCGCCAAACCGAAATCGTCGTCGAATGGGAAGAGCTCTTCGAATCGGGGGTGCTCGAGTCGTCAAGTCAGTCCAGGGTAACCGTTCGGCTGTAACCCACTGAAATAAGTCCTCCGCTGATGTGGAGTGAACCAGTGAACCTTGCTATTTGTGGGATGCACAGATTACTAATCACTTTTCACCCCGACTTTGTACTCATGGGAAAGGCCATATTCGTGGTAAACAAAAGTTGGGATTCCTTGAGAGCCCACCAAAAAAAAGCGACACACCCACGTACGGTTTCGTCTATCCATTTTGTCCATCCACAGCGGCACCTTCCATGAAGGCTTAGCAGAACTCGCCTGAGCTGGGTCTGAAAGTTGCTGCCACATTTTAGATTCAAAGAAAACATATCCAGGATCTTCTCCAGGAAGTTCAATTGGGCAGGTTGTGGGAATCTAGCCTAAGCCTCAGTTCCTGTGGACATATTTTCTTTGATATATTGGTCAGATTGCCATGCTTTCCAGTCGGAATTTCGCAGATGCGCATCTGCGGTTCGTAAAGACAAGGCTCGTGGACCTAGCCCCTGCCCACGAAACAGGTGGATGATGGAACGCTCGCCGCGGATTTGTTTGGGTCCAAGTTGAGGTTGCAAAGGAAGCTATGCAGGTGCGTACATGTGCCCTCCCACTAACAAGGAACCTGACAGGGGTGCTGGAAGACCATGCCTGTAAATTGGAGGGACAAAATCCGCTTCTCGCACCACCGTTCAGAAACCGGGGTGCAGAATTTGGTCCACCCACAGTATCCACCGCGCGTTGTACCTTGTTGGGTCAATTTCACTGAAAAACACCAGCTAGAAACCAAAAAACTAGCATATACATATATATGTATGTATATATATATATATATGGTACAGCGTTGCCAGCCCCCCCCCCCCCTCCCCCCCCAATGGTCATGGGTCAGGCAAGTACCCCCCCCCCCCCTGTGGTTGTGGTCCTGTGGTTGGGTTGTGGTGGTTTAGGGTTGGTTTAGAATTGGTTTAGGGTATATTTAGGGTGTATTTAGGGTTAGTTTAGGGTTGGTTCAGGGTTGATTTAGGTTGATTTATGTTGATTTAGGGTTGGTTTAGGGTTGGTTTAGGTTCAGAGGTGTACGGTCGGTTTAGGGTTTGGTTTAGGGTGTATTTAGGGTTGGTTTAGGGTTAGTTTAGGGTTAGTTTAGGTTTAGGGTTTATTGTTTAGGGTTGGTTTAGGGTTAGTTTAGGGTTGGTTTATGTTGATTTAGGGTTTGGTTTAGGGTGTATTTAGGGTTGGTTTAGGGTTTGTTTAGGGTTGGTTTATGCTTGGTTGCGGGTTGGCTTGTCCTGGGGGTGGGGGTGCCGGGGTGTCGGGGTGCGAGTTCAGGGGGTCGGGGTGGGGGTGGGACCGTAGGTGCCAGGATCCGGGGGCTCGGGGTCTCGGGCCGGGGGGGGGGTCCTGGGGGACCATACCATATGGGGGGGGGGGGGGTAGCAACACGGAACACGGGACCATGTTTTATCTATATATATATATAAATATATATATATATATATGTATATATATATATATATTTGCTCTCACCCCCCCCCCCCACCTTCTTCAGGGCTTACCTTTCTACTCTACATATAAGCTACGCAGAACCTTTCTTTTGAAACCGGGGGTATATACATACTTATATATATATATATATATGTACACGGTATGTAGGTACATGTTTTTTTTTTTTTTTTAATAGATGGCTGCCCCTGACCCCCAAGAACCACCGACTTCGAATTCGGCGCTCGTCCGAGCTGGCGCTTTCGTTTGCGAGGCCGGGGATCCCTTGGACCGGATGCCGCCACAGGTCTCCAGAGCCCGGATCTGAGTCCGGACGAGAACAGGACACCCCCCGGGCGGGGGGGGGGGTGAGGGGCGGGGGGGTGTTGCTTGGGTGTTTCTAGGTGGGGTGGTGCAAGGGGGGGGGTGTCCCTGAATGTCCCTGGGTGAAAGGTGGGGGAATTATTGCTGTTGGCGGGGGCATTATCAGCCCATACTGTGGATGGGAAATATATCCATTTTGCACCGCCGTTCAGAAACTCTGGATTCGGATTTGATTCCCCAACGTAAATACCAACAAGCGTTATGGTTTTAACCATGGTTTCAAAGGGGTGCAGGAGTTCGTCCATCCACAGTGTTATATCTTGAACCCCATTCTATTAATAATTATGAGGGCGTTCCCCTCCAAACGCGATGATTCCCCACTAAACCCAGGGACACCCCCATATGAATTATTCACAAGCTGGGGTTGATTCATCTGGGCTCCACGTTATCGCGACTTGCGACCGGTGCGAGTCCGGGCGTGAATTCATTTCCGAGCCCGGGTGGGAAGGATTCCACCTTTGATTCCCTCGAAAGGGAACCATACGGTGGATGGTTGCGACATCCGTTTCGCACCACGAGATGAAGCCATGGTTGAAACATCATACCGCTTGCGGTATTTACAGGGGTGAATCGAATCCGAAAAAACCAGGGTTTCTGAAAGGTGGTGCGAAATGGATTTCGCAACCATCCACAGTAGGGCCATGGTTTATAGGGGTCATGCCCTCGCCTGCTGAGAACAAGACAATCAACCAGCGGTTTAGTTACTCTGGGGTTATCCTCAGTCGCTACTCATCAAACCAAGGGGGGGAAAAAGGGCCACCAACAGTATTACATGGAGAAGTTGTTTCTTCTACCGGAGAAAATGGAACCCGGCAAATACTCACTTGTCCAAATGAATCGACCTGAAATGACCTTTTCGTTTTCCGACCTTGTGGGTTCCCATGTTTAGTCACCCCAAAAGCGCAATCGTTTATTTGTGGCGCCAAACGTTGACCCCGGATGAATACACCCCCTATTTATCAATGTGGGGTGTCCCTGGTTTTCAACGCCTGAGAGGAACACCCCCGTATTAATGCTTTCGGGTTCATTCATCCTAGGTCAACATTGTCAGGTAATCCTTAAAGGAGGATTTTTCCTATCATGGCCGTTTTTTACCCACGGCTTGTGCCGGGAGTTCCTTTTGGCGTGGTTTGACCATAAAGGTTGAGGGGGTAATTTTTGTTCCATGGACTCGTTGCTGCTGCTCGGGTACCTGGAGTCTCCTTTCCCTTCGGTTCTTAGTTGTTTTTTCGGGTTTAGTGGGTGTTTCCATTCAACCCACAAATGTTAAGCTTTTCTGGGAAAGGTTTTCATGTTTTGATCCAGTTGCAACTTGGAGTCCAACTCCAGGCAACTTGCTTTTTTGCTAGGGCCATGTTCCAGAAGAATCCATGTCGGTTTTCTGTCCACAGGAGCGAAACCCCTGGGGTGCAAACCACCAATAAAGCAACGGTTGGACGAAACCTGCACCACTTTGAAACCATGGGACACCATTTGTTTGTCGGTATTCCAACTGGTGGTTTTCTTTACGGGGACCCCTGATTTCATGCCCACATTCCCTACCGAGCGCCATCGAGCGCCAGCAAGTTGAATTGGCCCATCCATTGTCTAAATGGGTCTGGAACCCCAATCCTGGTAAATGGAAGCAAGGACCCAACCCGGCGGACCATATCCTTGGTGTAGTTTTGACCCATACCCAAATGGCAGTAGGGGGAGACGACCCCGAAAAGTAATCTTGACCCCTCAAACTGCAACCACTTGAATTCACCCAGTCTGTTTCCCCCTCACGGAACCACAAAGTGAATGGGTTTTGGGTTGCCCTTCGAACCTCCCCCCCAAAAAGAATGCATGGGGCGCCTGGGTCCATGCTTTTTTTTGCTCCCCCCACCCAAGCGGCCGGGAACCTTCGGCTTGGCGCTCGCTCGCTCGAGCGCCTCGCTCGCGTTGGCGAGGCCTGGTGCGGCACCTCCCCGCGCTCCTCGCCCCGGTCCTCGCCGAGAGCGTCCCCGCGGTTCCCCCCGAAGCTGCCAGTGCCGGGCCAGGCGTGCGGGCGGATTTTTTTGCGGGCGGATTTTTTTTCCTTGGAGGTCAGGTGAACGAGGTCCCCACCGGTGAGTTTTTTTGTTTTTTGGGGTTAGTAGAAGGCGCGTTTTAGCGGCGAATTTGCGCGGACGATTTTTTTTTCCGGCGGAAGTCACTTCTTTGTGGTTTCAATCATCGCCTTTTTGGCCCAAAGATGAGTGTCCCGTGGTGGGGGTGATGTTTTAAGGGGACATGTAGGGAGCCTTGAATCTACTTGGAGTAGGTCCCCTCCTTCCGGTGAGTTCCCGGGATTTTTGGGGTAGTTTGAGGGTTGAGGTACCCTGAGTTGCGTGACTATAGGAGCCCCCCTTGGGCCGGAGACTGTAGGAAACATGAGTCAGGAAATGGACAGGGGTTTATCTCCTGACGATTTGGTAGCAGATCTTTGGGACTTTAACTTGGTTGAAATCAGGTTGGAGTAGGTTCCCTGGACCCTCAAAATTCCGAAATTATGGGGTGAGGTCCCAATTTTCTTGGGGTCGTTTGAGAGTCCCTGTACCATGTTACCCTGATTTGCTTTGCTAATTAGTTGGTAACACATATTTTGGATTTTCACTTGTTTAATTGCAACGGGATGGATTTGTTCCCTGGACCCTTTCCATTCCAACTTAAACATGGTACCCATTTTTGGGGGGTTGAACAGGTTTATATCTTTATGGCTATTTGGTATCGGATCGTTGGACTTTGAGTGTTTGGCGAAAGTATGCGGATTTCCCGAATGAGACCCCCCAAAAGTTAAAAGCTTTGTTGCAGAGGGGTCACTGCACCTCATTTCAAAGGTTGTACCACCAGACCCCTGGAACACACCCCAGGATAAGCCAAACATAAGAGCAAATTAGGGGTGAATTAGCCCCAAGCTCCAACTGTCATATTCGAACCCCTGGCTTTGTGGGAAGCGGGAAGCTATGAAGCTACCCCACACCCGGAGAAGCCGATCAAGGGAGAACTGCGACCATTTTGGGGGTCTCCTCATTCTCAGATTCACCCATGCTCATACTCACTTGTTCCAGCTGGTATAGTTTGAAGGACCAGGTATGACCCATGGTAAATGCCTCCTGTTTGAGTTAGGGGTGCACAAATCATACCCTATACCCTACAAAAACTTGGGGGGTGAAATCACAACTTCAACTTGGCAAATCGAAAATCCAAGTGTGGTCTCAAGAACGGGTTGTTATAGCGTCGGCTGAAAAACAGAAGCTGTGGGCCAAGGGAAAACAGAAGGACTGAGAGTTGGACCAGGGGTTGCCAGACTTAGGTTGCCATTGTCATTTTCTTTGCTTTGCTTTGGGTTTCTATTTCTATCATTTTACCTTTCAATTAGCAACAAGTTTAAGTCATGCTATCGACCACTAGCATGCTGGAAGCAAACAGTTTAACTTTTTGCAGGGGGTCGCAGTCTGGTCAATCGTTTAAATGGTAAGTTGGGACTTGCTTCGACACAATCGGAAGTGAGTAGGATCTCACCCCCTCTCCTACCCCTTCCAGAAGAAGAGCGTAGCAGCTCGCTGACCTATATAGAGGGCAAGCGGAAAAACAAGAAAAACACATGTTTTGCCTGTGGATTGATTCTGATGGCATTAGGGAGACCATGCTTGAAAGCCATCTCATTCCTTTGGTTGCCATTTTCATGGTCTTCGCAACAAGTGTTTGGACTGTCTTGCCAACCCATTCGGTGGGTGAGCCATTCATGGCTCACAATCCCCATCCCCTTCAACATGGAATGGGGGGGAGGGGATGGACCCCCAGAATCGCATTTAATTATGTTCCATTTATGTTCCCTGGGATGCTGGATAAATCGAATTGGGACACCCTCCCACCCCCTCCCCCAGGCATACCTAGTTCCATGTTTTCACCCCAAATTTCCAGCACCAGCGGGCAGACGGAAGCGGAAACGGGTCCCGCTGCCTACACCAAAACCCACACAGCATGGGAATGTACAGCCACCATACTTCCATTGAATTCATCTTGTGTTGCTTGTTTGTTCCTTGCTTTTTTGATGTCAAAAGGAATGTACAGCACTGGACTTCTTTTTCCCCCAGGACATTTTTGCGCACATGAACGTAACTCTACTCACCGGCATGTACATGTGCCCCAAAGGCAATTTTGAGCCTCGCCGCTTTAAGCTGCCCACTGCTCCAGGAAGCACCAGTTATTTGGAAGCTTATGGCATTTTTAGCCCCCGCCCAACAAAAAAAAAGGGCCTCCGTGTTCCTGTTTTTTGTTTGTTTTTTGCATGTAAGGCACCAAGGGGTACAGAGCCTCAAAAAGAGACACGCCCTTGGCATATTGCCCGAAGCCGCCATTGTAGTCATGGATTAAACCCAGGCATTATCGGCAACACTGTGGCTGTTTGATGATGACTGACCCAATTTCCACTATTTAGCACCTCAATTTGGCCAGGCTTCCATTTTGGGCACCTATGTTTGAGCCCCCATTTGGCACCGGATATATCGTTTCCACACCGGGTTTCTGTCAAACCCATCACACGCTCCAATCGGGTCTTCGTTTTTGGGAATCGGACCCTCACAATGGCATAACACGGTTTCGTTTTGGTTTCCCTTTAAAGCAAACAAAAGCACCAGGAGTACCAGCTAAAAGGCAGGAACACACCAATTGTCCTGTTGGTTTCCATTTAATCCGCAAAACAATCAGGTTTACCAACTCAAGAAAAGGAACCAGACCCAATCCAATCCAATCCAATCCAATCCAACAAAACCGGATTCTGCGATTTCTTCGTGATTCTCACATGTCATGTTCAATTCTTCTTTTTCTTCTGTGGCCATGGGTCAAAAGCCAGTCTCCCAATCCGCACTAAAATGGGTTCTAGAATGTGGGTGATAACTTCACCTGCCCCGAAATCGTACCATTGGTTGTGAGCCACAGCCATGTCATGGCTCATTGTCTCGGGTCATCCTTATCTTGGTGGTTCCCAGCCATCCGGTTCCTGAGCTTTTAGCCTTTTAGTGTTTAGTGGTTGGATTTCCACTTGACCCACCAAAAAGGTATTCACTTGTAGCGGAGGATCTGAAAACGGACAGCCCAGTTGTAATTAGAAGTTCTGTTTCTATGTCATGGTTCATTCTCTCGGGTCATTCCTACCGTGGATGGACAAGATCCTGCACAACCGTTCAGAATCCCTGGAATGATGATTCACCTGTAAATACCAGCAAACGTTACGGTTTCCACCGTGGTTTCCCAGGTGGTGCGAAATGGATTTTGTCCATCGACAGTATAACCCAACTATTGCTTTATTGGAGAACCCCAGGAGTTTCGTTCCTGTGGACAGAAAACCGCCATGGATTCTTCTGGAAGATGGCCCTAGAAAAAAAAAACAAGTTGCCTGGAGTTGGACTTACTAAGTTGCAACTGGGAAAAAATGAACACCTTTCCCAGAACAGCTTAACTTTTTGTGGGTTGAATGGAAACAGCCACTAAACTTACCCGAGAAACCTAAGAACCGAAGGGTAAGGAGACTCTAGGTATTTGAGTCATTCCTAGGATTACAAGTGATGCTTCCGGCCACATAATTTGTTTCCAGGCTCCGGCTTCCTCCAGCGCCACGCGGCTCATGGGGATGAGCCCGGGCCTCACGCGACATCGGCGCGCGGAGGAGTTTTGTTGAGGTTTTCTGGGGCCCGGGGAGTCCCGAACCGTTTAGGGGATTCGGTTTGTTCGGGGGTGATTTTCCATTTTCAATCGGGAGTCCCGGACCCGGGGAGTCGGTTTGGCCATGGGTCAAAACGCAAATCGTGGTATCAGTGAACATCCGATTCAATCCAACCACTAAAATAGGCTAGAATGGGCGCACCGGGACCCCCAAAATGGTACCATTGGTTTTTCCGGGGGTTGATTTTTCATTCTGTTCAAGCATTGTTCTTTCCAAAACCGGATACGTTTTCCCTTGGTTTCCGGAAGTTTTCTAGAAAGATCCGGATCGCTGGAAAGAATGGGGAAGGTACCCCTAGAGTTTTGTGCGACCCGGGGATTCCTGTTCCGGAGATTCGGTTTTTGCAAGGGAAGCCAAAGAAAAGAAACAACGGTCTGTTTGGGGTTGACCTAAGGGGTGCCAACTGCAAAAACAAGACAGACCCGTTTTCGTTTTTGAGGCAAGCCAAAATCCATCATGTTAATTGGGATTATGCACTTTGGATTCCCCATCTTCAATGGTGAATATGTTTGGGTGGGATATCTCCAAAAAAAACATGGGTGGCAATCAGCCATCGCATTTTGGATTGCAATAGCAAATTCTATTTTGGGTGGCAGTCACCCATTTTATGTTGGGTGGCAATCAGCTATTTAATTCTGGGCTGCAATCACCCATTTCATTTGGGGTGGCAACAGACCATTTTGTTTTGGGTGGCAATGAGACTTGTTGTAGGGTTGCAATCTGCCATGTTATTTTGGGCGGCAATCCGCCGTATTTGGGATTGTATTCACCGATTCTATTTTGGGTGGCAATCAGCCAATGTATTGTGGGTGGCAATCAGCCATTTTTAATTACTCATTTTCTACTTTGGAATTTGAGGGTCCAGATACTCCCCAAAGCAAAGCAAATCAACCGGATTACTTGACACCTTCGTGTTTCCTCTGTTTTCGCGCCGTGACACCTGGTGCCCGGATTTTTCACGGGGAACCCAAAGAAGAATGGCTTGGAAGCCCATCAACTCTCACTTCCTTCATCTCTTTTCCTTTGCTTTCACTCGCTTGGAAGCGATCCAATGGCACACACCTAACCCACATGAACTCACGGCCAGGCAACCTTCATTGGTTGAGGTTCTTTGGGGAAGCGAAGGAACGAAGTGAGTGAGAGGAACAGCTTCTTTGGGGACATCCTGTCATTCATAATCCCAAGAAGCTGCAAGGCGATGATATGAAGATATGGCAAAGAGAGAGTGATGATGGGAGAAAAGAAATCTCATTCATCTAATATTTGCTTTTCTTTCTCCTTTCCGTAATAACCGTTCATTCTAGGGATTCATCTCTTGGACATTTCTTTTTAATTTTTCTTTTATCTTCTCTTTTTAATTCTCTAGTTAATTCCAGTCTTTTATCTTTGTAGGTTACATTATTCTATCTGTGGGAGTGGTTATGTGGTTGAGTTCTTGTCCCAGCATTTGGACGTGAGCGACATGAAGGAAGCGAGTGGATCTTCTTTGATTGGCTTTTCCCTGTCTCCTTTCGTCTCCAGAAGCCATCTCAATAACCAAGAGAAGAGAAAAGCAAAATACAAGCAAATAAACATAAAGAAAAGAAGAAATACAAATACTAATAAAAGCAAATAAAAGAAGAATTAAAAAGAAGAAGATAGAAGTGATGGCCTTTGGTCTAACCGTTAGCCAAGAGACGTCTTCATCCATCATTCAAGGGTCTATGATCAAGAGAATTAGAACCCAGAGAAAGAGAGAAAAGAAATAGAAAAAGAAATATGAAAAGAAAGACACTGTAAGACCACTCAATCCTAACCAAGAGATGGAAGGTAACTCAGGATCCCGCCTCCAGCTAATTCCAGAGCTTCTTCGTTATCCATCTCTCTTCTCTATGAGTTCCTCCAACATAATAAAATAGAAATGAAGATAAGGGAAAGTGAATGAAGATAACTAGATAAAAGAAGCTTCTTAGGAATACAAATAAAAAGAAAAGAAATAGAAAGATGAAAAAGGTAAAGAATGGATCCTAACTAATACACAGGAAGTAGAAGGGACTCGTCTATTCTATCGTTTCTCCCGGCCACTTGGACCCGTCGGATGAGGGCATGAACTTCCCTGTGAACATAAAATCCAAAATGAAAAATAATTAAAAATTAAGATATGAAATTATAGAATTATTGCTTTTACGAAAGGAAAAGGGTGGGAGGTAACGACATCTCTCTTTCTCTGATGCCACTCTTCTCTCCAATGCAAATAAATATTAAATATTAAAAAGAGAAAAGAGATTATGAATGAAGAAGTCTTTAGTCGTTACAACGTGATATCTTAGGAACTAGCCAATGGACATTATCCTAACCATATAACCGCCTCCGGGCTGGCTTTAGGAGTTACTTTCCTTCCTCATAATCCCACCTTCGGGAAACCTCAGACACAAGGTGGACAGGTACTAAGGATTAACCAGCGAGAGAAGCGATTCCAGAGATGAAGATGTCCAACAAATGAAAAGGAGTTAATATGTTAGGGATGGAATGTCTTTCTTTATCTTCTTTTTAATTATTTTCATTTGCTGTTTCTTTTATTTCTTTCTTCTTTGGGATCTTCTCCCGGGATTTTTTGGGAGGCCCCCTTTTTGCTGTCAACCGGAAGGCCAGCGGATCCCAGAAGGCTTCTTGGTTCAGCTTTCCGTTTCGGGCTTCGCCAGCGGTGGGCCAGCGGAGTCGGCAGTCGGCAGTCCTTGGCGTTGGGGCGGGCACGCCTGGAGCACCGGCGGCTGTGTGTCTTGAGGATGTCCGAGGCCAGCCTTGCAGAGAACAATGGCTTCCGTTGGATAAAATGGCGTCCGTTGGATGAAATGGCCGTGGTTGTCAAGACCGTTAAACGGGATCCCATTTTGGGGGTCCCGGTGAATTACATCTTGGGCTTCCTATTTTAGTGGGGATTGGGATGTTCACTGGGGGTACGATTTGGGTTTTGACCCATGGCCACATTGGGTGGGGCAGCAGCAAGTGAAGATCAAGCTTGGCCAACGGGCAGCAACGGGCAGCGAGAGCTGAAGAGATCTTGAAGATCTCGGTCATGCTCTTGTGCAGGGTGGGCTTTAGCAGCTTGAAAGAGATGATCCTGCCGGACAATCTCAAGGAGTTGGGGGGTGGAACCCTTCAAAGTGAACTACCAACAAAGAGTGGCGATTCCTTTTCCCAATGGCCACTCGGCGCAACCATTTCAGAAAGGACCCTTAGGACCGAACGGCGCCCAGACGGCGCTGGTCCCAGTGGATCCATTTGCCTGGGAGAGAGCGCTACTGTATCCCTCACAAGTGTTCCTGTTTTTAGCCAGAGAAATCGGAAAACGGACAGCCCAGCCTAGCGCTTCATATTCGCCCAGCCTAGCCCCTGAAGGGTAAAAGGCTTTTAAAACAAAGGCCGTCATGAACATCCTTTGTTTGACTAGCTGGGGGATGGCCTGTCCCCAGGGTAGCTTCCTATCCACGGGGTAGACTTAGGAGACATTTTACATTCTACCAGTGACCCAAAGTGAAGCAAACAATAAAATATACATTTCATAACTGGGCCAAAGCCTCATCTTACGTCGTGCCTGATCCCCACCTTGCAAAGCCTGACGCTTCTGGGCTTCTGGGCTTCTGGCTCGCTCGAGGTGATGAGAAGCCCAAGGCGGGAGGATTCGATGAAGCGATATGTAGATAGAAAATACACATGTATGTCTGTATGTAAGGGGGTGGCTCGTCTTTTTTTGGAACGACCAATGAGCGCATATATATATATATATACATATATATACATATATATATACATATACATATATATATATATGTATATATATATATGCAGTAGTGATAGGTTCCCTGAAGCCAGGAGGGAACACAGAGCACATTCTGAAACGCGAATGGAACCATGAAACATATGCGCAGGCATGCTGCGATCACTTCAGCTTCTTGGGTGTTCGATTCGCCAGGTTACAACCCACTTATGAGTTTCCCGAAGCGGGGTTAAGTTTGCTTAAGGGGGGTTAGAACCCAAGCGGCGATCACCACTGACTAACTTGTCCGAACATCCAGGTACCCTCGCTCAGAAAAGGATTCCAAAGGGACACATTTTACGATTTCGGGGACCCGGTCCCCCTATTCTGAGGTACCATTTGGAGACGGATGGAAGAACTTGGCACAAGAGTTCCTAGCAGCAGACCTTGGCCGCGGGAACCCTCGAAGATGGGCCTTCGGTGAAGGATTTGGTCCCTTTTGTAGTGGAAGCCCCAAAAGGGCGCTGATTTCCCAGTTCCTCTCCGGCAGGCGGCTTTTTTTCTTGTTGCTTTTTTTTTTTGGCTTTTCGACCGCCGGTGTATATGCGGCTCTTCGTGGCTTTTTGGCTTTTCGCATGCTCTACTTTCCCAGTTCCTCTCCGGGCTTTTGGCTTTTGCACCCTTTCATGGGTTTTTCACTACTTTTTAGATTGCTGGCAAATCGGATTGGCCTCCATTTTCCCGGAAACAGTGAAAATTGAGTGTAGCACGGAGGCCCTGGCATTAGTTGAAGTCAAGGCTCCATTTGTCAGGACACGGGACATAACCAGAGAGCCATTTCCTAGATCTCCAATTGACGTCAAGGCTCAATTTGTCAGGGCAGGGGATTTAAATCAAAAACAACACAGATCCCCAAGCGGACCCAAAAAAAACACACACACACACACACACACGCCCCATTTCCCAGATCCCCAAACGGGTGACACGAGAAACACCTCCGCGAAGAACTTCCGCACCCAGTTGGCTTCGGCTTTCAATGTAGGACCCCATTAGACACCCCGAGAATTGGTGGTTGGGACGTCTCAAAACCAGGCCGTTTGAAGGCCCATAAAAAGAAAACCCTTTCCTAGATCCCCCAATCCGGGCAAAACACACAACACCTAAAAACAACAACAGCCACCAAGAAAACAAAACAAACAGCAGATCCGAAAACAGCAAGCTTCCGCACGCAGACGCTGCGTGCCTTGGTGTCCATGACCAACTTCAGCACGTCCGCGGGCTCCTTGGTGCACAGCTCCGGCGCCCAGAGCTCCGCCGCAGCCTCAGCCTCCGCTTCGGTTTCTTCGCTTCGCGTCGAGTCGAGGCTTCGATTCGGTTCGCCCCCATACTCGGTACCTAGAGTCTCCCTAAGGACCCCTGAGAAATGGTCGGTCATGACCCACAAGAATGGTTGGTCATGGTTCCATGTTTCAAGGGTCCTTAGGGAGACTCCAGGTATGGACGAGAATCGCTCCCCATAATTACTCAGTATGGGCGCCATGGAAATAGGTCTTCTGAGTTTAGGCTTTCGGTCGGGACTGGGTCCCATACTCTGGACGCAATCCGTTCGCACCTCCGTGAATGCATGGTGGAAACCAGAACGTTTGTGAGTATTTACGTTGGAGAATCATCAGAAAAAATGAAGAAACACAACAACATGCAACAGAGCATTGCTTGTTGGTATTTACGTTCGGGAATCATCAGAAGCCATGGTTTCCGAACGGTGGTGCCAAATTAATTTCGTCCATCCAAGGTAGGACTGTGCTTTTGATCGCTTGGTTTAAGACTATGGTAAGGCCCGTGTACGTTCAGAACCATCTGATCAAAAGCAAGTCAACAGGTCACAAGAGGTGGACCTCCAACACGTGAGTTTTCCTTCTGGTTTCTCTCAAGCCAACTCAGAAAGGTGTACCTTGAAACTGGAACCTAAACTTGGCCAAGCTTCAGGTGTTTTGAAGCCAGCCTTTGGCTTCCCTTGACATAAACACCAACCTTGTGATCAAATCGATCTCTATTTGTGTGTGTCGAAATGAATATTTATGGACGTGTCGTTCCGCGGGGACCCCTCCAAAAAAAAGAGGTTTCCTTTTAAAGTACCTGGAGTCTCCGTGACCCTTTAACCCATCATTTTGGGTAATGCGCCTATTTTTAAATGGTCATGGAGACTCCAGGTATCGATTCCAGACCCCAAAGAAACAGGTACCCTCAACAGCAGACGTGACTTCCGGGTTTTGGGACTGTTCAAATGGAACAAGTCGACCAGGGGAACCCGTACCGTTGCTTTTGTTGCAGGTTCTTTTTCAGAGACACCCTGAGTGTGAGAAGCCTAGAGCTATAAAGCTTGCGCCAAGTTGTGCAGCCCTGAGATCTCATTCCAAATCCCTTCCCAAAGTATAGAGGGGAGGGGGGAAACCCGGTTCGAGGGGCCATTGTCAACGTTTGTTGTTTTCAGTCACCAGCCCCTTTCCCTGCCAAAGGGGCGGGAACGCGTCATGGTTGAAAACCAGTCTGTGGGTCACACCCTCCCCCCCCCCCCCCGGCCTGGCCGCGCCCACCCCCCTCCCCCCGCCCGCCCCAGCCACCGCTAGGAGAGCTTGAGTGTGAGCGAGTGCTCCGAGCGACCCACCAAGCGGGAGGAGAAGAAGACCCCCGGCACAGAATATTTTTGGAGACGCCTTGAAAGCTCCATTTGGTGAAATGAGTTTATTATGATTATTGTTATTTTCCCCTGTTGGTTTTAAAGGGAATCGATTTCACTACTGGAATTATGTGACTTTATGGCTCTTTGGTGGGATCTTTGGACTTTAAACTTTTTTGGGAAACAGATCGCTTTTGTTTCCATTGGACCCGCAAATAGCTACTCTTTTCTTTAGGGGGGTCGAGCAGCAACCAGGATGATTCTAGTCGTTCAAGGGACGACAAGAGGAAACCCATGGACGATTTTAGCAGCCCAACCCAGCCCCTTTTTCTCGTTTGGCTCCCGACCAAAACGTTGGTTTGCTTCTGTTTGTCCTGTCTTTATGCGGGAACCCTTTTAAGTCAACTACAAGATCCCAGCAGATCTCAGTGGTGCCCTTGGCTCACCTCTTGGTTTTTGAGGATGAGACCTCTTCACTTGAGCCGCAACCAAAGCCCGGGTACATGGAAGTCAGCAAGGGATAATGCCAGACGTGCCAACCATACATGCGTGTTGTCGATTTGTTATTATTATTGTTATTATTATTATTATTATTATTATTATTATTATTATTATGCTTTCCTTACCTAAGCATGGGTAGGCCATTTTTATACTAGGTTTTGATTATGACTAGCTTGCCCAAAGCGAATCAACCTTGTAGCCTATTGGTTTTCTGGCCAGGGTCGGAGAGGGTCTTTGTTCGACCCTGGAAAACGAGGAGGGTGGGGTCAAAAGAGGAGGGTCAACCAAAATGAAGGGGGCAGACAAAATCCAAGAACATGCTCATCCGGACTGGCTCTTGTCACACAACTTCTCAAAAGGCCGCAAGTAAACATCATTTAGGTGGACGAAGCAAGACATTGCATTCATCAATTAGTTCTCTCTGATATTGAAGGCATTTCGGATATACAAATATGTTTATCAAGTTTTCAACTATGTTGCCCCAACCCTCAAGTCTCGGACAACTAAACCGAGGCTAAACTCCTGCGTTTCCCGTCGACAGAAGGTGCCATGGAGTTCAGGGAAGTGAGATCCGACCCTGTTCATATTTGTTTTCTCCCGTCGGTATTTTTAGGGCTCGTATTTATTGTTTCGGGGAAGCGACTATGTACCTCTCAGAAATCAGGTGTATGAAGGTATTTACAATGGGTGAAGCTTGCTTCTTCAAAATATAATCAATGAAAAGGCCAGGTATTTGGAGCTTTGGGTAGACAGACATGTTGTGGACATGGTCAAAAAAGAAAGGGAGTTGAAGAGGGAGCGACCCCCCCCACCAAAAAAAGAAACCAAGATCAAGACCAAGTAAAGAAACTCCCCCCCCCCTCCCCCGGAAAAAGAAAAAGAGAAAAACCAAAACAGACGAATAAAAACCATGCACACACACACACACATCAAGCCCAAAATAATAAGGCAACACCACCGAGGCCAAAACGATGCATCCGTACGGGTCCCGAGGAAGGGCAGCCCTCCCAGCAGCTCCGGCTCCGAGAAGGGGAAGAAGAAGGCGACGGTTTCGCGACGTCGCGACGGTTTTGCGGCGCTCGCGACGTGGCGCTCGCGACGTGGCTTTCGGTTTTGCGATTTTTTTGGCGCGTCAGTTCGGTGAGGGGTTTTCTAGGGGGTTCTGGGGAGTTCCAGGGGTTTTTCCTGGGGGTTCCAGGGGGTTTTAGGGGCTTTCAGCTTTCAGGGGTTTCCTTGAGGGGTTTCTAGGCTTTCTCGGGATTTCTTGAATTTCCTGGAGGGGTTTCCTTGAGGGTTTTCCTTGTTTCCTTGGGGGGTTTCCAGGTTTTCTCGGGATTTCTGAAATTTCCATGAGGGGTTTTCTTGAGGGGTTTTCTTGAGGGGTTTTTCGGGGTTTTAAGGGTTCTGAGAAGTTTCCTAGGTGATGGGTTTCTAGGTGAGCCTTTTTGTTTGCGCCTTTAGTCCAAAGGACCGCTTTTGTCCTGGTGCTCGATAGGGAATGAAAATTGCAATAAACCGCTGAAGGAGATTCCCAAATAAAGGAAACCCCGTTGGATGCATGTTTTCTTCTTCTTCTTTTTTTCTGGGGTCATTCCAATTCTCAATCCCTGCCGGCTGAGCACCAGCAAGTTGTGTCCTCCAACACTATGCTACATTCTAGGGCTAAATATGAAAACATAATCTGAAGATATGATTTGGAGTGTACCAATTTTAGGTTTCTTGCTAAACTTGGGTGCATGTTGCTTGGCTGTTAGGACTTTAACTTTTGCCAACTAATGGGTTTCGCATTTAAACCACTAAAAGGTAAACTCTTAGCAGGGGTGCAGCAAGCAACCGAGTAAATATGAAACAGAATCCGAAGATATGAGTTGGAGTGTAACCCTTTGCGGGCCAAGCAGGACAAGTACTGACAGGCTGTTTAAAGAAACTTGTGCTAGAGCGTGCTTCAAGTTGGCACAAGCCTGAGATTTCCGACGTTTCTTGAGGTTTGCGGATTTTGTGCAACAAACAAGTATGATCGGATTTCGTTTGTGTTGAGTCCCTACTAAGAACCACCCCATTCCCAGCAGGAATTGTAGTTTTTCCCAGTCTCCAAATGGAAGTTATGGAATCCAGCCGCCTCCCGGCCTAGGGCCTCCCGGGCCTCGAAAAGGATTCGCACACCTTCATATGGCGGGTAAACGTTATGGTGGCTATATTCACCCTACTGTGGATGGACAAGATCCTGCAGCACTTCGAACCATGGGAGACCATTGCTGGTATTTACAGGGAAACCATCAGAAACCAGGGTTCCGAACGGTGGTGCGAGAAGCGGATTTCGCTTCCATCCACAGTACCAATCTTTTGCTGGTGGCTTGCCTGAACTCCTTTGGCAACCAAACCCGAGCGAAAGTCCGATCCTCGACCTTGCCCTTTGGGTGTGTCCTTTAGGGCACCTTGCCCAAATGGTGGTTTTCCTTTTGGTTTCCCTTTGACGTCCCAGATAACGGGGTCCTTATCTAGGTCCCTCAGTAGTGCCCTTCTACCCTTTTTTGGGGGAGGGTTCCCCTACTAAAATAGATTCAAGAAAATGGGTACCCTTATTCTATCCTCTCTACTGGCGGACCTAGTTATGCAGATTTTCACTTCTTCCCTTTCCAGGCCTTCCTGACCTTGCCAACGGCGGGCTCCAGCAGAGGACGTTTTTTCGGGTTTTGCGGCATCCGTGTTGGCAAAAATAAAGCATTCATTCAGCTTCGCGTGTGGTGACCGTTGGTGCTTTGGAGGTCCCATGGACCCCGCAAAAAAGGGGGGGAACCGGAGAGGGGGGCGTATCTCCCTTATAACCCCTCTGGGTGCATTATACCGACCTCACACGACCTCACCCAGATTAGTTGTTTACGTGAAGAATAGCCCCCCAACCACCTTATTTCAGGTTGGTGAAATATTATAATTCACCCAGAGACCCTTACCAAGGCCTCATCAAGGGCTTTTCCTTGGCTTGTCCTAGGCCCGCTCAGAACCCCCCCCGGGGGTCCATGAAGTGCGCTATGCCGGTGGGTTGGTAGGGCCGCCCTATATGACTACAAGAACCAATTATTTCCAAACCACCGCTTCCCTCCAACAAGAAGGTGGTTTGGAGCCGAATCCGTGGTTTTGTTAAGGAGGGGTTTCCCATTTAGAGTGCTCAAATCCGAATCCAAACCAAGTAAGCACATGGGGGGGTGGCTCAAATTGAAGAGCTGGGGTTACGCAGGTTTGGTCTTTGGTTCCAGCTACCAAGGTACCATTTTGAAAACCACAGCCATGTGAGACACAATCAAGAACAATTCGGGTAAGTGAAGCTCAACATATAGGTGAGGAGATGCAGATGTCCGCCCTGTGATTCATGGGTTTTGAGTACACACTGTTTGGTTGATTCGGACTTACTGGATAGTCCTCAAAGTGACGGCCTCTTAATTTGTGGCTCGAACAAGTATGTCAGAAACGCTTTGAATGTGGAATCTTTTGGTGAATGGCACAAAGAGGTCAAACTCAGGGGAGCAATTGATTGCTGCAGATTGGCTCTCTAGTCTGACTCGAACAGGGCACGGGCCCTCCTGTTTATTCGGGTTTTACCCCCTACACCAAATATATATATATATATACATATATATATATATGCCTGCAATAATCTGGGTATGAAAAAACAGTTTTCCACTGTACAGACTGTAAACACCTCCGTTTTAGTCAATTGTTGACATTACACCCTGGCGCAAGCGCACATTGGGTGACCCCCTGCACCCAATGGTATGATGACATCAACCCTGACGAAAAAGGGGGTATTTTCCTATGGGTACACCAGGCTCTTCACAAAATAATAATCGGAAAAGCTGTTCGTAGTACATGAAAGATGAGCTAGCTGTTACTTCACAAACATTTGTCCAAGGCTAGCAAGTAAAGTGGACATTTGGAGTAGAGACCCGGTACCCTGGGACAAGTGCGCACTTCGATGTTCGGCCAAGTTAGTAAGTGGTGAGCCATTTGGGGTATACCCTTATAAGAAGGTTTTCGCAACAACTCACTACCTTGGCGAATCGAACACCCAAGCAACGGGTGCAGGGGGCGGGGGGAGGTTTGTCGCGTTTTTTGTTTTTTGTTTTTTTCCCAGCTTGCTTTGGGATGAGGAGCCATTAACGACATCTCCTCCTCTCCCCTGTGGAAGCGGCGGCAGCAGAAGCCAACGTGGCTCGGAACAGAGCCGAAGGGTCGGAGTGATTCTATCTTTGCGTTTCAGATATGTGTAGTGTTGTTATCATCGTTATGATTTCCTCCTGGTGGGTTTTAAGAACATCTATCACTACTTGACATACTGTTGCATTTGTCTCCGGGGCCTCTACTGCAAATGGATCTGGTAAAACCACTGGGAAACTCAGAAGCCGACGGAGGAGACGAATCTTTTAGCAGGGACGCTCAAGAATGCTTGGGGAGGTTAGTCAGGGGTCAGATTTCGGCTCTTTCACTGCTCGAGCTAGGCTTTTCATGTTCCATGGTCAAACAAGCCCTTTGCTTGGGATTGACAGGGATGGTCATCCTGGCAGTAAGGATGCCTTTGAGCAAATGGCGGAACCTGCTTGCTCAAATCGCCAGGTTTTGGCTAGTCACGCATGTTATAACCTATGAGTGAGTTGCGCTGGTTGTAAGCAGGTTATAACCAAGGCACCTAATAACTTGGCGAATCCGAGCACCTGAGTAGAAACGGTCTAACATGCCTTTTGCGCACGGCTTGGAGCAACCCAGTTCTCAGTTGTCCAAAGCCGACCTTTTGACCTTTTGGTTTTCCCATTTTGGTCCATTTTGAGTAGAGGTGCCAAAAGGTTAACCTTTTAGTTTTGGGTCCTTTGGGCAACTCAGAGTTTGGTCCCTCTAGAAGCTTGTTCTTCTAGAAAACAGTTACTCAGTTGTTCAGTGGCTCCCTTTTTCCAACTTGTTTTTTGGTGGCTGCCCCACTAAATTTTTCGATCCAAGCCCCAAAAAAGGGTTCCAATTCTTTTTTTTCCAGGGTCACTGAACAACTGAGGTTAAGATGCACCTCTTTGGTCGATCCTTCCCCCCAGTTGGTTCTGTTTCTGTTTTTAGAGCTCTTCTTTTGATGATGTTACGGGGGTGGATACACCAAAAAAAACGCCGTCCAAGCGGGGTGTTCTACACTTTTGGTGGCGAACCGAAAGTCCGAAAGTGTTTGGGACTCAACAATTCTTTTGGGGTGATTAGAGCCACAATCGAGAATCCGGGTAGATAAAAGGTTAGCTCCCTAAAGGGGCAAATGTAGTACTTTGGTTGGTTCCCTTGTTTTGTGTGGTTCCTTCATTTTTGTTTGGCTGAACCAATTTTTCTGGGGTCAGAAGCTCATCTTGACAGCAGCTCTGCATGAACCGAATCAAAGGACTACCGGCATTCTGTTTGAGTGTTTGGCTAGGCTGCTGTGTAGTGATTATTTTGTGTTAAATCTTAATAACTGAGAATATTTGGAGTCTCCATGACCCTTGAAAAATGGGGTCATTGCCCAAAATTACGGGGTAATGACCCCATTTTTAAGGGGTCCTTAGGGAGACTCTAGGTAGATGCCATGAAAGATCACACAGCCTCCAGAGGGAATCCTGGCTCGTTGCGTCTTTTAATGCTCATGAGCGCCGAGGCTGCCTGCTACTTTACTGGACTCTTCATGACGCGTTGCATTGTCAGCCTGAAGCAAGGGGCAGGAACGTTTGTTGACAAAGTACTGTGGATGGGTCCTCGACATCCATTTCGCACCACTTTGAAGCCATGGGACACCATTGTTTGTTGGTGTTTACAAGGGAATCATCATTCCTGGGTTTCTTAGGTGGTGCAGGATTTCGTCCATCCACAGTATGACTTGCATGTGACAATGTGGCTATAACGCCGCCATATGGCACAAGCAAACCTTTGAACAGGCACCTGCCCTTGCCAAAGGGCGCAACTGCATTGGCCAATGGATCAGCTAAAATGAGCAGATATTCCAGACGCTTTTGGCGTGTCTGTGTGTGAGCAAGGTGCGTGTCCCAAACCGTGCCCGTGTTTTCCAACGAGCTCGTTCTTCGTGGCGCGCATGGGGCGCAAGCTTAAAAAAGGAGGCATTCTGCCAAGCACATCATCGCACATATACTCCAGAGCCAGACACAAACATGCACACACACACTTTCCTAGATCTTGCACGTGCTGTCTGAAGCGCACACGATTACATTGCAAGTGGCCGCAACTTACCAGTTTGCCAAACAAAGCAGAAACTTCACCATGGAACCGCCACCGATTTTGGGGCAATTTCAGTGCGTCGGGTCCCACCTGATTTATTTGGGGTAGTGAAGCCTATATGGCTGTGGGCCCAACCCCTTTTCTACTTTCCTGCCCCCCAAACAAAAAGGCGGGCTTGCTCGCAAAACATAAAATCACCCATCCGAAGCTAGAACCACTTGGACTTCAAAGCTCCAAGGGGCCTTAAAAATCAAAACATGGCCTTCCAAAAACTTCTCGCGCCTCGCCTCGCTCGCTCAGGCCGCCTTCGGACCGGGACGAGCGGCTGGGCTGTCTGCTGCTGCCGCCCGCGGGCCCGGGTCCCGCGGCGCCGGACCGCTTCGGCGAGGTGAGCCTGCCCAACAGCCTGCCAGAGCCCTTCGCGGCCTGAAAGGAGAGAAACCCCGGAGAAAGAGAAAACCACCCCGCCCCCGGTCGCCTTTTTTTTTTCTTCCTTCTTTTTTGGCGTATGCACAAAAACCCAACCCGGTCGCCTTTTTTCCCTTTTTCCTTTTTTGGGGTATGGTTCTCCAAAAAAGCACGGGTCTTTCTCCCGGAAAAAAAAGAAAGTGTCTTTCCCCAAAAGCGAGAGAGAAACCCCAGAGAGAAGCCCGGTCGCCCGCATCGTGTTGTTTTTTTCTTTTTCGGGGTAGTGTTCTCAATAATAAGAAGAAGTATTATTTTTTTGCGGGGTGTTGCACTGGAAAGAACATGGAGACACCTCATGAGACAAAATCAACTTCAATTTGCTGAAATGAATATGTTTTATTTCCCCCTGTTGGTTTTAAAGGGAATCGATTTCACGACTGGATATGTGTATTTTTATCCAGGTGACTTAAGCAAATGGCAGGATAGTATTGTTTTTTGTTTGCACCGGAAAGACGATTGAGACACAGGCACAGAGCATGAGTCATGAGTTGTTCACGATTTCTGGAAGTGAAAGTCAGAAACTGGAGTTGGTGGTTTCCAACTTTAACAACCATCTGAGGGTGACTTTGATAACGGTAGAACAATGGGGCCAGACATGCATAGAGGGATAGGCTAGAAATCATGACAAATGGAATGTCCCTTACTTAACCATCCAACTTGTGGTTTCCTTTTGGGGGACCCCAAGCCTGGTTCATGCAACCTCATTCCCTCATTTCCTGCCTACCTGAGCACCAGCAAGTTGTTTTGTTGCCCAGGCGGGGATTCGACCCAATTTGCGAAAACATGGCATATTTTTGTTCTGGCAGTTGAAGACTTGGGTCATGTTTTGTCTCCCAAGCCCAGGCATCCCGTTCCAGAGAGGTGATTAGTGAAGAGGTGTCGTTGGTTTAGTGGCTGTTTCCAGTAAACCGCTGAAATGTGGCTTCGACTGTTTTGGCGGGATCGGAAGGGAAGAGCTGAGACCAGACGTTCGCCAAAAACATGGACCTTTTTTCAGGCCAACTCGGGTCTCACCGGCTGGCTGCAGGGTTACAGAGAGCACTGAAGACCAGAGAAATGAATGATTTAGCATCCTCGAGCTTTGCACGCTGTCTGCACGGATTGCTGCCAGTGCTTGCCTCAGCATGCCTCGGTCTTAAACAAAAACAGCCTGAGGGGGCTTCGTGGAACTTGAATCAACCTGAAATCAGTGATATCTTTTTAGCCAGTGGTCAGTACAGGGGATGGTTTCTTTAAACCTACCGCTTATGCCTTTGATCTCTGTTAAATAATTATTGACTGACTTGCTGGTGCTCAGCAGGGAATGAGGGAATGACCCTTATACAGCCATCTGGCTGTTGGTCAAAAGTAGGTACCCAAAATGAAACCCTGATAAATGGAACCAAGGACTACCTGCGGTTTTCTGGTGGTTTCATTTTGACCCATACCCGTCTAGCTGGTGGCTTTCGTTATTCCCTACCCATCGCAAGGATCGCTTTCGTTGAGTCAAATGCCTCAGTTGTTCAGGCTCCAATTATTTTCCTTTTTTTTGGTGTCTGCCCCACTAAAATGGTCCAAGCCCAAAAAGGGTCCCTGTTTTTTTCCAGGGTCACTGAACAACTGAGATGCGCTTTGTGTTTGAGGGGGTCCCGCACCAACATCCAGAGGCTTTGTCAGCCTGTAGAAGAATTGGACGCATGTCACATGTCATTGGAAGGCGAGGCAACTAGTACTATATTTTTATGTATATATACATATATATATATGTATACATGTGTACTTTGGTGCATTTGGTTTGGATGTTAGGACTTTAACTGTTTGCCAACTAATGGGTTTTTCATTAAACCACTAAAAGTTAAACTTTAGCAGGGGAGCGGAAAGCAACCAAGTGTATGCACGTGAACACACATGTAACTCCAAGACTGTATGCGTTGGGTGGTGGCTGCTCCTTCAGTCACTTGGGATGGTGAGGCACAAATATGATCGTTTTGGGCATAGGCGGCGTCTTTAGCACTGCATTCATACGGATTGGCGTCCATAGTTGTGGCTGCCCCTATTGCAAGTAAACCAACCGCACGAAACCAACACAACACCATGATAAGTTGCGGTAGAATAGGAGACTAACGGTTGACTTGTTCCAGCACTTGCAGGTTGTAGGGCATCCACCGTCCCACAAAAAACAAATGTACGCCACGACAACTCAAACGTCAACCGTAACCCTTTTGAGAAGCACCTGGTTCGGCAAACCATGATAAGCGGATACTGTGTTCTTTCTGTTTTCCCCGGTCAGTTTTGAATGCCACTTGCGGTACGACTGGAACCTCTAAGAGCCATGGGGTTTCGTAATCCCCAGTGCGTGTGCTGTTTGTCATGGAAGCAAGACAAGTTGTTCAGAAGAGTCTGCTTTTCAAAAACAGCTCGGTTTCATGTTGATCCAAAGCTTTACTGCAGATCAGGGCTGTGGGAAATGACCACTTCTGTGATACAACAAAAAGGGCTTCCCAAAGACTAACCCCCCATATAAAGGGGGAGATTCCCTTGTATCACAGAAGTGGGGAATTCCCACAACCCTGCTGCAGATTGACCGGACCGTACTAATCTAGGGTGGTTCCACTTTCAGTGTGTACATATATATATATATATATATATATCTATATTCAGGGGTTCCTTTGACTAGTTCTTTGGATTAATCCTCAGTTAACATTACTCGGTTGCCAGCCTAGCAAAAGACATTCAATTTTTTTTGGTGCCCATGTTGGCTGCGAACCCCACCAAGCTAAAGAGGCTTTTGAACAGGGCCTTTTCAAAAGCCTCTGACTCAAAGCCCGGTAGATGAAGGTTAGTAAGGGATAGTCCCAACCAATGGGGAGACCCCCCTTTTTTCCTCCACACGATTTTGGGCACGCCTTTTTGTTAGTGCCGATCACTCAAATCTTTAGCTCAAAGCTGGCGAGACGAAGGCGCGACTCTCGCAGAAACAGCGCAAGCCAAGTTGGGAGGTAGCACAGACACCCCCGAGGTTCGACTTCTCCGGCTCAGTTCTTGAGTTTGCGGACTCTAAAAACCATCCCACTGGTGGTTTGTTTCTAGGTTTATCAACACTCACTTCCTGAGTTCCTGGACTTCAATGACTTTTGGGGTTTGGACCATCTTGGTGGCAAACAAACAGTTGCACTCAGGAAGTGAGACAGATTCATGTGGGCTTGTGCTATTTGGAGTTGGGAACCCTTTTGTGTGCATAAAGGACAGCCAAGAGAACAACCGCCAATTGGGGGGGGGGCCTAAAAGCCTAAAACAAAGACACACCCCAAAACCGGAAAACTTAACAAAGAAGCGAAGAAGGCTCCAGGAGAGAGGCTGAAACATGGGAGTGTGTGTGTGCGCGCGTCCTCGAACCTTATATGGTGCGCCGGAGACCAGCTCCAAATGAGAAGGGATCCCAATTTATTGAAGTATATTGAACTCAAATCAGGGTTACACGGTAAGCGGTGAAGCACAGGCCTTTGTAGCTTAGTTTGGTAAGACTTAGATTGTATTGATTTAGATGGGTTTATTCCGTTTTCCAGGACCATCGACTTTTTCCAAAAGGTCGCCATGATAAAGGGGTTTCCTTGGACAAACTGCAGCAGCATTGTCAGATTCGAGTTGAGATTAATTTCGCGATTGTGGCTTTACCCTTGTTCTTTCAACATGCCACCTGAAGAAACACCGCCGGATATTTGAACTTCCATTTGCTGAATAACAGGAATCTATTACTACTGCAAATATCGTTGTTTGTGCAGGAGGCTTAAGAAAATGGGTTGGGTGGATTGACCCCTCACCATTTTGGCCGATCCAACGCAAGCTTCCAAAGGGGATTTGAGCAAACGGATATTCTTGCTGGTGCGATACGCAGGGAATGCGAAATGGAATGACCCCTATAAACCATCGAACTGGTGGTCCTGGTGTCCTTTGTTCATGGACCGAAGCCTGGGTTCATTCAACCACATTCCCTACTTATCACACCAGAAATAAAAGTAGCTCCCTTGGGAAACTGAGGGGTAGTATGGTAGCACCCTTTGGGAAAAATACACTTGCTGGTGCTCGGTGAGGAATGAGAAATGGATTGCCGCTTATAAACCATCCCTTCGTTTCTTCCACACCAGGTGATTGAAGTGGGGGGATGTCGTTTTTGGGATCTCCTTCCGCTCTTGTCGCCCGGCCGTCGCTCTCCTGGAGGGAGGGCGCGCGAAGACACCCCAACCGCACTGGCGATCGCTTTAGTTTTTCTGTTTGCATCACTAGGCCAGTTGCTGTCGCAGTTCCGGGAATGGGAAGCAACGCCTGAAAGCACAGCTGTGGAAAACCAAACCTGCAAACAGGGGTTGAACTTGCAACTTGTTTTGTTCTTTTTTTCTCCGGGCATGGCATGGAGCATGAGTCGATCGGTGGCAAAGATGCGATGAAGATCCAATATCCAGAGCTTTGGCCTTTTCCCCAGCCAGAAAAGTGGCAGTCTTTGATGGAATGAAGCCGGGGGTCCTTACAGGACACTGGGTGGTTTTGACTGGGATCTTTTTTTGGTGCCCTGAGTAAGGTGAAACGGGACACCACCCCCCCAGCCTCTGAAGAAGTCCAAACCTGGTTTGGCTTGGTGAAGCAAAATGGGGTTTTGATACCCCGGAGGTCCAAACCACAGCACTCACTGGATGGTAGTCACAAGCAAGACCCGGGTAAGTCGAGGTGAAGGAGCCCTAATATCCACAATGATTTCTTTTTGAGGGAACCATGACCACAGGCCTTCAAAGGCGTGTCGCTTTTTGAAGCTGATTTCACTTGGTTGGTGGTTTTTAAGGGAGCCAAAGCGCAAGCCGTTGCGCAATTTTGGGGGGGACTCGATTCCTACAAGTCGCTCCCTGAGTTCATGGACTTGTCTTGTTTTGTTTTGCGGAGACCATTTTATTGGTATGCAAAAAGTTTGGACTTGTCTTTGGGCAATCCACGCAGGAAGTGATAGAAAAAAAATAAACGACGAGCCACCCAAAAGGAGTGTTGACCGTTGCACACACGAAACCAACGGGACAACCCCAAACTGTGACTCGACTGCGTGCGCAGAACCCGCGAGCCGAACGGTTCCATAGCGAGGGGCGGTGCTGGCCGGCCCACTGTGCCGGCGGCCCCATTTGATACAATCTTCATCTCACTTGTCCAAAGCCAACCTTTCAACCTTTTTGTTTTCCGTTTTGGGTTACCATATATACGTGTATAATATATATATATATATATTATATTATACAGACTTCTGAATGGTGTCAAACTCGTCAAGGCTCGCCTTCTCGGGTGGAATCAACATGGCATCGATGTTGACCATGCCATCTGAGACAGGCTGTGGGCAAAAGTGTACTCAGTTGTTCAGTGGCACCATTTGTTCCCTTTATTTTTGTGGCTGCCCCACTAAAATGATCTTCCCAAAAATGGGTTCCCTTTTATTCCAGGGTCACTGAAAAACTGAGTGCAATGGCCGCAACATGTGTCAAAGCATTGCTTGAAACCGCATCCACATGTCACACAAAACACGTCTCAAATGCGGACAGTTGTAAATGGCTTAGGGGTCGACCTACGCCTTCACTGTTTTTGGCAAGTGGGTGTTCACTTGTGTTTTTTGTTTGATCAGTTTGTTCTTACAAGTTGCACATATCGTGTGTCTCACCTACGAAAGATTGCACCGCTACTGACTCCTGAGGTTGTTATTATATATACATATATATATATATGTGTGTATATATATATATATATTTTTGGGGGGGGGGGCGGGAGAATACCACAGTGGCAGTTCAAGTGTTGACTTGTTCTGGGCAAGCGAAGTGACAAGGGTTGACTCACTGCTGAGTTAATGGACTTTAAACTGATTGGGAAGACCATTCTAGTGGCAAGCAAAGTATGTGTTTTTGGCAAACCCAGGAAGTGAGGAGAACGGTTGGAACGTGGAGTTTTGAACAAACACCGCCGGCCAAACGCCTTTCTGAAGGCGCCATCTCTTTGGCGCAACTCCCAACGGAGAACTTGCGTCGTGCAAAGCCGTCGCTGTGCAATACAATCGGCACGAAACCGACGGGTCTCAACCATCGGGAAGCAACAGAAACGTATTTTAGTACTTAAATACTCCACTACAAATTCACGTGGAACCCAAAAAAGGGGGCCCCAAAAAAGAGTCTCCTCTACAAATGGCGGTTTGTTTGGATTCCATTTAAGCCCGGGTATTTCCCAACAACCGCCCTGCACTCCGGAACCCTTTTAAAAACAAAGTCCATTCTGGATATCGCTAGTCACTGTTTGGGTTTCGACCATTTGAGTCGCAAACGAAAAAGTTCAAACAACAAAGCAGACACATTTAGTCATTTCGTGGCAATCAGACAATTTTAGTGGCAATCAGACAATTTTAGTGGCCATTTGAGTGGCTTCTTCTGGCCACTAGAGAAGTGAGACCTGGCTTCCGCGGTTGACATGCGTGGTCCAAACTCTCAGAAATCGGTGCGTCAAGTCTTTGCATCGGGGTCAAAACCGTTTCTGTATGTTGATCATTTATGGGATCCCCTGGTGATCCCGAGAAACGGTCGCCTGGACTTGATACTTTTTGGGGGGTTAAACCATTTGGGTAAGAGAAAAAGCGAGGGGTGGGGTGGATTGCCCCCACCTGAAAGGCGAGTCATATTAATTGTCACCCGTCCGGATTCATACCGTTCCCAGGGCCTTGGGGCTCTTGGAAAAGGCTGCGCGGAAACCGTGGCATGAGATATGGCGAATCTTGATATACCTAGGTATGCTCCGGCAAGTTCGTATCTCGTAACCTGGGTCATAACCCGAGCTGCGATCCCCACTTACCAAACTCTCCCCCTGCTTCAGATGAGCGGCAGCGAGCCACACTTCCTGAGAGCGCTGAAAAGAAAAGACTCCGATTTGTTGTTTGTCATTCCACGCGAGAAGTGAGACAGCTACCATTTTTGAGGGCCTTCAACATTGACACATACCTATGGAAGTCATGGGAAACAACGTATGAACATACTGCATGGAACACAATGTATGCATGGTGCATTAATATGCATACATATATCAATATACACACATTATAGCTGCAAATGCATGACACTGTTTTTCTCAGCGCGCTTTGTGCCTTTGAGGACGATCGAAGATCAAGGTTGCACGCACAAGTAGGATACGTTTGACCATGACTTCACGAGGGTTAATGTTGGCACTCCATTAGTAAAGAGTACCGGAATAATAGAAAGTGTTTTTCCTTATTATGGTTCACACCCATTGTTTAAGGGGACCAGAATAATAGAAAGTTTTTTTGGCCAGGGGGAAAATTTAAATAAAACAAAACTCCACAAAACAAATTTATTAAAACAAAAAAAAGCATCCCCCCAAACAATCACCCAAAATCCATGTTGACCCCATACCAAATGCCAACAAATTCACCACAGAACCCAAAGCCAGCTGAAACTCTAAAACCATCCCCAGCCCTGAAACTGCAAACTCTTTATTAAACCGTGCTAAAAAAATGCAAAACAAAAAAACAATCAGGACAAGGGTACCCCTCACAGACCCCACTGAACCACAATAATGTGATTGTTTTAGGGGACCACAATAGTGGCAAGCCCCCAGCCCCCCCTCCCAGAAAATAGACTATCACTTGCTTTGCTCAAAAGCATTCCCCTTTCAATTGGTGGCCCACTTGCTTAAAAGCATCCCCTTTCAATTGGTGGCCCACTTGCTTAAAAGCATTCCCCTTTCAATTGGTTGCTCAACCACAGAACCCAAAGCCAGCTGAAACTCTGAAATTTGAAAACCATCCCCAGCCCTGAAACTGCAAACTCTTTATTAAACCGTGCTAAAAAAATGCAAAACAAACAATCAGGACAAGGGTACCCCTCACAGACCCCACTGAACCGCAATAATGTGATTGTTTTAGGGGACCACAATAGTGGCAAGCCCCCAGCCCCCCCTCCCAGAAAATAAACTATCACTTGCTTTGCTCAAAAGCATTCCCCTTTCAATTGGTGGCCCACTTGCTTAAAAGCATCCCCTTTCAATTGGTGGCCCACTTGCTTAAAAGCATTTCCCTTTCAATTGGTTGCTCAAACAGAACCCAAAGCCAGCTGAAACTCTGAAATTTGAAACCATCCCCAGCCCTGAAACTGCAAACTCTTTATTAAACCGTGCTAAAAAATTGCAAAAAAAGCAATCAGGACAAGGGTACAGACCCCACAGAACCACAATAATGTGACTGTTTTGGGGGACCACAATAGTGGCAACCCCCAGCCCCCCCTCCCAGAAAATAAACTATCACTTGCTTTGCTCAAAAGCATTCCCCTTTCAATTGGTGGCCCACTTGCTTAAAAGCATCCCCTTTCAATTGGTGGCCCACTTGCTTAAAAGCATTCCCCTTTCAATTGGTTGCTCAACCACAGAACCCAAAGCCAAACCCCCAGTGGTAAGTCTGCTCAGGAAGAAGTGGTTGCAATACTAAAGTACAATTGCAAAAAGGAAGTGGCTGCAATACTAAAGTAGAATTGCAAAAAAGAAGTGGCTGCAATACTAAAGGAAGTGGCTGCAATACTAAAGTAGAATTGCAAAAAGGAAGTGGCTGCAATACTAAAGTAGAACTGCAAAAAGGAAGTGGCTGCAATACTAAAGTAGAATTGGGCCCCAAAACCCTCCAGTGTTTGGACGTCCCAAAAGTGCGCCCCCATTATTTTGGCGCCTCCATTGTTCAGGGGGGGGGGGGCCTTTATTAATCAAGTGCCAACATTACGGATTTTGTAAGATCTCCGAACCCAATCGTTTTAGGCGTCGGGTCTCCGACCAAGGTAAAAACAAATCATATGATATCCTGGGTACCCCTTTTATATGGGCAAAGTTGTGTGTGTGTGGGCGCTTGTGTATTGTCGCCATGCCACGAAGCAGCCGGTTGTCCCTTACCATTTTCGTCCGATGCATCATGATGCAGCTATGCATTTGGGAAAGCATGGGGGCAAGGAGCCGCCAGCAAACGCAGGGTTAAGACTGGGTACTGTGGCTACATTTCGGGGTCTCAATATGGGTATGGGTCAAAATTAAACCACCAGGAATTGGACCGCAGGTTTTAGTCCATGTCTCCATTTACCAGGATTCCATTTTGGGGTTACCCGATTTTTGAGCCACACCCATATGTCTTTGGTTGAAAGGATGAACCATGAAGATCGTCAAATAGTGAGTTTCACGACTCCTTTTGCCTCGGGAAGATGATCAAGTCACCCGACTGGTGGTTTGGCATCGTTTGGCTTCCCTCGACTCGCCAAAGGTGTCCTTGGGGTCTTGGGGGGTCTTTAGTCACCGGCTGTGGTGGGTGGTTTAGCCCCGTATTCAAAAGGTTTCATCCATCCCAACCGGTGCAGGATGTTGTACATCCACAGTAGTGAAACACATGGCAAAGAATTCCTAGCACCTCCACAGGCCCGATGAAGTCGCAACTTGTCGCCCTGTTTTCAAGGTGGAAATGCGGGGTTGGTTTTCCCATTCCTGTGATACCAGGGAACACTGCCCCGCTTTAAGTATTCATTTGGCGGCAGGACTTCCGTTAGCCTCACAGTGCAACATGTTGATTCGACCAGCTTGTTTCTCGATTTCCATAGTATCAATGGTTGGAGAGAATCTTGTTTGGAGTCGCGCCAGCGTCTTCGGAGACCTCTTTAGCTGCACAGATATCCGGAGTCGCGGCAGTAAAACCCAGCCAAACAAGGGCTTATACTACCTTGCAGGCTCTTTTTGGCTTGTGTGGCTTTTAGTTGGTTTATTGGGGGGGGTCCATTTAACAAACTGAAAGTTCGTCACTTTGAGGGGATCTGAGGGCAGCCCAGCTGAGTGCTGTCCATCTAGCTGTTTTGCCACGTGGCTATTGAGAGCCCTGGCCCCAAACTTTCCCTCGGGCCGCTGATGAAATTTGCCCGCAGCCAAGCTCCGTAGCCTGTCTTGAACCGCCAAGTGGGGATTTCTTCAGGGCAACCAGCGCCCACTTGCAGAGCCAAAACGAGGTTTAGGTTGCCAGACTTGGCCTGGGGTTCAAACCACACCACATTGCAAGTGCATATATATATATATATATATGTGTATATATATATATATAAAAACGCCCTGGATCAGTTGCCACCATCCAAGCAATGGGGGTTAGTGTAACCACCCTTGCTTGTTCAGGATTGTCATCTAAATTGGGTCTGCCATTCTTATGGGGGCAAGTTGAATTTTCGGGCTTGGCTGTGGCTCCAAAAAACCGGAATTCAAAAATGGCTTGCCTTGGTAAGTGGAAACATGGACCAAAACCTGCGGTTTGCCCCTACTGTTACATTTTGAGCCACACCCAGCTGATCCTTCTAACTTGTTGCCTTTTTGGTCTTCCTGAAAGATTTTCCTTATCATAGCAAACAAATGACACGTCTTTTGTGGGTCGAATCGATCCGTCCCCTGTGAAAAAAAACAACTGGTTTCAAGATGTATCGGTTGCTCCCGTGTTGCTCCCGGCAAGTTGCTACTGTTGAACTGGGCACAGGCCCATGAAAAACGCTCAACGATTTTTTAGCTTTTTAGCTTTTTAGCTTTTTAGCTTTTTAGCTTTTATAATTTTGCTTTTTAGTTGCTTTAGTGGTTGGGTTTCCGTTTCACCCACTACTTCACTTTTAGCAGGGGATCGGTTTGGACAGCCCAGTTGAGCAGTTGAGCAAAGGAGTCCCGAGCAACGGATGAGTGCAGGCAAATCCAATTCTCCGAGAACTCCTTGAGTTCCGTTTCGGACTTGCGTCCCCATTTTAGTTGATTCCAAGTTCAGAGCTTGTCTGGCTAATCAGGAATGAGTCTCAGGGCTTCAGTTTTTATTTTAGCAACCCCAAAACGCGGCATATGTGGGTGCTCGGCCAAATTGGTAAGTTTTTGGTCGCCTAGGTTATAACCCACATATATTATAACCCACATATAAATCTCCGTTCAGTGGGGATACCCTGTTATAGTGGGTGAGAACAGGTTGCAAATCACATACTAACTTGGCCGAACATCCAAGTATTTACCCCTCAAGACTTTTGAGCAGCAGTCAAACCATCCGCTGTCATGGGAGTGACACTGGGCACGCTCACTAGGGTGGATGGACAACAACTCCAATGCCAGTATTCAAGGATTGCATCCATCATAGGAAATGGCAGTGTCTTGCCAAACTCAGCGGCTTAGTTTGTTTTGAGCCAGGGGAAAAGGCTCCTTGGGGCACGCTTGTTTTGCTTCTCACATACCCACAGAGCGATCAGGCGCTTAGCTTCGTGCTTGGACGGTCCTTCCGTTTCGTGCCGACAAATTGTGTCGCTTCCTTGGCTTTGAAGCCAATTTGTCACCCCGGCACGCAGGGCAACTCCTTTGAACCGACTTAGATGACAATCCTTACATGGTTGTCGTTGGGAAACATTTGACATTTTTGTTTATTGTGGTTTGGTGGGAAATCCCCACTTAACTGCTAAAAGTTAAATTTGTGCTCCCCTTCCAACGTCAACCAAGCTTAGGAAAACAATGGTGGTTATAGTAACCAGTTTCAATGGTGGCAACTGAGTCCCCTTGGGCCATGCGCGTAGGCAAGCAACCCAGGGCTTCATGAAATGTTGACCCAGGATTAATAAACCCGTCCCATGATTAGAGGGGTGTTCCCTCCAAAAGTGGTCTGAATCCCCACTGAAAGGAATTGGACGCCCCCCATCAAAATCAACCAGGGGTTCTACTTAGATCCGGGGCCAACAGTACAATGTTCATACTGAGGATGGTTGCGAAATCCGCTTCTCGCACTATCTCAGAAACCCTGGTTTTCTGATGATTCCCCAACGTAACTGCCAAGAAACTTTCTGGTTTAACCACAGGATTGAGAAAATCGGCCAAGAGCTGGGCTTAAGCTTCGCCAGCCAACCACCTGCCTCCAACCAACCACCTCCAACCACCTGCCAGTTAACCCCGGACTTAACTCAGCTGTTCAGTGGCACCGATTCTGTTCCCTTTTTTTTGGTGGCCCCAGTAAAAATGTCCAAGCCCCAAAAAGGGTTCCAATTCTTTTTTTTCCAGGGTCACTGAACAGCTGAGTTATGCAAATGGAGGGGACTTAAGCCAATGGAGGCTCAGATTTCCGTATGGGGGAAGTGCTCTTTCCCGACTTGCGGGACACCCTAATGTTATCCCCGGATTAAGAGCAACCCCTGGTTGATTTTGATCGGAAGGTGTCCCCTTTTAGTGGGGATTCAGACCACTTTTGGAGGGAACACCCCCCCTAATAGTGGGACGGGTTTATTAATCCTGGGTCAACATTACACCTCCATTTATGAACCCATGACTATGGATCCACTCGACGGCTGACTTCGCAAGGCAGATCAATCAACTGAGACTCAGATCAAGTTTTTTGTTCTCGTGTGCTTCTCGTTTGGAGGGTACCCGTTTCAGGAAACACCACTTTCTTTTTTGGGGCAAATGGCTTCCCCTTTGCTACGCCCATACTGTGATTTGAGTTTCACCAGTTGGGATTGGTGGTTTATCCCTGTATTCCAAAGGTGTCTTCCAACCCAACTAGTGCAGGAGTTTGTCCATCCACGGTATGTTACATTCATTCATTCTCTCGCCAGTTCACAAGGGATCGCTTGAATACAAACATGTTGTTTAAAGGGGGAGTTGCTCTCCATTTCAGGTTGCCAAGGAGGACCTCTTATTTTGTGGGGGGTGGGTGCCATGGACACCTACAGTCTATTTTGCTACCATACCCTAAAAACCAATACCCTAAAAGAAGGAGGTTGCAAAATAGACCCTAAGTGTCCACCATACGGGGGGAGGGGGGTTGGCGGGAATCTCCTTAGTTGAACAGCGTGCTCGCTCATTTTGCCGGGGGGACTGGGTGACTTCGCCCATGTACATCATGGCCGCTGCAAGTCTTCGAAGCCATCTATTTGCGCATGTGACTCTAGGGGTAACTTCCCCATTCTTTCCAGGGATCCTTCTTTCTAGAAAACCACCAACAAGTATGGGGAACTGGCGATCGGTTTTTGAACAGAACGATGGCTGGAAAGAATGGGGACTTGGAATCAACCCCTGGAGTGATGCTCAGAGTGCAAGTGATGACTTGTGCTTTGTCGCATCGTCTCTTTTTTTTTGCGGTGTTTTCACGGGCAGGGCAAAAAAAAGCGCGGCGCGGGCTGCGCGCAGAGGGCGCGGAGCTTGAGTGCTGCCATGGGAGCGGATGTGTTTCTGGTTTTTGGGGGCCAAGGGTGGAATTGAATTCGTTCGGGTTTTAAGCCTGCTGTTGCCAAATGGACCCTGGGGTGTGGACGCGGTTAAGACAGCTACTCCTTTGGTTTGGATTGATGCTTGGGTAAACTCAGTTGTTCGGTGGCTCCCTTCTTCCCTTTTTTTTGGTGGCTGCCCCACTAAAATTTGGTTTTTCCAAAAAAGTTCCCCTTTTTTTTCCAGGGTCACTGAACAACTGAGTAAAGAAACCCCAGTTGCTTGTTGTTGAAACCAAATGGGGTTCTGGCAACCCGTCTCCAAGCCACAAAGAGGTAATTATCGCATTGTCTCAAACGTAGGGCACCAAAATGCGTAGGGCCTCCCTTCGGTTTCCCTTTGGTTTCTCAACACAACTGGCTATTCCCCGCCCAAAAAAAAGCACGAGCTTGGCGTTTTGACTTTTTCACAAACTCCCAGATCTGTGTGTCTTTCTGTTAGACCCCCGCCATGGTGGTGTTCCTGGTACCGTACCCTTAAAAAAATATCGAGCCTTCCATATTATGCTTGCAACAAAACCCTTCTGAAATCCAAGAAGATGATACTGTGGATGGACAAAGTCCGTTCGCACCACTTTGGAACCATGGGAAATCATTGTTGGTATTTACGTGGAATGATCCGAAACCAAGGTTTTCTTAGCTGCAGCAGGATGTCGTCCACAGTATTAGCCGACCCCCTGCGCTTCAGAATCTGTTTCACACACTCCCCTCTTGGATTTTTAAGGAATCGATTTCACTGCTGGAAAGATGCTTCTGCTTTTTTGGAACAAGTGTAAACTGCTTGCCGGTTGAAAGGTCAAGGACACCTAACAAGGTACCAGTTTGAGGCGTCCCCCCACATAAAGCTTTTGGTTACGAGCCAACATGGCCAAAATGTGCGCAGTGGTTTCCTGGGTTCTTTAGTTGGGTTGTCGGAAAAATCGAGGGGCGTCTTCAAAATCGATCCCTGTGGGATCCTTGTATATTGTGGATGGACAAAATCCTTCACCACCGTTCAGAACTGGTTTCGGATGATTCCCCGAACGAAATACCGACAAGCAAATGGCTTCAACCATGGTTTCAACTTGGTGCTAACAATTTGTCCCACCCACAGTATCAAGGTTGTTGTTGGGAAACATGTTACATTGTTGCTCATTGTGGTGTAGTGGGAAATCCTCACGTATCTGCCACTTTTTTTGGTTGCTTCCCTTCCAACGTCAACCAAGGTATCCTGTCTAGACTTAGGATACATATATTTTACCAGTGACTCAAAGTGAAGCAAACAATAAAATATACATTCTATAACTGGCTCAGTTGTTCAGTGGCTCCCTTTTTCCCCTTTCTTCTAGTGGCTGCCCCACTAAAATGGTCTTCCCAAAAAAGGGTTCCCTTGTTTTCCAGGGTCACTGAACAACTGAGTACTGGGAAAGGTCACTCTTTGGGCTTGGGCCACGTGGCAGAGATGAGAGATGCCTACTGAGGTGCCTGACGAAAAATCTTCAAAAAAACACTTGTTGTGGCCAAACTCAGGAAATTGGCTTTTATCAGCCCACTGCTTTGACCTTGTTTGAGTTGGGTACCCAATCTGAAGGCGGTTTTGATGGGAAACCAAAAGCAAACGGAGGCCATTTCAATAGACACCGTCATGAGTTGGTTTGGTTTGAGGTGTACCCACCACTCCGAATACCTGCTTGTTCAAGGTACGTAAGACACCAGCCCCTTATTAGCACACCGCAGAAGCGCTGCAAAAGGACGGTATTTCCAATGTTTGCTGCTTGGTTGGATCTTTATTCTGTTGCTTCTTTGGAACATGTTCCCAGTTTCCAGAAAACGATGAAGCTGTTCTTTGTGGCTCATTGGTTGAATAACAAGGTCCCCCAGTAGTGCCCTTTTTTGGGGGAGGCTTCCCCCTACTAGAATAGACTACAGAAAAAAGGGTACCCTTATTCTAGGTCCTCTCTACTGGAGGACCTAGATAACCTTTCGGGAGACAAGTTTGCTTTTCTATTGGACCCACAAAAAGTGAAGAACTTTGGTAGAGGGGTCGTTGCAGCAAGCAAGTTATTTGCACTTGGGCAGCAGCCACTGAGTTACTCCTGTGGATGTACGACGTTTTCTGCGACCACTTTCAAACCCTGGGAAACCATAACGTTTGTTGGCATTGTTGTCACGGGTTTCTCACGCATCTTTCACGCTGTTGAAAGCCAGCCTCTTGACAAAGTGCTGGTTACACGGGCACTTTGCGGAAGTGGCAGTTAAACGAGCACCTGGAATCGCTGGGCATTGTAATGTTAGCCCCGGATGAATAAACCCCTGGTTGATTGATAGGGGGGTGGTCCCCTTTTAGTGGGGATTCAGACCACTTTTGGAGGGAACACCCCCCTAGTAATGGGACGGGTTTATTAATCCTGGGTCAACATCCCCTTAGCTGTTGAGCCATTTAGTGTTTAGTGGTAGTTTCCATTTGACCCACTACAAGTTAAACTTTTAGCGGGGGATCTGAGGGCAGCCCGGAAAAGTCAGCTCGGGTGTTGGGACCCTGCTTATTTTTGGCCAGCGGCAACGAGAGGATTTCCTTTCGCCAAATTTCAGCGAAAACGTCGTCGAATGGTCTAAGCGTTTACCTGGCAGCTTGCCAAGGACCCAGCATTTGGCAACGACGGGGAGCCGGTAGACATGCCGAAGCCACGGATCGACGCCTTGACGTTGGGTGTTGGCTTGGACGTGATTTCCCATGTTGGTTTTGCAGGGAATCTATGATTACTTTTTTGGCCAGGGGACTTATGCAAATGTAGGTGATACATAATTATGTGTTGTTTTTTAGTTAACAAGTTGGTTTCCTTTTGGTTCCCTTTAGAAACCAACCAGAAGGGGCTCCACCAGCTATTTCGATCTTCCATATGAAGTGCTTTTCGAGGAACCCCTTGTTCAGATTAGTTGAAAGGGAAACCAATAGGAACATCACAATTTGGGGTTCCCGCTTTGACGCATATCCATACAACTAAACGGCACACACACACACACACCTTGAGGAAGCCTCCCGGTGATATGCTTGTGGGAGAATGAGTGGGTGAGCCTAAAAATGGGTTCCTTTCGGATGCTACACCATATGGTGCCTTAGACTTTTGGGTAGGAGTTTAGAGAAATTGATGGCGCCTCCCACTCAACATATACTAACTTTTAGCAAGGGATCATGGGACTGCCAATAGGAGTTCCTGCAGGGGGTAGTCCCTTGGACTATGGCGAAAAGCTATGGCCCTGCGAAGGCTTACCGAGATCTCCTGATGTTTTGATCGCTACAATTCTCACTTTGGCGTCTGGAGTGCCATCTGGAGTACGTGTCCTGTCCACTTCCACGACAGCTGGAGAGAGGATACAGGCTCACCCCTCAAGGACCCCCCACTCTTTCAGTGATTTCTAGGGCCTGGAGTCTTCGTGACCCTTTAAAATGGGGTAGTGAACGGTAATGACCCCATTTTTAAGGGGTCATGGAGACTCCAGGGGAGGGTCTTTGCGGAGAAAGAGGAACCATGAGGAGTCCGCAAGGACGAAAGAATTGGCGGGGAGACTTGATGTTGTATTGGGGTTACCAATTTGAAAGGAGTCTGGGTCATTTCACAGGGGTCCTCAGAGGAAAGTTGCTCCCTCTGATATTGAAACCCATTGTTCTAAAAGACAATTGGGGACTGGGCGTTTAGTCAAACTCTTGCCGTTTGAAGCCCTCCTTAAAACGATGGCAGATTGACCAGTGACAGGCCCCCCATTTCGCAGCGATGGAGGTTTTCACTAGAGATGACAAAACTGGGGGAAACCATCTACCTGGAGTCTCCGTGATCCCTTAAAAATGGTTGGTCATTACCCAAAATAATGGGGTCATGGACCCATTTTTAAAGGGTCACGGAGACTCCAGGTACCAACTGGTGCAGCATTTTTTGGTGTGTCCAGCTCCGGGAAAAAGTGTGCTGCCTCAGTTTCAGGATGTCTTTGCGACGCATTTCTGGCAAGTTAGCACATCTTGGTGTGTGTTGTTTTGCTCGCAAGCCCCCGTTCGCAACCATCAGCAATTGCAGGGGTATCATTCCCAGGGCTATTGTACTGTGCATGGTTGCGAAATGAATGTGTCGCACCGTTTGGAATCCCAACGGAAGGATCTTAACAAACGTTATGGATAGAACCATGGCTTCCTTTCGTGGTGCGAACGGATTTCACAACCACAGTAGTGTAGACATTGCGTATACTGTATATACATCTTTGCGCTGGACTCAAATCAATAGAATGATCATATCCCAGGTTCAGGCTTAAAGGTTGAACAAGGTGCCTCCCTTCAGGGCATTTTGATGGCTTCTGGAGGTATGGATGCCTTTATGCTACCAATCGTGTGTAAGGGCAGTCCATATGGCCCCTATGTAAGGTGTGTATACCCTTCATGCCTTCAAAACCCATGCCATCCTTGTGTTCCCTGTCCCCTTTCAGTGGGGATTCATCACTTTGGAGGGAACCCCCCCCCCAAATTCGAGCGGATACAAAAGTGGAATTCATAGCAAGCTGCGGGGAAGAGAACCGCGGAATCTGCGAAATCCAAAGGCTGTGTCTTCGTTTGGCAGAATGGTGGGTGTCCTTTCGATTTTCCCTTACACGTCATGGGGAAATCACCGCTAGTGATACCCAGAAAAGGACACACCCAGTTTAAACATATCGCTGAAAGGGTGCAAAACACAACCAATTGGCAATTTTGGTACCAGGGTCGTCCAAAGTGGTGCCTTGCTGGCAATTGGCAACCTGGCAGGGACCCCGGCCCCGGCTAGGTTCCTGTTAGGTTCCAGGGGCTCGAATCAGAGAGGGGCTGGGGATATGCATGGCTTGTCACCTTGTAGGAAGCGAACAGTTTGTGGTTTCCCCTTTGGGTTTCCCTCAACCCTCACGAAAAAAGGCAGTACCGAGCCTCAAAAAAAGCAAAAACGCATCCATTCCATTGGTCAGGTCGGAGTTCGTGGACCCAGTGGAGAATGATTATACAACAAGTCAGTGGATACCATGCCGCGCGCTCACACGCAATATAAATAGGAAACTTCCATTTGCTTAAGAATATGTTTTATTCTCCCCTGTTGGTTTTAAAGGGAATCTGTCACTACTTATAATATTATTATTATTATTATTATTATTATTATGATTATTGTTTTTCAGGGGTCTCAAGCAAATGGAAGGAAATGGGCTGCACTATGACTATGGGCATGCCAGTTTTTTGCGGGACCTCAAAATGGCTTCGGTGTTCCTTCTGACTGCAAAAAAGAAACACCCATATTGTTCAGTGGCTATGCGTGGCACCCTGCAAGTCTTTGAGGCAGGAGTACATTGAGCGTGGCAACCAGATGGTGAAGGCGCGACCGCTTTGCTCGATTGGATCCCCCAGATAATGAGTACCAAACGTTGCCCCCCCCCCCAGGTGAAATCCAGCAAAACAAAGCCAACGTGCTTTCTGGAGCAAATTATTAGAATTCCTACTGTGGCTGTCAAAAGGAGTACTAAAACTTGACTGCTATTGGGTTTGATCTTTAGACGTTCACTTCTTGAGAAATCAAGGGGTTTTCCAATAAACCCCCCAACAGTTAAACATTTTGCGGGGGGACTCAACAGCAACCAAGTAAAACGTCACTATTTGGCCTCCTTTTTGCATCAATCCACTGAGGCAGTGAGGGGTTGACCCCTAAGTGGTGATCACTCCGGTTCGGTCAACGGGTGTCTTTTTTAGGCCACGCCCCAACGTGGTGTTGGTTTCCCTTTAAAACTCCCAACACGGGGTACCGTCCACAAAAAGGCACGCCCATGTCAGAGATCCCGTGCTGGATATGTTGAGCAAACCTCATATAGGTTTGCCGCTGGAAGCAAAGGCACTTGCCACTGAAAAGGGATTCCCTCAATGTGGAGGGGTTATTACTCGGACAGGGGTTCTTGTATTTGCACTTAACCTCACCAAAAGTAATTATATGACCTTACTTTACATGGCCCCAAAGAGTAAAGTCTCAAGCCACCTTCAGGCAAAAAAATGGGGTTCTGAAGGGGTCGAGACTTGAGTCAGGGGAGAACATGAAACGCGGACAAGGGATGGGACCCAGTGAAAGCCCTGTCTTCCTTTCAGGCATGGGGGCATGTGTTGTGGGCCGACGTAGAAAACAAAGAGAACTATTGCACATGGATGCCAGCTTCCCAGCATAAATAGGTTTCCCTTTGGTTTTTTCTTGAACAAAATATTAGCCCACGAAAAAGGTCAGCAATCCACCACTCAGTTGTTCAGTGGCTCCAATTCTTTTTCCAACTTTTTTTTGGTGTCTGCCCCACTAAAAGTTCGGTCCAAGCCCCAAAAAGGGTTCCAATCCTTGTTTTTCCAGGGTCACTGAACTGAGACCAACTTGACTCGTTCCGAGCCTGGCGCTAGCCTGGCCTTCCGGGAACCTGGAACTCGAGCGTACACCAAGCTGCCTAGGTGCCCCAGCGTCGCCAACTACCAAACTTTTGGGGGGAGATTCGGTTCCCCTACGAAAAAAAGGCGTGAAAAAAGTGGGTACCAACTTATTCTATCCTCTCTAACATGCCGTGACCTATGGCCGGCCTGGGGACTAGTGGATGAAGCCCGATTCGGTTTAGTTAAACCTCCAATCCCAACCGGCGCTCCGATCGATTCGCGATTTGGTCCAAGATCGACTCGCTTCGCTAAGCACTTCCTATTAATTAGCCATCACCACTTCCTAGCTTCGCGAATCAATCTCAGTATTTACCCTTCAACACACTTGAGGAACTGTCAACCCATCTACTGTCATGGGAATGACACTGCAGGCTTACCCCCTACTCCAAATACACGTTTCTGTAGGGTAGCATGTCGAGCCTCTACTAAAAAAGGAGGTATTTACCATGGATAGTTTCCATCAAATGGCCATGAATTGTAATGGGGAACCACCCCAAAAGTGATTGGTGGACAAACAAATCCCCACCTAAATGATGTCCACCAAAGCGTCCCTTACTAAAATTCATGGTCAAATACCCTGAGAACCAACAAAAAGAGATACGGATTTTCCACCAAATACCCTGAACAAAGGGCGGGTTTTAGGGTAGATGGAGCAGGGCTCACGGCTCCGCCAGGCCGGGCGCTTCAAGGCGGCGACGGGGCTCTTCAGCGAGGCAGGGCGAGAACGGGCTGAAATGGCTGTGGGTCAAAACCAATGGAACCATTTTGGGGTAGGTGCACCACCCATTTTAGAACCTATTTTAGTGGGGATTGGGATGTTCACTGGGGGTACGATTTGGATTTTGACCCATGGCCAAATGGGTATGGGGTCAAAATTATACCAGGACATGGACCGCAGGATATGGAGTCCTGCTTGCCTTTGCCAGGGCTCCGTTTTGGGTACACCCAAATGGAGCTCCCCCGGGCATCCAAGCTTGTTTGCTTAGATTATGGTTTTTGGGTTGGTTTACTGGGGTTTCCGTACTTAACCCACAAGTTGTTCACTTTTAGCAGTTTTTTTTGCAGGGGTTGATTTACGATTCCATTCGTTTCAGCCATCGTTCTTTCCAAACACCGGATCCGTTTTCGAATTTCCGGAGGTTGTCTAGAAAGAAGAATATCTGGAAAGAATGGGGAATGGTTTAGCGGGGTTTCCGTACCTAGGTCCCCCAGTTAGGTGCAAGCTTGACCCCCTTTTTTGGGGGAGGGTTCCCTTACAATAGACTATACAGAAAAAAGGGTACCCTCATTCTAAACTCTCCACCGGAGGACCTAGTTTTAGTTGGTTTAGCGGGGTTTCCGTACTTAACCCACAAGTTATTCACTGTTAGCAGGGCATCTGAAAGCGGCCAGCGCAGTTGGCGTCGTTGCGAGGCTTTGAAGTTTGGTTCAGGTAGGGAATTGTCGCGAATCGAGGTCTGAAGGTTTCTTCAGGGACTCGCCCTTGGATGTTCTGCGTAGAGGGCCATAGGAAAGCCCAGAGCCAAAACCATGTCTCACTGCCTGTGTTCCGGGACCTCAAAGTTTGGGGAAGAACTATTCTCAGAAAGAAAAAAACACTAGGTCCTCCAGTAGTGCCAACTTTTACCCCCTTTTTGGTTGGGAGATTCGGTTCCCCCACTAAAATAGACGTCCAGAACAAAGTGGCCCTTTCTCACCCCTTTTCTGGTTGGAGGGTTTCCCCCTACTAAAAGCGAATCAGAACAAAGTGGGCACCCTAAAAATCTAACCTCTCAAATCTGGAGGACCTAGGTCCGCGTTTTCCGGACCCTTTGGGGAGGCCAGGCCACATCGGAAGTCGGAATCTTTCTTCGGGTAGGGACTCGCCCTGCCGAAACTCCAGGGCCCCGATTCTCAGTTGTTCCGTGGCACCGATTCTTTTTCCAACTTTTTCTTGGGCTGCCAACCACTAAAAATTCGGTCCAAGCCCCAAAAAAGGGTTCCAATTCTTGTTTTTCCAGGGGCACTGAACAACTGAGTATTTGGAACAGCCTATGAAGCGTCAAGGGTCTCATCGGGCCCTCATGGCTCAACACCTGTTTGGGGTACGTAGTGGACCCGCTTGCTCAATGCAGGGGACAGCAGCATTTCGGCTGCTTTCTCTTTGCTATCATTTCAGAGGCTTCTGACTGCTCCCCAAAGCGGGACTGAACAAGTTCCTGATCTGTCTTTGCTTCATTTGACCCATTTCGTGGGCACCTGTCAACGCTTTGGCCCCTGCTTGGGGAAGCGCATTTGCTCCTGAACCCGTGCTTTTCGTAGAAGGTAAATGCCCCCTGCAAACTACCGGGCTCCAAACAACCGGGCTCGGGTGGTGCATCGGTTGTGCACGCGAGAATCTGGCTCGGTTGTGCACGCGAGGCCCGGCTCAGTTGTGCACGCAGACTTGTTTACCTTGGGAATAGCCACGTGAAATGCAGCTATTTAGACAGACGTCATGGAGTCTCGGACAAAGTGTAGCTTGCGGCCCCTTCGTGTTGGGTTTCTTTCAAGATAGGATGGTATAACACTATTTCACCAAGTGTCTTTTGTGTATGAACCTCATGTAAACCATTGCTACATTGACTTAAGGTTTACCTGATTCGTCCTGCTGATATAGCCAGATCTTTTTATCCGCAAGCTAGGATGGTATAACACTATTTCACCCAGTGTTTTGTGTGTATGACCCTCATGTAAGCCATCCCATCCACCTACCCCATCTCTTGTGTGCGTTCCTTTCTGGACCCCACCCACCCCACCCACCCACCTACCCACCCACCCACCCACCCACCCCACCCACCCACCCACCCACCCACCCCACCCACCCACCCACCCACCCACCCCACCCACCCACCCACCCACCCAACCCACCCACCCACCCACCCACCCACCCACCCACCCCACCCACCCACACCCACACCCACACCCACACCCACACCCACACCCACACCCACACCCACACCCCCACCCACACCCACCCACACCCACACCCCACACCCCCACACACCACACACCACACCCACACCACACCCACACACACCCACACACACACCCCCACACCCCCACACCCCCACACCCACACCCACACCCACACCCACACCCACACCCCACACCCACACCCACACCCACACCCACACCCACACCCACACCACCCTCACACCCACACCCACACCCACACCCACACCCACACCCACACCCACACCCACACCCACACCCACACCCACACCCACACCCACACCCACACCCACACCCACACCCACACCCACACCCACACCCACACCCACCCACCCACCCACCCACCCCTTCTGATGCCGCCACTTCCATCCACCCACCCCATCTCTTGTGTGCGTTCCTTTTCTGGACCCCACCCACCCACCCACCCACCCACCCACCCACCCACCCACCCACCCACCCACACCACCCACCCCACCCACCACCCACCCACCCACCCACCCCACCCCACCCACCACCCCCCACCCACCCACCCACCCACCCACCCACCCACCCACCCACCCACCCACCCACCCACCCACCCACCCACCCACCCACCCACCCACCCACCCACCACACCACCCACCCACCCACCCACCCACCCACCCACCCACCCACCCACCACCCACCCACCCACCCACCCACCCACCCACCCACCCACCCACCCACCCACCCACCCACCCACCCACCCACCCACCCCTTCTGATGCCACCAATTCCATGCATCTAGAGCTCTGTGTGCGCAACTGAGCCAAATCTGTGTGCGCAACTGAGCCAGAACTCAGGGGGGCTTTGTGTGCGCAACTGATCCAAATCTGTGTGCGCAACTGATCCCCCGGCCACCGGGCTCAGAGGATTCATGTTCCCACTAAGGCCCTTTACTGCTCCCCTGCTTTCAGTCTGGGAGCTGTGTCTCAATTTGGCCAAAAGGTTCATCTCACCCAGCTGACCTCGATGCTGGGCTTTGGACTTCTTGGGTTACCATTTTGGTGGAAAACTACAAGTTTGGTTAGTTGTTTTCGCCCACCCACTCTTGGAAGTGAGTGAACTTTAGTCGCTTACAAGAAATGGATTGATCGTCCCCCTGCATAGGCTTGGGGTTGGGTCGATTCACGAAACAACACTCACAAGAAAAAGCGATCACATACCACCTTTGGGACTTTCCCAATCCTTCTGTGAGCTTCCATGATTGGACACACGTGAAACAACCATGACAAGGATATGTTTTTCATAGACGACTTGGGCGAGCCTCTCAGGCTCGCCGGAAAAGACCCTGACTTGATACTTGAGGACTGAACAAAACAGGTACCCAGTGCTTGAGTGCTAGGCAGCTGCCATTCCAGACGCTCGTCCCCAAGTGGAATCCCACAACTTTCAGAGTTTGTTGAAGGCAGATCTAGCGACTTGGATGTTTGGTCAAGTTAGCAAGTGGTTATTTGGGATAGCCCCCTCATGACAACGTTACCCCCTCATAACAAGATAAACCACATAAGTTCCCCCTGAATGCGGGGTTCACCTTGTAACAGGGGGGTTATACCCCAAACCACTTACTATGGTGCCTAAACATCGAATTAAGCAACTCTAACGTTAAGGATCCTTGCTTTCAACCCTCCCCCCCCCCCCCCACACAAAGAATATGGATAAAAAGAATGTCTCTCCACCCCCCCGCCCCAACAAAAAATGCATGTTTAAAGGCAGCCTTTCTACCCGGATGGGATCCCATGCTTTCGAGCGCAGGCATTGAAAGCCTGCTCTCAGCAACGGGCTGTCGACCTGGACGTCGAGGCCCGAATCGCGAGGAGTTTGAGAACTTGGGATCCTCAAACTTGGGCAGAACCAGTCAGATGGCAACATCCATAGGCGTCCTTTTGATCGGTTTGGTTAAACAAATCGATTCGGGTTCCACTGGCTTTAGATGTTGTTGTTTTTGTTTCCATGTACCAGGGAAACCCATCTATTTTTCCCAAAGGCCACCAATGGCAACATCGCATCCTGAGCTGGACAAAAAACATGAATTGTGAGGAAAACCACCCCTTTGGGGTGGTTTTGAAGGGCCACCAAAATTCGAAAACTCGATTTTTAGGTTCCAACTCCTCTTCGAAGACATGCCCGGGTAATGGCTTTTTTGTCGCCGCACTTGGCCACTTGCTCAAAACCTGGGTAGAAGGTTGGCGACTTGGATCATCCCACCAGAAAACCATTGGGGCGCCTTCGCCGCCTTCTTAAGTGGCGGTTGGTGTCCCCAGCTAGGTGCCAACTTTCTCACCCAACTTTTCAGGTTGGGAGGAAACCCCCCCTACAACCGACTACAGAAAGAAAAGTGGGTACCAACTTATTCTAGCCTCTCTACTGGAGGACCTAGGTGTTTACATGGTTCTGGGTAGACGAAGTTTTGTTCCGATCGGTGTTGATTATCTTGGTGACTCCCATCCTTTAGCTTTTTAGTTGGTTGGTTTCATGGGGATGCCCGTTTAACCTGGGGGATCTGAAAACGGACAGCCCAGTTATGACCCAAATCCCTATTCCCAAAGCTGGAAATAATGCGATGGTTTTCGGAGCCAGGGAGGAGCTGCTGCCCCAAATCCGAGAGTCACTGTTTCTGACTAAACTAGGTCCCCTGCAAGGTGCCCTTTTGCCCTTTTTTGGGGAGGGTTCCCCTACTAAAATAGACTACAGAAAAACGCTGGTACCCAAAAATTCTAGCCTCTCTACTGGAGGACCTGGCAAAGGTCACTTGTTGGGATGTCCTCGCTGCTGTTGGATTTGTTTCTTAGTTTTTTGTTGTTGTTTGGCTCTGCTCATTTTTACCCGGGGGCTGCACAACGCAAATACCATACCAGGGATAGAAAGATATAGACCAGTTGAGTGGCTGCACAAAAAGCTGAAGCTTGGTTTGGCCAAGCCAGTCCATCAGGAGTGAGTCTATGCAAATCGGATAAACTACTCACCAGCTACAGGGCTCCTCCCTAGTCCAGGAGTCACACCGGTGTTTGTTTTTTCTCCGCTGCCCCTTTTTGGGCGGTTTTGAAGGAGACTCACAAGGAAAGACGAAGCCAGTTGGGGAGGTCCCTTCAAGCACAATTATGTGGGTGTGTGTTTCTTGAAGCGAACCCAACAATCATAATATGGGTTTCCCTTCAATTCTTTTTGAATCAGTTCTAAAAAGGGCACCCCCGCAAGAAACAACACACCCATATGCGCGCTGTCGGGTTTTTGGGGAAACATAGCAGCCATCTTTCACAAGAACCTGAAACCTGAACGATAAACACCCGTTTGGGGGGGTGCATAACTGCGGGGTAAATATATGAGCTTTGAACGCTACTTAAATTTCCTGGTGTTAAACGTCACATGTTGGTTGCTAATTGAAAGGAGCCAGATTTCTATTGAAGTGGTGTGATGGAGGAAGATAGGGAACCATGTCCACTATGAATATCCCCATCATGTTCAGTATGATACCCTCATTTTTTCCGGTTGGGGCGGGCATAATGGCGCAAATCAATGAGGTGTTCAATCACTTGTTCTACGCTTGGCTCTTGAACCCTTGACACCAACTGAAATGAGTTTCTCGTCGGGATACTGACATACACCACTTGCTATTGGTCCAGGGCTGATTGTCCGATCTAGTTATTCACCCATTATTCTTCTCAGAAACCACGGACACTCTCTAGTTTTCACCCACATCCAAGCATTCGCCCCAAGGGCTTTGACCGGTGCTTTCCATTTGATGTCGAGTACCTTCTTCACGTCTGCCAGCATTCCCGAAGGAAGGGGCTGTATCCGAAGCAAGGACTCCTGAAGGCCATGAGAAGGGTATGGCTGAAATTGGGGGAAGGGGGGGGGGGGCGGGGGGTCCTGGACAAAATGACGAGCAACTACCTCTCTGGCTTTGGACAGGCCGGTGCCGAGCGAACAATTCTACATACCCTCACTTCCTGAGTTGCTGGACTTTAGTAGCTTGTTACTTCCCCAGAATTAGCTCCCCTTTTTTTGTTTATTTGCGGTCCCTTTGTTTTCCACTAACCAGGCAAGACATGTGATTCTTGCTGGGGTCCTAATTCCAGCCTAGTTTGGCCAATCCAGTGAGCAGGTCCGAGGCAAACCCAGGTTGGACTCCCACAACCCGGAAAATGTGATTGAGTCCTAGGAAGCTGTTTAGGTTCCAATTCCAAGTCTTTCACTATGGGTTTATGTTATGTCTTTCACTATGGGTCTTTCACTATGGGTCTTTCACTATGGGTCTTTCACTATGGGTCTTTCACTATGGGTCTTTCACTATGGGTCTTTCACTATGGGTCTTTCACTATGGGTCTTTCACTATGGGTCTTTCACTTTAGGATCCAATTCCAGCTGTTTAGGTCCCAATTCCAGGTGTATTTTCCACAAAAGAATTGCAAAACCAAGATTTTCACTATAGATTGGGAGCCCTGCACTTTGGGCAATGATTGGTTTTGAAGCGACCGTTTCTAGACTTGCTATGCCTTGTTTTGTGTTTTTTTTTGTTGGGTCCTTGAGAGTGATTGATTGGCACACAATTGAAGATGCATACACAACTGTTATATTAAGTTATCTGCATATTGTGCCATGCATGAATACATCCATACGTCCAGGCATTGTACCCTTTTGTTGGTTCTTTTAAAGGGACACCCAAACAAAAAGCAGTGTTGGAGATTCCAAAACAAAACGACCAAGCCCATATGCTTTCTTGGTTGGGTCACTTAATTAGTTTTCGGAATATTTTGTCCGGATTCCTCAGGTGGACATCATCAAGTCTCGCGAGCAGCTCAGGAAACCATCAATTTGAACAGGTGTTGATCGGTTTGGTGTTTGATCATCTCGGAGTCCCTGCGCCAGCGTCCGGCAAGGTCGCCGGCCTTGAAGCGCACAGAGGAAGCCACAAATTGCATCAGTGGGATGTTTTTGCGTTCAAACCACCAGTAACACGGGGGGGGGTTCATACAATCACTACTTTTTGGCTATGGGTCAAAAATAGGGTAACCCCATTCTGGGAACCCGATCGGTAAATGGACACATGGACTAAAACCTGCGGTCCCCTGGTATTTTAATTTTGACCCGCACCCAGATGATCGTTGTTAGTTTGGTTAGAGATCTCAGTTGTTCAGTGGCCCCAATTTTTTGTCCATCTTTGTTTTGGGTGGCCCCACTAAAAATGGTCTTCCCCAAAAGGGTTCCCTTTTTTCCAGGGTCACTGAACAACTGAGAGATTGATGACGCTTGTTTAGATTGGTGTCGTTCCATTTACCAGGGCCATCCATTTCTCCGAAAGGTGACCTGTGAGTCATGAGCATTTGGCTCTGGTATTTAAGAGTTGGAACCTGAAAAGTGGCGGACAGTCCCCCGAATTTCTGTTCTAAGCCCCTGATTAAAATTCATCAGGAGTTTGTCTCAAGGGGCCCCCAAAAATGCATGGTTTCCTGTTGGTTTCCCTTAGGTTGACCTTGTATTTCTGAGTCCTGTGGGTGAGTCAAAATACCAACCACAAAAGGAGCCATTGTGAAAAGCCAAGTTCACAACAGGAAGACTTCTTAGTTACAACCGGTCAGGCACCAACTACAAGGCAACATGAGGCCAAGGGTCTTTGCTTCCATTGGTGTTTTCGCCATTCGTTGGTTTGAAAGGGAATCGACTTCACAGCTTGAAATTTGTGTGCTCCATTTTCTCCAGGAAACATATTGGCAGCTTGTAGAGCACTGAGCATGTAGATATATTTTTGTATATAGACGTATACCCTTATATATGTGGCATATGACCTCAATACCCCCAGAAAGCTCATACCTGAAACTGGCCTTGTACTTGATTGAGATTTCTTGCTTCCTCGTCGCGAAGGAATGGTAATTTGCCCAGCCGTATTGTTCCTAGACTTTAAACTTTCTGGGAATATATTTTTGGTAGAATCTATCGGTTTTGCCTTTTTTGTTTTGTCCATCCACTCTGGAAGTTAGAGTATGTGTTTCCAGACTGTCCCGTTTATGGTTGTCAGCAAATCAATAGTGGAAGCCTGGTCAAAAAATAATCCCACGGACGCACATGGGCTCTATTCATGGCCAGACTTGGCTTACCCTGTTGTCGTTGCCACGTTTTTGACGTTCCCCAGATCGTTTTCATCGGCCCAATCAAGATTCCCGCATGGTGAACTGCCTATTTCATGGCAAGCTCAGCTGGAGGTAAACCAAGCTCACAACATTTTGTCGTGGCCACGGTTCGACTCGGTGCGGGCTCCGGAAACCTAACGCGGCACTAGGATCCGGTTTCTTCCAAGGTATTCTTCGGTTCGGTTCATGCCCGGTTGCTGGCTTCGTCTCGGTTAGTTGTCGTTTATTTCTGGCACAGTGCCCGTTGCTGGCAGGCTCAGGCCCGCACATCAGCATTCTTCCCACTGGCTGCCCACCATCGCTCAGCCCCCCTGCTCCCTTACCATCTTGCAAACCGGCAACCTGCAGCCGGCAAAAGCGCATATCGCCAGCATCATTTCCCATGGCTGCGCCCGTCCCAGCTTCCCGTCCATGTCCAGTTGTCCAAGCCCCGGGCTGGTCGCCCCGGCCCTTCCAGTTTGCAGCTTGACCCAGCCCTTCCCTTCCCTTGCTTCCCGAACCAGCCTCTCCCAAAAGCTTCCCGGTCTTCCAGCTGGAGGGCTCAGAAGCGCAGGGTGTCATCCCACGTAGGATTCTGATAGAAACAAGTGCTCGCTCCCTAGGGTTTGGGTTCGTTCTCAGGAAAGCCCGGGGGGAACGGACGAGGGTTCCACTTTTTCACTAGCCCAAGATTGTTAAGCCCTCATTACCCTTGAGGGGTAATGACCCCTGGGTTTAAGTCTACCCTGTTGTCAAAAAGGGGAACCCTGAACGGACACTTTACCTTGGGCTCAGAGTTGGGTCTGTTTTTGTCGAGGGTACCCTCTTTGGTGGGCTAAGGGAAACCGAAAGGAACACCAACCCGTTTTGTGGGGTCCCTGAAAACAAAGAGAAAACCAACACCGACCCATCTAGTGGGGTCCCTTTAAACAAAAAAAACAACACAAAAAACGGGGTCCCTTGATTAACAAAACAAAAACACTTGTTTCGGGTTTTTGAGTCTTAATGTAAAACGTGCGGATGAATCGCGTTTCCTTCTCGCGACGCCTGAGGTGCTAAGTGCTGGAAGGCCATCGGCTGCTTTCCGGAGCTGCAAGAGGACATTATCTCATTGGCCGAGTGTGCGTGTCCAGTCCAGTTGCTCAAGTAAAAAACAACCACATATACCTCTTGTTGATTTGGAGAAGGAAATCTATGACTGTGCATATTTGCTCATGGTTGCTTTGTGACTACGAAGCTGTAAACGGTAAGGGTTTGTCAATATTTAATCTTTGCAGGGTAGCCTGGTAACCTCCTTTGCCTTGGTTGACCCACTCTTGGTGTATACTCTGAGATGCTGAAATTGAGGTTGAGGGTACCCCCAACGATCTAATCAAATCCTAGCACATAGCTGTAGGTGATCTTTGGGTTGGTAGAGAGAGGCCAAAAGGATTGTAACCCGTTTTCGATTCAATCCCCCCAATCTTGCGATAGACCCGGGAGCGGCCAGGGCCGGTAACCTTGCCGTAAGGAACCCCAGCGAAGGAAGCTGCGTGCTGAGCTCTGCTGCGTGGTGAGCCTTGAGCCCTGCTGAAGAAGTTCCGGCGCCCATTTTGTGACTTCTCCAGCTCTACCCTCCCCATTCTCTTCAGGGATCCTTCTCTTCCAAAAACCGGCCAAACCCCTAAAAAATAGGTGGTGTTTCAAGAGAACGATGGGTGAAGAGAACGGGGAATCAAACCTTAGAACTTCAGTTGTTGTGATTCTTCACGGCGTGTCTTACGTTGCAACTCAAGAAAAGGCCCCGTGATTTGTTTCAGACCCTAGTATGGATGTGGTCTCGGTGCAAACAAACAGCTCGCACCAATCGCTCGAGGAAGTACTCAACTCTGCTCGCGAGACAATTCCCCTCCCTCCCACGAACTTGGCGCCTGTGGGAAGATACTGCAAGCTCAATTTCCTCTTAAAGCGACCTCCCGGTGCCCAAGTTCATCTTCAAGGGAATCCAAAACAGTATTATTCATTCCCTATCTCACTTCCAGATCTCTTTTTTTTTGGGGGGGGGAGACCATTTTAGTGGTAAGCAAAAAGTTTGGACTTATTTGGCCAATCGAGCTATGGCACCAGCTGGCTTTCAGGATGCCCAGAAAGTGCTGAAGCTCACGGGAAACCGAGACAAAGATGCCTTGGAGTGGTTGAGGCGCGGGGCGCTCGGCGTTCGATCGGTCCATTTCCATGTACCAATTGACATTGGAATCGACCTGGGCGATGTTTCTTTTTGGCGGTGCTGCAACCGTTTTTGGGGGTTGTCTTTTTAGGAAAACGACGAGGACCCGTTTTTTGGGAGGTGGGCCGTCTTTAAAGGAAGTGAAGAAGGGGAACCGATGCCATTTTAGAGGGCCCCGGATTTTGAGACAATCCCACATGGGTCACCTGAACAACTGCCCAGAGAAATCGCCTTTTTGAAAAGCCCTCTGTTTGGGCAATGTTAATTTGCGGAGGTGTTTTGCGGATCCAACCTTGTCACAAAAGCGGTTCCGGACCCCTCCAATGGATTGATTCATTGCGGTGCACCTACAAGGCGGCCAGAGCAATGATGGGGATAATTTGGTGAAAGCAACCAATCCCTGGTCGCCCTCAAATGGAAACCCGCAAAGGCAACAATGCGATGGGCGCGAAGCACAAAGCGCGCAACGCAAAGCCGCGCTGGAGTAAGTGGGTTCTGACCGAGGTTTCCAACAGCTTACTAACTTGGCCCAACACCCTTGTAGCAAATCAACTTGAAGTTGTTGTTTTTGCAAGCCCCCACCAAGGGTTGTACCGGTAGGGTACCCATTTTAGGGGTGGGTTCAAGGGAAACCAAAAGGAGAACTTCACTGTTGTTGGAGTATTTCTAGGTCCCCCAGTAGTGCCCTTTTACTCGGGTTCCCCTACTAAAATAGACTACAGAAAAAAAGTTGGTACCCGTATTCTAACCTCTCTACTGGAGGACCTGGAGGATTATGCGTTTACCTGGAGTGTCCATGACCCTTTAAATATGGGCCCATGACCCCTGAATTTTGGGTAATGACCCCATATTTAAGGGTCATGGAGTCATGGAGACTCCAGGTAGGTTGTTCGGTGTTTTGCCTCTGTTCATTTTGAGTCGGGGGCTTTGGCATTGCGCTTCGCAGGGCCGCGGAGGAAGGGCAGCAGCGGCGAGGGCGCAACGGGACCAGCCCGGCCACTGCTGCCGCGGCGGCCGGGGAGCTGAGAAGCCAAAGACCGGTGGCAGCGGGCTTTTCCTTTCTTCCATTTGCTTGAAACTATTTTTGTTTGTTCCACTGTTGGTTTTAAAGGGAATCGATTTCACTACTGGACATATTTTCATGTTTTTTTTCCAGGGGACTCAAGCAAATGGAAGCTTTTCAGGGACCCCTAAAGTGTGGGTTTCCTTCTGTTCCAGGGGAGAGGGTTTGGGTGGGGGTGGTTTGGGGGGGAAGGGTTCTCACTCCCTGGGTTACGGGACTCGGACTTGAGTCGCTTTGTGGGAGACCGTTTGAGTGGTAAACCATTTGAGTGTAGACTTTTTTGGCCAATCGACTCGGGAAGTGAGTTGTCCTGCTGCAGGGCTTCCTCCATCTTCCAGGTGTATTTGGGAGACAAGTTTAGTAGCAAACTAAAAGTTCAGACTTGCTTGGCCCATCCGCTGCTGAAGTGATATTCACATCCTTCTGTTATTCTGACGAAGCATTTGACCGGGCTTAGTTTTATAATTTAGAGCCCAAGCACGCATTCAACATCATTATCATTGTTTTGCATATCATTGTTTTGCATGCTGCTCCAAACCGGCAAGCACACACACGTGGTGTTTGTGCATCGTGTCTAATTGAAAGCGGATGTCCACAAAACTACCTCCGCGGGAGGTTGTTTGTGTTGCTAGATGTTTGTGGCCACAAATTAACGATTTGTTGGACACAATTATCTGCATGTGCCAACTGCTTGGTCAAAGCACCCTTTACTTTGGGTGGTGGAGAGGATCACTGATCCTAAAAGTGATTGTGAAAGAACTCGGATATTTGGAGATTGGCTGTCAAGCAGCTTTTGCCCCCATTGCCATGAAGGTGGATGTCGAGTGAGCGTGCACGACCGATGCACACCCTTTGCGAGACATGGTCCTACGGTGTGGGGGGGGAATCCCCACTGAAACCAGGGAAAAAAACAACACCCCCATACTGTGGATGGACGAAATCCTGCACCACTTTAAGAAGCCCTGGAATGACGACTCCCTTGTAAATACCAACAAACAAGCGGAGTTTCAACCATGGTTTCAAAGTGGTGCGAAATGAATTTCGCAACCATCCACAGTATTACTTAACTCAGCAGGGGTGTCTTAATTGGGGGGGAATCCCACACTGAAACCAGGGGAAAAAAAAAAGCACCCCCATATTACTCAGCAGTTTTTTTTTAATATCCGGGGTCAACATCAGCTGGGTGTACAAACCACCGGCACATCGGCAGCCGCGACATCATGGAACCCGAGCACCGGCCCGAGGCTCCACCCATGGCGCCCGGAGCCTAGAAGTCGCACTCGGTATGGAGCGGTGAGCCATGGACCGGGGGCGGTGCTGTACATGTCGCCTAGGGGACGTGGTAGCTCGTTTTGGTTCTTCCTCTTTTCTCTCAGCTCCCTGAACTCTTTGGGACTTGCGGGACTTGACTTAAGTTCATCTTGGCTGCCCCGCTGATCTGACCTTTGTTGTTTTAAGCTTCGGACAGTGGCTGGTTCGCAGCTCAGTTGAGTCCAGCCCTGGCGACTCCGAAGTTGTCAATTCGAATGCCTGAAACTCACCTCCCGTAACTCCGGGACTCGGACGCGTCAGTCGCTTTTTGGGTTTGGGCCACTTTCGCGGTAGACAGGAAGTTTGGACGTTTCTTGGGCCAGTCCACTCAGAACGTGAGCAAAGGGTTGTTCATTGGATCTTCCAACCAGGCCTCATGTACCATTTACGAGATTCTTGGTCTGATTTGTGTGAGGAACCTTTTGGGTTTGCCAGTGGCTTTTCCCAATCTACAAAAAGGTGGTTAACCTTTTGTGACGTTTGTGTTTGGGGGGGGGGCAGGGGGAGGACTTGCGGCAACCCATGATCAATGAACAATGAGCAACTGACAGAATTGCTGGTAGGCTATTCTTGGTTAGAGAGCGTCCTGGCCCACCCAGGAATTATTTTGCTTTGGGCATCATTTGGACTACTACGGATGGACGAGATCCGTTCACACCAGTTTGAAACCATGGTTGAAACCATAGCGTTTGTTGAGATATCTAAAGGGGAATCAACAGAAACCAGTGTTTCTAAACGGCGGCGCGAAATGGGTTTCGCAACCATCCACATTGCTGTGCAAGGATGTTACGTGCAACGATTGCACTCTTGTCACTCGATGCATGCTGGGACATGCTGGGACCATAAGTGAATTTCCTTGAAATCCTTACAGTAGCTTGACTGGTCAAGTGTTTCTGGTTCAGATATCCTTGTCCTGCTATGTTTGATCAGTGTGGACCCCCTGGTTGGTATTAAGGGAACCAGGAAACCCACCATGGGGACCTTTTTCCCGTGAGAGGCCCCAACATGTGTGAGCGGTTTTAGCCGTTTTGGGGTGGATTCCAAGCGGAAAACAACCACTCTTGGGGTCCTCCCATTTGAAGACTCACCCACCTGCTGGGTGGCTCCCAGCCATCCCCTTGGCTGTTTAGTTGTTTTTGTTTGACCCGCCAAAAGTTATTCACTTTTGGCAGGGGATCTCAAAACGGACAGCCGACCATTTTTCATATGAGAGGCCCCAACATGTGTGAGTGGTGTTTTGTGGTGGTTTCAAAGAGAAACCAAAAGGAAAACCACGATTTTTGGGGGCTGTTCCATCTGAAGACACACGTTTAGATGCTGATGAGAGCAGACCTCTTGTTGCGGACCTGAGGAACGGCAGCTACGGAGGCTTCGGCGCCAAGTGCTCTCAGTGCCGGGCAGCTGAGCACGGGATCTTCGTCGATGAGTTGGTACCCGTGCCGGATGAGTCTCCCTAAGGACCCCTTAAAAATGGTTGGTCATTACCCCTTAATTTTGGGCAATGACCAACCATTTTTCAAGGGTCATGGAGACTCCAGGCAGTTGTTCTCCTTGGTGTTTTCAAGGGAGGCAAGGTTTTTGGGTGCCTACTATAAAAGTAAATGGATCCATGTGCCATTTTTCCAGGGTCATGGGCTTTCCACCCAGAAAATTGCCTTGTCCACGTCAGAAATAATTAAGCAGTCCTGGTGCGGTGGATGCCCCCACCCCACAAGCAAGTGGTGTGGTTTTGTCATGGTTTTCGTTGAATTACTGTGGATGGTTGCGAAATCCATTTCGCACCACCCAAGAAGCCATGGTTGAAACCATAACGTTTGTTGGTATTTACAGGGGAATCATCCGAAACCAGGGTTGGTGCAGGATTTCGTCCATCCACAGTATTTAGGGCATCCACCGTAGAGAAACAGGGAGGCTGTTGGTTTCAACATGCAAACCCTGCCAACGACTGCTTTGTGGACACCGCTTGAGATTTTGGAGAGGGACAGTATGCCGCCCAGGGAGACGAACCCATATCAAGTGGAATCCTGTTCTCGACCTGTTTGGACACCCAAACTCGTGGTTTCCTTTTTGGCTTCCCTTTAAAAACCATAAAAAGGACGGGTACCTGAAGGTTTGGTGGTGTTCTTTGAAGCTGCTTGCATCCTAGCGGCTCCACTCAAAAATCAACCTCCGGGCCATGCCGCAAGGCCGTTTGGTTCGACTTCATTTGCCCTCACTCCCTGAGTTCCGTTTCGGACTTCAGTCACTTTTCTTGGGACCATTTGAATGTGGGTCAAAACCAATGGTACCATTTTGGGGTAGGTGCACCACCCATGTTAGGCTATTTTAGAGGGGATTGGGATGTTCACTCGGGGTATGGGATTTTGACCCATGTCCATTTGAGTGGCAAATCTAAAAGTTCAGATGTTTTCTGGCCAGTCCACTCAACCGGAAGTGAGTTGAGTTTTTCGTCGGCTCGTGGAAATCGCGCTTGGGCGCTGGACATGATAGCAGTCCACTCCCTCTTTTGGAGCCCTGCCAGGGTATCGGTGGGACGAAACGTGATTTACAAGAGGGCGAACAAAGAGTACCAACAGGGATTACTTTGGGAAGATGCCGTACGGGGGTGTCTTTCTTTTTGCAGGGACCCCACAAAACTCTCATTTCCCTGGCGGTTCCCCTTTGAAAACGACAAAAAGGATGTGTGTCAAGTCATGCTGTGGATGATTGCGAAATCCATGGGCACCACAGAATGAAACCATGGTCGAAACCGTAACGGAACTGTTGGAATTTCATGTTGACCTCATGGTAACCAACCCTTTTTTTATCAATACGGGTGTGTTGCCCTCAACAAGTGGTCTGATTCCCCACATGTCACCCAGCGAAAAGCATCCCCAGCCATCCCCTTAGCTTTTTAGCTTTTTAGTGTTTAGTCGTAGTTTCCATTTACCCCACTAAAAGTGAAAACGGGCAGCCCAGTATAGGTAGCCTATGTCCCCCAGTAGTGCCCTTTTACTCTTTTTGGGGCGTCCTGAAAAAAGGGTACCCTTATTCTAACCTTTCTAGCGGAGGACCTAGAATATGGTGGCTCCCAACCATCCCCTTGGCGTTTTAGCTTTTTAGTGTTTAGTGGTACCTTCCATTTACCCCACTAAAAGTTATTCACTTTTAGCGGGGGATCTCAAAACAGGCAGCCCAGTATAGGTCACCAGTAGTTTGTTGTCCTTTTGGTTTTCCACAGGTGGCAAGAAACCGTCGGGGAATCGAAAATCCACCGGCTGAGTTTCTGAGTCCGAAGTGCGCGAGGCAATGGCCTGGCCTCCAAGTGTGCCCAGTGTGGGGCAGGGCCGGGTGCCTAAGACCGGACGCTCTGGCCGGGGTCTCTGGTTGGAAATGAAACCTGCAGGGGAAATCTAATCCGAAACCGGGATGTCTTAGGTTGTGATAAGAGGTTTTGTGTGTGTTCGTTTCGCCAAGTTAGTATGTACCTGGAGTCTCCTGCCAAAATTAAGGGGTTATGACCCCTTCTTGGGGTCATGGAGACTCTAGGTACACATCTTTTTCAGGGAAAGCCGCGAAGAAAGCAGTTGCGCCTTTTTGAGGCTTGGGTCCCTTCTTTTTGGAGTGGCTAAAAAAGGGAAAACCACGAGGAACCCCGTTGCGCAAGTTTGGAGGTCACCTAAAAAGGGCAGACCCGAACAACTAAGAGCGGTTTCCTACGTTTTCAGGTGGTATTTCTAGGTCCTCTTGGGGGAACATTGGAATTGGGACCTTGCCTCATGTCACCTTCTCCCCAGTTGGTGGTTTGGCTTGGTGGTTTGGACGTCAGGGAGTGCCTGCTAGGGTTTTAATCTCCAAACCGCCAATGCAACCCACCGACTAGAGGTAGAGGTCTATGGGACTAAACTGTTAATATTAATGCACACTTTATCCTGTGACGATCTGATTTGGCTTTCAAGTACCCTGCTTGGGTGTCCGGCCAAGTTAATAAGTGGTTCGCCACTTGGGTTCTAACCCACTAGTAACAGGGTTAACCCCACTGAACGGGGGGACTTCTAAGCAACCCGGCCGAACACCCGAGCACAGCCCACTGCTGCGTCCCTAGGGTTCAACCCCCACTAAAAGACGGTTGACCCAATTTGCACGATCACAATGCTCGACAACCTGTGCCCCCTTCCCACAATCAAGGCGCACAGCCCCAAGCACAGCTTCTTGAATTTGGGTTGCCTGCAGCCTGTGGGTCTTGTCCCAGGATGGAGCGCTGCGGGTATTGCAGCCAGCCCGTGTCCAGGGCCAATTGCTGCTCCCGCCGGGCGCCCTAGCTAGGGCGCGACCGGGCTCCGTAGAAAGGAGACTTATTGTTTTGTTTGTTTTTTTTCCCCGAGGCATTTCCTTTTTTGGAACATTCAACAACGGAATTTGATCGTTTCAATGGTAGACACCAGTCAAATGATCAACTTTTGAAGGGGACACCCAACCCCTGATTCAAGGTCTACCTGGGGCGTAGTCAAGACATGGAACCCTGATCGTGTGCGCTTGTGTTTTGTTGAGCGCCCTTTTTACAAGTATCCCGTGACTAGTGGTTTGGACTGGAGGGTAAATGGAGTGAAACCCCACCCGGCACACCTGCAATCCAATCCACCGACTAGAGTGAAGCTATGTGGGATCCTTCAAACCTCTCTTTGGGTCTCTCTTTAGGGGACCCACAAAGCGGTGGTTGTCCTTTTGGGTTTCCTTTAAGCCCACAGCAAAAGCGAGGTGCCAACTCCGCAAAACGAATATGCGCCACCGATCCGTGCAGTACTTTAGGCTAGCGAGGTGGGCCAAGGGTTCGACGGTTCGACGCTTTGAGTGAGGTATTGATCACATATCCCAGGGTTTCAACCTTTCATATGTTTGTTAGGATCATGTGTAATTTAGTTGTGTGTTGTTTGTTTGGTTCTGTTCATTTTTAGTAGGGGTCTGTGGGATCAGGGATCATGTGTAATTTAGTTGTGTGTTGTTTGTTTGGTTCTGTTCATTTTTAGTAGGGGTCTGTGGGATCATGTGTAATTTAGTTGTGTGTTGTTTGTTTGGTTCTGTTCATTTTTAGTAGGGGTTTGTTGGATCATGTGTCTTTTATGTGTTTAGTAGGATCATGTGTCGGATATCTGGTGGGATTTCCCAGGTTCAGTAGGATATCCCAGGTTTTGGTGTTGTTGGATCATGTGTTTCGTTTTGTTTTGTGCAACCACACAAAGGGTTGTAAAGGTATACACCCATTTTAGGGGTTGGGTCAAGGGAAGCCAAAAGGAGAACTTCACTGTTGGATAACGTGTATAGGTGTGTTTTGTGTTTTTGTGGGTGTTGTTCATTTTTTGGCAGGGGTCTGCGACAAACTGTCAGCTTGTTTGCAAGCACGTACCAAGGTTTGGAAAGAACCTTTACTTTCAAGGGATCAACTAACCGAGTGGCAATGAAAAACCTGTTCGACGCCCTTTGTTTTGCTAAATGGAGATGGATTGATCAACCATATCATGTGCCTTTGCCAGCAGTGTGCGCAGAATGCACAGAGACCAAAGTTGGTCGGATAAGAGCACTGCCTGAGAATTGCCGCCCAGGTTGGCTTTCTTGTAAACACCAAACAAACGTGAACCCCCCCGTGGTTTCGGAACACTTCCAGGGTCTCGTAATTGCATTTCGTCCACGGTGTCAATGGGTGCACGGGGATGACTGCACTTTGAGCTATATGGTTTGATTCCTCCAGAGAAAGGCCGAGTCTTGTGGAGTTGGCTCCACACTTTCGGAGTTGCCCCAGGAGCCCAACACCTCAATCTTTGAGGCCTTTGGGGCTTCGAGGACCTCACGTTTTGGGTCCAAGCCCCTCAGAGCGACTGGTGGCCGAAAGGCTCCGGGAGTGCCTTCATACTGTGGATGGGTCCTCGAAATCCGTTTCGCACCACCTAAGTAGACCTGGTTTCTGATTTTTCCCCCGTAAATACCAGCAAACAATGGTTTCAACCATGGTTTCAATGTGGGATTTTGTCCATCCACAGTATGTTTGTAAACCGTTGACACCAGATTCATCAACCCCTGTTGATTGATATGTGCGGTGCTTTTTGCCCTGGTTTTAGTGGGGACTCAGGCCACTGTTGGAGGGGAACACCCCCTTCATATTGGCAAACCGGGGTTTATAAATCCGGGCTCAACATTATGTTTGTAGTGGATGTGGTGAGAAATCGCCCAAATCAAAAGCTCCGCGCTGGAGCTCGCGCAAGTCCTTTTGTCCCCGATGGCTTGGTTTACATTGACCTGGAGTCTCCGTGACCCTTTAAAAATGGGGTAGTGACCCCACTGTTTTGAGTAAAGACCAACTATTTTTCAGGGGTCCTCGGTGCCCCAAGTGATCTGCGGCCGAGGATGCCACTGCACCTACTACTGTGGCCTGGGGCTCGGATCAGCTTCCTGGGCGCTCGGATCAGATTTCAAAGGTCCCCCAATAGGGTAAGGTGACTAGGTCCCCCAATGGTGCCCTTTTTAACCCCTGTTTTGGTTGGGAGGGTTCCCCTACTAAAATCGACGTCCAGAAAAAAGTTGGTACCAACTTATTCTAACCTCTCTACTGGAGGACTTAGTATATGTCCCGTTGAAACGTCTCACGAAAAGGCGCCCCTTGCAACTGACCCCAAAAGGTGCTGTTTTAACCAGCCCCCAGGGCAAGACAGCGAGACCGGTGTTCGTTTGGATCTTTAACGTTCGACTTTTCCTAGGGTCCCTGAATGATCATGCCGCTATGCCAACCTAGAACGCATAGAATGGTTGCTTCAGAAACCATCTACTTGCTGGTAACCCAGGTTACAACCCACTTTTAAATCCCCCGAAGTGGGGCTGCATGTTGTGCCTGCCACCATCAACATCCCCTCAAAGTATTTGAAGGCCACATTCCCATGAAAGGCCAGCGTCCCCAAAAGGACTTGTCGCGCGACCACTTCCAGGGGGCCCCAGCTTTGGAGGTCATGTGATGAGCCCCCTTAACATGGTTGTTGTTGGAAAACATTTTACATTTTTGCTTATTGTGGTTTAGTGGGAAATCCCCACTGAACTGCTAAAGTTTAAACTTTTGCTCCCCTTCCAACATCAACCAAGTTAAAGTCACGGGCCCCTTGGCAAGAAGGCCGAGCTTCAGCAAGCTCATATTTGGGCCACACGCCCCAAGGGGACCCTCTGTCTGAGAGCCTTTTGCCAAGCGTGTTTCCCTTGTATCTTTGGGATCCTTAGGGTTCGCGGAGCAAGGAGCCTTAGGCAACCCCCCCCTTGGACCACCCCCCGAATGGATTCAATCAAGTAGGTTGGGAGGACTCAAAATGGTGGGGCCTTTTTGGTCTGCGGTCGATTTTGAGCCCACGCGGGTTATGCCCACATTCAAAGAGGAATTTATAAGCGCATGGCTACCGTTACAACTTACGTTCACTTTGCGAATCGAGCTGCCAAGGAATTGTATGTTTGTTTGTTTACAACATATTCCCAGGCCGCTATCCCGCTAGTCAAACAAAGGATCCCATGTACCGGCCTTGGTTTTTGCGTATGAGTATCAAACAATTGTTCAATTGCCAACTGTACAATTTTTGAATGACAATTACCCTGAAAGCCGTATAGTCTACATGTGTTTGTTCAATGTCAATAATTTATGTTCTTGTAAAGCCTTATACTCCCCCAGGGCAAAAAAAACAATTCCAATGAGAAACAGATAACATACACGTTACAAAACAACTTATATATAGATGTAGGGTACATCATACCCCCCTGTTGGTCCCAACAAAAACTCACCCATCCAAGCCCCGGTGATTTCCGACCCCGCTTCGCTTCTTCGCTTCAAGCTGAGGCCGCGAGTGCCAGCGATCGCATTGGAAGGCGCCGGCGGCTGCGCGCCTGCTGGGGAGAGCTTTCCTTTCGCGCCACTGCGCAGCAAAACAACACATGGCTTGATACAAAAAAGGTTGATACAAGCAAAGCCTTTTTGTACAAAAAAGCCTTAGCCAAGCAAGTTGATACAAAAATTGGATGATACAAGAGATGCTTGATACAAATGCCTTTTACATCCCAAGCAACTTGATACAAAAATACTCAAGGGAGGTTTAAAAAAATTGGCTTGATACAAAGAATGCTTGATACAAGAAATGCTTGATACAAATGCCTTTTACATCCCACGCAACTTGATACAAAAGGATTCATGGGAGGTTTACAAAATGGCTTGAGATAAAGAATGCTTGATACAAGAAATGCTTGATACAAATGCCTTTTACATCCCAAGCAACTTGATACAAAAGGATTCATGGGAGGTTTAAAAAATGGCTTGACACAAAGAATGCTTGATACAAGAAATGCTTGATACACATGCCTTTTACATCCCAAGCTACTTGATACAAAATTGATACAAGAAATGCTTGATACAAATGCCTTTTACATCCCAAGCAACTTGATACAAAAGGATTCATGGGAGGTTTCAAAAATGGCTTGAGACAAAGAATGCTTGATACAAGAAATGCTTGATACAAATGCCTTTTACATCCCAAGCTACTTGATACAAAAGGATTCATGGGAGGTTTAAACAATGGCTTGATACAAAGAATGCTTGATACAAGAAATGCTTGATACAAATGCCTTTTACATCCCAAGCAAATTGATACAAAAGGATTCAAGGGAGGTTTAAACAAATGGCTTGACACAAATAATGCTTGATACAAATGCCTTTTACATCCCAAGCAACTTGATACAAAAGGATTCATGGGAGGTTTAAACAAATGGCTTGACACAAAGAATGCTTGATACAAGAAATGCTTGATACAAATGCCTTTTACATCCCAAGCAACTTGATACACAAGGATTCATGGGAGGTTTATAGAGTCGCTCAACTTTTAGTTTTTGTTCTCTCTCTTTCTCTCTCTCTCTCTGGAGAGAACCTGTTTGCCCGCTTTAACTGAGCAGCTCAATAAAACCCCCCGAGACATCCCAAGCAAGAGTTGCGTCATAACTGGGAGGTTTATACAGTCGCTCAACGGTTTTTTCTCCGTCTCTCTCTCTCTCTGGAGAGAGCCTGTTTGCCCCGTTCTTTCAAGTTGCGTGGCAGGTGCACAAGATGGTCTGTCAGAGCGCGCTGGAGTGAGCACGCTATGGATAGGGATGGAGTGGTCTCTTGATCAACCATCAAAAGAGGAGTCTCCAATTTCTGGTGACAGGCTGCAACTATGGTTGCGCAAAAAATCATCTTTTTTCACCGGACTGGTGAAAACCTGGTTGTTTTTGCTTGGTTAACAGTTCCATTGCATCGCCTTTAGAAATGGAAGCGATCCGAGCCACGTGCCGAAAAATCCATTGCTCAATACTTCAATGGTTTGTGACTTCATTGCCAATGCTATCCCTGTGAAGCTTCGAACGCCATAGATCGAGCACAGAAGTTGCTGAGTTTTAAATAGCGCGGTTGGTCTGAAGGCGATTTGGCGCCATGATTTTTTTCCGAGAATCGGAAACACCTCTTGCACGTGGTTGGACACAAATTACCGCCAAAGTGATGTCACCAAAGGGTCCCTTGTAAGCAAATCACACCCATTTTGGTCTGAATGTGCGCTGTCAAAGGGGAGAAGCTATCCATTTCAGGAATTCGGGTACACACTCCCCTAATTTGCCAAGTGTTGATGGTGACTCTTTTTTTCTGGCCAGCCTTGTGCCTTGTCCGTCGCTTTTCTTGGCCATGGTATTCGTACTTTTCTTGGCTGTGCATGTGCGGGGGGGGGGGGGGGGAGGCGGTGCAAAGAACAGATTTGTTTGCCAGCATAAATATGTATATGTCCACAATGTGGACTTTCTATTGTGGAGGGCCATAGCACTGCAGGCGTTTGTGCGGAGTCTGCAAAAGAGTGTTTTTTTGTGCGAAGGATTTGGCGAAAGCTTCTTGGAGGCATGCTTGTACCCTTACATAATTGAGGACCGCACTTCCTTGTAGACACAGGAATGCGCAGTCAACACCTTTATTTGCGCCCTTGATTCCCTGCCTGTGCTGGGAATGGTGCAAGCCGCAACGTTCGAGGCAATTTTGTAGCAAGTTTGGCGAAAGATCCGAAGACTGGCGACATGCAGCTTGCAGCATATTGGGCCTTGGACGAAGCAGCCCCAGCAAGCACATATGGGCATGGTTCAAGGATAAACACCAGGGGACTTAGTCCTTGGTTGAAGTTTAACCCGGCTCCATGTTGGGTACCCAGTTTTGACCCACAGCCAACGGAAAGGGCGAATTATAGTGATTGGTGACTGCTTTCTGTTGCTGCAAGCCGGCTAGTACAAGTCAACGGCGTTTTTTTTCTTCTTCGTTTGCAAGCGTAGCAGTAGCAACAATGGCTCCAGAGTGCACGATGCAAACAAAAGGGCGTGGCAATGGAGTCGCGAAAGATAATGTTTCCTCGCGAAGAATGGCAGTTCCGGAAGCAGAATACTTGTTCTATCAGCTGCCACAAGCATCACGACTAGGAGAATTGCCGCTGCAATTGCTGGAAGACCAACGATGCGTGGCCTCGCGCATCGCGAAACGTTTGCGCACGGCGTTTGGCCGCTTCTGGTTTCAGCGGGCAGCTTTGGTCCAGGTCATGCTGCGACCGCGCAGCCTGTGCTTTACTGGGCGCCCGCATGTCAGATGGCAATTTTTCGGGGGAAATCTCCCACGGGATGCAACCCAAAAAGAGGGAATCTGGTTTTGTTTTCTGGAAGTCCTGAAAAATAGGTGATCCTTTCCAATGTTGGCAATCTGCAAGCTACGTTGGCTAGCCGCGGAAAAGCCTCAAGCGGATTCCTCAAGGCACCAGGAGATCTCGAAGGAGTTTAAGAATACAGACTACTAAAAGAGTAGTGAAAAAGCACTACAAGAGCCAAGAGCAATCATAATTTAAAAGCATCGGGTTTGCGTTTTTCTTTCGTGTTTCAAACATAGAAAACAACAGCAAAGGAAACCAATTGATGTCCTGTTTGCTCACCAGGAGCGCTCCCGTTGACCAGGTGCTCCCATATGGCTGGCTCGCTGTTTTTTTTGAGTTCCCCCGGTTTTTTTGGGTTGGGTTTCTTCAGGAACGCCAGAAGGAAGGTTTTTTAATTTTTTAGGGTTCTTAAACAAAAACCTCGATTTTGAGGGTTCCCCTTCAAACGGCCCCGCCTGTGGTTTGGGTTGCCACTCGGCAACGTTTAGCCCACTTCCCCCGGCTTCGCTTCCGAGGGGTCGAAAGTGTTCGATTTGATTCGACGATTCCATGGGATGTCCGGTCAACGCTTAATTTTTACAGACCAGAAGTCAGGTGTTTTTGCAGAAATAAAGTAATGGTTGTTCATGTTTTCTTGGTTTCGGTTCCAAGGGAATCTATCACGACTGGGAAAAATATAGTGTGTCTAGGGGGTTTAGGCAAATGGCAGTTTTGTATTGACAATAAGTTCAATGACTGGTTTCAGTTTGGATGTAAGAATCCATCCACTGTTTCAAATCTCACTCCTCAAGCTCCTGAACTTACGGCCATTTTAGTGGGAAGCAAACAGTTTGGACTTTGTTTTGCCAATCCACTCAGGAAGAAGCTGCCATTCATTCATCTAATTATTTGTTTACCAGTAGAGTCTAATTGCAATCCATTTGTCTGCCGTTTTGCTTGAGAATCGCGCTCGCCCGAAGCACTGGCATTTATTGGGCTATCAGCCACTGGAGACTCGCGATGTGGAGAAAAACATTTGGGCATGGCTACCAAAGGGACCACCTGTTGGTTGGCTTTAAAGGACCACCAATAGGCACAGAACCATTGCGGGGCCCCTAATCTTGAGGGACAGCCCCATACTTGTCGGCGGTTTGGCGCACGCGTGCCGTGTCCAAATGAGTCACAATCACAACCCCCGTGATTGGAGGGTGGTAAGGGGCAATCCCAGCCATACATGGGTGCGGCCGCCTTTGCAATTCTTTACATTGGTTCTGGGATTGCGACCATTTTCATACCGGGTGTTGACTATGAATCATTTGTATAGTAATTAGTGATTGTTTCAATTTTGACATGGTGCTGCTGATTGTTGGATCCAATGTTGGGTCAAACATTGGCTTTAACACATGACTATGACTCAACTTGCTGGTTCTCAGTAGGGAATGAGGAAATGAACCCAGAAATTCTTAGGGGGGTCATTCCCTCATTTCCTGCTTATCGCGCCAGCCAGTCAAATTGTATCAAAACAGACAATCCCCCGTGTCGATAGGACTCGCCACGACCTGAGTTCCGTTTCGGGCTGTATACTTCCATTTGCTACCAAGAGAGAGTTGAACGGGGGAACCCAAGGCGAGTCTTTTATTCGGCCCGCAACATTGTACTCCTCTTGGTTGTCCTTTCAAACCTGTGAAAAAAGTTGTAACCCTCAAGAAAAGGCGCACCATGACGATGTTTTGATGTTCCCATGTTGGCTTTAAACCGAATGGAGTTCACCACTGGGAAATATTGGCTCATTTTGTTCAGGGGACTCTGCTGCCAATGGAAGATGACACTTTTCGGGTTTGGACCATTTTAGTGGCAAGCAAAAAGTTGCTCAACTTTTCGGGCCAATCCACTCGATCGGGAGTGAGCCAAAAATGTGTAAGCCAGAGATCATCGTGTGATCATGGCTGAATCTGGTTTTCAAGTGTTTGTTCCCGATCACGTAATGTCTTAGCTGAATGAACATGTCATGGTGGCCCTTATCCTGGTTTCCATTTGGTGAAATCTATAGATAACTTGTGGGGGGAAAGGATTCCATGAAGTTCAACCCCCATTTAAAGGAATGGTTGACCCAATTTATATACTGACAATCCAGGCAAAAAAAAGTTGTTATTTTTAACCCAACCATTCCTTGAATGGTGGTTCGATCCCAAAGAAATTAGCTTCCCGAACCGCTAGAAAAGAACACGTGAACCGCTTGTTGCAGAGGTTCGCTTACCTGGTGTTTGATTCGCCAAAGTTGTTGGTATAAGTTCCCCCCTTCAGTGGGGATCATGTTGCTACTTGGTTAGAACCCAAGTGGCCATCCAACCACTTTCTAACTCGAATTGAAGATCCAAGTGGACGTTGGTCGCTTGGACCATCTCCTGGTCACTTTGAAGAATTGAGTGGCGCGTTGAGCCATCCCCAACTCCAGGACAACGCCCTTGGAGCCAGGCACGGCTTTCGATTTGGGAAATTTGGCGGCCCAATGCTCAGCTGTTCCTCGTCTTTTTTGGGTGGCTGCTCTTGCCCATAGGTGACGTTTCCCTTGGTAGGGGTGATGTTCGGGAGAAAGTATGCTTTGTTCGAAAAAGGCGGCGTGGATTTTGGCGTTTGGTGGTTTGGAAGTAGGGGGGGTAGCTTCTCATTTACACAGGAACCAGAGGTTCAAATCCAAATCCAAACCACCAATCCGATCCGCCAACTAGGGGTTACTGGTTTAGGTGCCCGAGGATTTGTTTTGGGGTCGAGAAAAAAGATCTCGCCGCGAACTGCGAACCGGATCAATCCACCTCTCAGTTGTTCAGTGGCTCCGATTCTTCTTCCTTTTTTTGGGTGGCTGCCCCACTAAAACGGTCCAAGCCCGAAAAAGGGTTTCCCTTTTTTTCCGGGGTCACTGAACAACTGAGACCTTCTCTTGTTTCACTTTAGCCTTTCATGCCACGCCAGTTGCATCCAGTTCCCGAAGGCTTTCCTTCGCTTACGGGGTGTGAACAATTATCGAGGCTCGTTTCTGATGTGTCTTCTTTTTTTTTTCGGGCCCTGTGGAAAAGCCCCAAAACAGGATGGCAGGAATAGAAAAGCTTGGACCGCTTCCGGGGTCTTGTTTTTGGGGTGTCTATTTTGGAGGCTCGCTACCCCTTTTTAGGTGGTAACTGTGGAAACCAAAAGGATGCCGTAAAACCGCCCAAAAACAACCTGGTTTGGGTGGTTCTCAACACTGCTGTCTCACTCTCTGAGTTCCACTTCGGGCTTTAAACTTTCAGGTTGCCTTGAAATTTTCTACCAACTTGTGACGGGTTTTGGCGCAACCCGCACAATCGTATTTACCCTTTTTTGGGTTTGGATTTGATGGTATCCGTTGGCTGGCTCACACTCCCCGAGTTCATGGACTTTAAATTGTTTGGAAAGATCACGTGGCAAAACAATTTTCAAAGTTCAGACTTTTTCTGGCACCGGCTTCTGGCGGTGCCAAAGACACAGTTTCTGGACGGGGGAGGCCATCCACCTAAGGCAATCCACTCAGGAAGTGAGCATGATTGCTGTTGGAAACATATTTTACATTTTGCTTATTGTGGTTTAGTGGGAAATCCCCACTTAACTGTTTTTTTGTTTGCTCCCCTTCCAACGTCAACCAAGTGAGGATTTACTTCAGGACACCAACATGAAGATCGTCTCGACCATTGTGTCCGAATCCCTCAGTTGCGGCCGAAGGGTCGACTCAAAAGGTGAGAGGGCACTCCAAAACCAGCGGTGCCACTGAACCCATAAGCAATCCCTCTCACTTCCGGGGATCCGTTTCGGAGCATTTGGGTGTGAGGGCACCCATGACTTAGTGTTTTAAAGGGAGACCAAAACTGAATTATGATGTGCCGGGGCCCGCTTTTTAGGACTCACCCCAAGTTCGTTTTTGCTGTCAGGAAGTGAGAAGCCATCCCTGGACAATGGTGACACAACCAGGGGCTTCTTTTCAGACATTCAGGATTGGCGGTTTCAGGGAGGGAATTCAACGGCGGTAAATCGACCAAGAGACAAAGGGAGGATAGCTTGCCACCTGATGTAAAGGAACATGGCGGGGTCAAAGTTGAAACACCCCAAAAGAAAAAACAAAAAACAAAACAGCGCGCTTGTGACTTGTTGAGGCTAGTGGGCTGAAGCTACCAAATGTTTTTTTTCCTTTCGTGGCCAGTGGGCTGAGTTGCTTAAGGGAGGCTCATCAACGGTGTTTTTTTGCTTTTTTTACGCCACGCTGTGCTTCCATTTTCTCAAGATAGTTTCTTATATTATTCTGTCGGTTTTAGCAGCAATCTATCACTGCATATTTTTGCCCAGGGTACTTGAGCAAACCCAGTGGACGCCAGGAAAACCACTATAGCAGGCAACCAACAATTTATTCCTTTTCGTTTTTGAAGGGCGGCAAGGCCTTGCCTCCCTACAATATGGGTACGTGGAATCAGCGGGAAGCGGAAGTGTAGGAACGGCCGGGGCTTTCTCGGCCCTCGCGCCAGGCGAGCGCTCGCGCAACGAGAGCCCAGACAGACAGGAGCGATCCCTTGGCGGCCAGCCGCTTAGGGTGGGAGGGATTTTGGGGGGAATGCCACAGGCTGGTTCTAAGCAGCGGCTGAAGACATGAGGGTTGATCAAAAGGTCCGATATGCATGAGACGACCATCTGCTTGGGAAACCACTAAAAAGACGGAATTCTTGCTGGTGCAAGAGATGCAGGCAATGATAATTGGAATGACCGAAGAAAAGCTGTCGACCTGGTGGCTTCCTTGAAGGGGACCAAAGCCTGAGTTCATTCCCACACGCCCTGCTGAGCACCAGCAGGTGTTGAAGACATACTGAGGATGGTTGTGAAATCCATTTGCGCACCACCGTTCAGAAACCCTGGAACGGTTCGACTCGCAAACGTAAATGCCAACAAGCGTTATGTTGTCAACCGTGGTTTCAAATTTAAGTTTGTTTTCGCAACCTTCCACGGTATGCCCCAGAGTTCCTTTCTCCCAGTGAAAGCATGGCCGAAGGAGACCCAATTTATTTACATGATGGCAACCCTCAACAGTAAACAATGATACTGTGGATGGGCGAAATCCATTTCGCACCACTTTGAAACCATAGGAAGGGTATTTGTAGGGGAACCCTTACGTAAGCAGAGGTGGTTATCTATTGTCTCAACCTGGTGGTAACTGAACCCCAGATTATGGCTCAGGCTGAAAAAAGGTGACCCCAAGAATGGGGAGCCTAGGACCCCAGCAAGGCGCGAGGCCGAGTCCCAATCTAGAACCAAGTCACCAGTTGTGATTAGACATTGAAACAGATGTCTGGTTCAGCTTCCTCGTTTCTACTGCCGCTTAAAGCGAAGGAGAGATGGCGAAG
>CAUJNA010003716.1:595000-755000 GCA_963377175.1 Effrenium voratum | reverse complement strand
AACAACTTTTTGCCAACTACGGGGTTTTCCGTATTAAACCACTAAAAGTTCGTCAAACTTTTAGCAGGGCTTCGCAGATGTCGCCGAATGTTCTACCCAGATCCCAGGCGCTGAAGCTGGGTTTCCTGTACTGGACATGCTGTGGATGGTGGCGAAATCCGCTCGCGCGGTTGAAGAAACCTGGACATGTTCCGCTTCCCCTGTAAATACCAGTAAAAGTGACGTGTGGTTTCAGCCATGGTTTCAAAGTGGTGCGAAGTGGATTTTGCACCCGTCCACAGTATGTTGTGTTGATTCTCTTTTTTTTCCTGGGCTTACTCAAATGATGGACGTAGTCATTACTTCGTCATTGCCACCTTCTGCAAATCAAATGGAATCCAATCAGGCCAGAAACAAGTCTACGGATGTTGTTGTCTTTTTTAGGGGGAGGGGGAGGTCCACGTAAATCTGCAGAGTAAGCACTCCAAACAAATTCTGCTGACCATCCCTTAGCTGTTTGCATTTGGATAGTTGGTATGGGTGGCTCGTCTTTTTTGGAGTCGGTACCCCCTTTTTTGGGTGGGTTTAAAGGGAAACAAACAGGAACTCCTCCGACATTTCGGGGGGAGGAGGTTCCACCCGAATGGCCCAAATCAATGGCCAGAGATTCCTACTCCAGTCTCGAGTGCCGGAGGCCCACGGTGGATGCGAGGCTGCAGGCGGGTTGCATGGGAAAAATGGCACGGCTCATTGAAAGCAGCCCTACGAGCCCCTTGGACCCTAAGTGTGGGGGCCTTGAACCCCCAAAGGCCCCAAATACTGCGGTCTTGGGCTAGGGAAGTGTCCTTTTTTGGTTTTGTTTGGTACAGCTGGCACTGTTTTAGGTGGGTCTTGTTCCATTTACCAAATGTACCAGGACCATTTGTTGTTGCAAAGCGGGGATGTGCTTTTGTGATGGTACCCTGTTTGGGGTTGCTTACACCGATTTGCTTGTTGCGGGGGTCCGATTCCTAACAAAAACACTAGTAGTTGACTAGGCAATACCTTTTGGGAACAACATGCCATTACCGTCAAGCCTACAAACAGTTAGACGTTCTGCTCAAGAGCAACCCAGAAACGTGATTGACATACCTTGATTTATTTTGGATTGATACGGACCGTGCAAAGCAAGACAACCCCCCCTAAAGTTTGGAAATCCTTACTGAAAGGGTCCCACCCCGTGAAGTCTCGTTATTTTTTGTCTATCCAACCTACTGACTGTGGATGGTTGCGAAATCCTGCACCTAAACAACCCTGGAATGGGTGTGGGTCAAAATTAGACCACCAGGGGACCGCAGATTTTGGTCCATGTTTCCACTTGCCAGGGTTCCATTTTGGGTACCTACTTTTGACCCACAACCGAATGATGAATTTCTTGGGTTGAAAGTGGTGCGCACGGATTTCGTCCATCCTCAGTAGTTCAAGGGGGGGCCATAGGAAAGCCAAACCCCGAGGCCCAATTTTGAGTAAGAGAAAGCCGCGTACCCCGCAGTTCAACTAGCGAATCGTCCAGGAAAACCTTGGGTCTTTAGCAGGGCTCCTTAAAAGATACATTTTGCCCATCCAGTGGAAACATGTTGCTTTTTCAACACCAAAATAAAGTTGGACACCACCATTTACAAGTTGCAATGTTCAGGTTGTTCAATGCATCCGGGTCCCTGTTTAGCTGTTTTTAGCTGGTTGAGTGGTCGGGTTTCAGAAATTTTTCCCCCCACTGAAGACTTGGACGATCCCCGCCGGGGATCAGACGAGCCGCGGCCCAGAGATCCCGGACCTTCGGCCCGAAGTTGCTGTGAAAAGGGCGGGGGGGGGGGGGGCCGGGGGGGAGGAAAACGAGCTTTGCTTGACGTCTCCACCAATCCACCAACATTTTTTTTGTCTTCTGTTTTGTTCATGGAGGTTTCGGGAAAAAGTGTGTTGGGAATTCCTGGAAAAAGTTCTCATGGAGGTCTCGGAATATGGCGGCTGTCATGTTTTCGTCATCGGTCATATGAAACAAAAGGAAGCCATTTATAATCAGTAAACCTGGAGTCTCCATGACCCATTTTTTTAAGCCATTACCCAAATTGAAGGGGTTATGACTGATGACCCCTTGTGCTAGGGGTCATGGAGACTCTAGGAAGCCGTTTGTTCCGGTCCCCCCCTTTCTTGTGGGCCTCAAAAGGAAGACCCGGGAATCGGGAGCCAGAGGCCGCGGTGGCGGCGGTGGCCGGCGTGCAGGCGAAGTCACTGAGTCACGAAGCCGCGCCAAGCGCCCTGGAACTGGGGTCGTCTCCTTGTAGCTTTGGCTGACTTCCTCAGTTCATGGACTTCAGCTTTGTGTAATGTTGACCCCGGATTAAGCAGAACCCCTGGTTGATGAATAGGGGGGACACCCCCCTTTTAGTGGGGATTCAGACCACTTTTGGAGGGAACACCCCCTAATAATGGGACGGGTTTATTAATCCTGGGTCAACATTAGCTTGGCTCACAAGAGCGCAGAGTTCATGGACTTCAGTCATTTTTGGGGGCTTGGACCAAAAATGGTGGTGTTCAACATGTTTGGCTACTGGTTTTGGCCAAGCCACTCGATCGGAAGTGAGTTGGTGATCCCGGCCGTCCGGTTCCTTGGCTTCTAGCTTCTAAGTTGGTTTAGTACGGCAGTTTCCACTAATCCCCCGAAAAGTTGGACTTTTATCGCAGGGGATCCGGAACAGCCCCAGACAGGGCTGGCTGAAGATGAAACATAATCTGCCACCGACGACACAAACAGCTCACAAGTACTTTCGAGCAGAAAACAGCCCCGTGAAACTACTAATTCTGGCGTCTTTGCGGGGAACGGCTGAACATTAGAACATATTTTGTTGTGTACCCCAGATGTGGGACAAAAGACCGCCCCGGTACCAAAATGGGTATCATACGGCCACCTTATAAATCAAAAACCTGGAAAAAACAAGGAAGCTGGAAATAACCAGGTTTTTCCAACAAAAACCAGGTTTTGAACACTTCCAGGTTTTAGATTTATAAGGCCATCACGCTCAAATCAGCAATGACTTGCGCTTTTGGCTCAAACCCAAGAACTGCTTCCGTCTGATGCGGTCCGGCGCCTCAGCTATGGGTTTTGATGAAACCAGCAGAAACATATTTTGCGTAAGAGCTCATCAAGTGCCGTTGCAATGTGCGTTTGGTAGCCATAAAGGGTCGCGGCGTCACCCGCCTTGATGCCCTTGACGGGCGGCCAATAAAATCTTCGTCAGCCTGAGTTGAAAACATCAGTGGATTGTAAGCCTGTCCACCGCGACCAGCCTGCCAAGCTAAATCCAAATAGATATGGTGCAACCGGTGTAGGTTCGGCTTTTGCAGCCACAGCGCACGCCCCTGCTGAAAACTCAGTTTCGCCAGCGCTCCGTACTGCTTGAGAAAATGGATGCCCAGCTTCGCCAAAACAATGGCGGTTTGCTCATCAATAAACGCTTCTTGCTCATACACCAGCTTTAGAAACTTGTTCTTGCTGCGCGCCGCCTCAAGCGCTGTTACCAGAAGGCGGTCCCCAGAAACTGCGTCAGCGTGAGCCTCACCCCAGGCCACGACCCACTTGAGAATACACGTGGTAGTGGAGCCTTTGCTCCATGTGCCAGATGGAAAGTCTGTCGCCCCGCACGTGTCGCGAGATATTTTTCGTAGGTATGGCTGCAACTTGTTCGCCGCGCAAAAATGGAGGAAATCATTTGACATGAGCTGAAATCGTGCCTGGATGTTGGAAGCAATGTAAGTCTCCGACATAACCACCAATAGACTGCCCAAAAACTCCTTGCCAGACCCCAGATGCCAGGCGTGGAAAAGGTCGTAGCTAAAAAAGGCTGGCTCGTCGGACATGTCGTGCGGAAGAGAAAGTAAGGGAGGGTCCCTCCAAAATGGCGACACCGTGTTGTACGAACTAATCCACGCAGGGTTATCATTGCTGAAGTTTTCCCATGGGAAAGGGCTTTGGTCGGCCAAACAACGATGGCAAATTCCCTTGCGAAGGCGAAGGCCTTTTTTGGCTGCAGTAGCCTGCTTTGAGACATTCATGAATGACCGGGACAAATACCCCGCCTTTTGAATGAATGGCCAGTCTCCCATTACTCGGAGAGGAACCAAATATCTCTTCTCGCCGTCTAGCGCAGTGAAACCAGACCAGTACAGCTCGTTGAAGTCTTCTGTGATGGACTTGAGAACGGTTTGAAAAACGCCATCTTCTGCATGATCGTTGTCCTGGTCGTACAGGCTCTTGGGCAACACGCTTAGCAGAAATCTGCTTGTCAGCGTGTGGCCTAAATAGTTGAGGCGAAGGACAGGGCTATCAACAGCAGCGTCTCGTTTCCTTTTTTTGTTGCTGGTCGACATACCTTGCCCCAATGCCGAATGTGCTGCAACCACCATCAGGGCAGACCTTTTCCGGCTTCGGCCTTCATCACCATGAACAAGCAGCGCCATGCATCTTCCATATTCAACGTTTCGTTGGAACAGAGGGAAATCTGGTTGAACCTTTTGCACGTTGCTCCAAAACTTTCTCCAGGTCTGAGATTCCAGTACTGGATCAGGTGAACCCAGGCCAGCCAAAGTAAATAGAAGGTTGCTGCTTGCTAGGAAGCGGGCCCAGTCGCTCATCTTTAAGAAGTCGATAGGCTGTTCCAAAGCAGCAACTTTCAGTTGGGAAAGAGGGACTGGTAGTTGAAGACCAAGCTTGCTAGACACACGTTGCACGTCCCTCTCAGAGTTTGCCTCAAGCTTGGAAGAAATGTGCCGAAGGCTGCTGTTGCAATCCTCTGAAACCACTGCTCGGGCATGCGTCAAACGAGAACCACCAATCCCCACCAACGAAAACAGTACATTTGCGCTAGCTGCCGGGTTTCACTTCAACATCAAGCGCGTAGAGAAAACTCAATGATTTTTTTGAGAAAGCTCTTTGTGCCAAGGTCTATCATGGCCATGGAGGCTGCACCAACACAAGGCAGGCCGCTGAAAGACATTTTCGGGGTTTGGGCGTTAGTCTAACTTTCACCCCTGTCTCTCTACAATTCTTCCATGGGTAAAGGGCACGCCAAGAACAGTAATGCAAATTAACAATATTTCTCGACCTGTGTCCACTGCTGTCCAGGCACTCCGTCACCCACCTCCTCAACCAGGCAGCGCAAGGCCGGTCCAGGCCCTGGCATTTCGGCTAGCGTTGCACGGGGTGTTTTCTAGTCTGTGCATAGGGTCAAGGTTGCCACAACTGACGCATGCCCTTTTTTCTCGCACATGGCTTCAGGATCGTTTCCCCCTCCCGAAGCTTACTCAAACTGCGTATGCACACGCCACAATTGTTCTCATCGTGGCAAGCCAAAAAATCCCCGCCAAAGGAAGACAGGCTTCTGTAAGCTAGAGCTGCCTGGCCACCACCAAAGTCACTTTTTTGACTTTCCCTTGTTGGCCCTACGCTTCCCAGCTTTGCCGGAAGTTGACTGCTTCTCCTTGGCTTCCTTTGAGCCACCATCAGCCTTCTTCACATCCTTTTTTCCATTCTTCTTTGACCAGTGCTTTTTGTTGTTCCTCAGTTTGAGTCAATTTGTCATATGTCCCCACTGTGTGATGGGCCCTGACCGAACCTTGATTTCTGTTGCCGTGGCCCTGGAAATCCTGAGGAAGAAACACGTTGTAAGATTTGTGGGTGTTGTAGCCATGTTGCACCTTCTGAGGGCAAGACACAAAGGTGGCCGCGTTCATTTTCTCCTGCGCTGTTTTCAACCTTGGTGCAAGCGAGCGGTGATTGCAATTCAGAGCTAGCCAAAATTTACAAAAGTTCCATGCGCGTGCCATGGCACACATTTGGGTCGCTCGGGTTAATCTGCATCTTGGCAAGCTCATCGTTCAGCACATCATACTGCTTGTCCATTTGGTCCAACTCTTCGTTGAGCCCCTTGACCGACCTAAAGCGCCCAGGCAACTAGGTTAGGCTATTTGTCCATGTTGAACACCTTGCACTCTTAAGGGCCTAGCGCTTGTGCCCCAGGGTCTTCGTAATTGTCACGGAGGTCAGCCACCAAAGCTCGAAGTTTGGAAACCCGGCTCAAGAGGCTGGACATGAACTTGGACAGGGATGCCTTCACCTAGAGATGCAAACAGACCAATCTTGCGTTGCTCACGTCCAACAAACCTTTACGACATTAACGTTTGCAGGCCTCGTTATCGGCAGTTACAACTTCCTTCTTCTGGTTGCCTTGCCCCGGGTTTGCTGCTGCTGCTGTGATTGCACCCTGCCGCTCGTTGATGAATGAAAAGGCATTCTTGTCCAGCTCGGTTTTCCGTCGGTCTGGTTAGGGTGCATAAGCGGCGCACGCACGATTAAACGCGCCCCCGTGCTGATGCAGGAAAGCGAGCGCCCTCGCCTTCGACCTCGAGGACTGCTTGTGCTCCTGGGTGATTTCCTCCGTGTGGCTGCCGGTCTCGCGGATCATCACCCAATACTCCGTCAGCTTATCGTAGGCATTTTGCCTAGCAAGAGCTGGTGTGTTTGGAACGCGTGTGAAAAGGTTGGAAGCACAGGCCTGATGTGGGTCAGTGGGCGGCCCTCGCAATCTTGTTTGGCACCAGCCACTTTCGCCCTCAGCACGCACCCTATTTGATATATAAGCAACATCAGCTTAGCAAGAGTTGGCCATGATGTTTGGTCGGGTCCCCCAAGGTCCAAGCGCAGACCATCCCAACTCGTCTCGCATCTCTTTCTCTGAGTACCATCCGCAATCCTTCTAAACCTCAATCTTCCGCTTTTTGCTAATCAAGACCATCACTTCGTCAAGGAATTGCTCCTTCCAAGGTGGCAAGCTTTCACACGAATGTTTCAACAACATGACAACGCAATGTATGATATGTCCTTGTTCCAATTTGCCTGCATCAGTAGTTCCGCCATGTCATCCTTGTTGCGTGAGTTCTCCCACTGCTCCCGCATGGCTGGGTCCACTTCTAGATCGCGGCGTTTTCGTTTGGGAGCAACCATGCGTCTGATGCGGGCCTTGGCGGCGTTCAGCAGGCGAGCCTTGAAGCAACGGGGTAACCCAAACGCACTGTGTAAACATGGTCATGTCAATAAATCAGCAAGCGTTTTGTTGCGGTCATGGAGCTTTGCGGGTGAAGGAAGTGTCTTCTGAAACTTTCTCTCCATCTTTCTCATCAAGGGCTTGCTCCATAGCTGGGGGCTCCGGGGAAGGGGTTGGCTGGCTGACTTCTTCAGGACTTGGCTGCCCGCCAGAACTTGTAGAGCTTAATGTCTGAGGGGTCTTCAAATCGGCATCTTGTTTTTTGGTGACAGTCATGACCTTGTCTTCCTGAGTTGCAACGCGACCCTTCGTTCAATGCAAATCGGGCTATGAACACACCGTTCACGCAGCTGTGTCACAGATGACCCATCACCGCTGCCTGGAGGAGTTGCCGGAATTTGTGGACCTGGTCCAGCCACCGGAACCTGGGCGGGTACTCACATGTGTGTAACACATAACGGCCACTAAGGATGAAACAGAAGTCAGGTTCTTCTCACTCTGTTTGTTCAGCTCCTTTCGGGTCCAAATTTCAAAATCAAACTAAATTGCGGTGTTCCCCCAACCCCGCCTCCAATCTTTGCAGTAACCTAGCCTCTTCTTCTATCAAAGTTGAATCCTCTAGCACGTGGGCCATCCCCTCTTGCAAGGTTGTGCAGCTCCAAGCCCCACTTGCCATGAACAAGCCCGACCTTGAGCAAAAAGCTCTCTTTGAGAACAGCTCAAACTGGCTTAAGTTGCAGTGCTCTCGAATGTGATGCGGCTCGGGCACTCTGAATTGTTTCCTTCCATAATTCGATCGGCCCCCGCCCCTTCATGCAGCAATTATGGAGCGCAAGCAGCTCGGCGTGGCTTGATCGAACAAGAACCAAACCGAACATGGGACAGAACTAAAAAACCCATATTTTGGGCACGGGTAAATACGGGATTTTTACGGGGTAATTATGGGTTTTTTACGGGTTGCAAAATAACCAGGTTTTCCTATTTACGGGTTTTTTGGAAAATATTACGGGACAGTACGGGACATTACGGGTTTTTTACGGGAAGATTACGGGCTCAACATTTCCGACCCTGTTTTTCATGGCAAGTCTAGTTCACCGAGCTGCTAAAGCCGCCTCCAAACCCTAATCCTCGATCGAAAGCGGAACAAAGGGTCTCCAGTCAGGAGGAATCCGAAGTCTCTTAGAACCCCGTAAGTACGAGAATACTTCTGGCAAACGCGCCATGCCCCAAATGCTTGGGTCTGCCTTCGGCATTTTGCAAAATGAGTCCAAAGCCTCAGGCAGTTTCTCGGGCAGCTTGGGGCATCCCTGGCAAGTGTTCTTCAGCTCATCCACCATCCCCGCAATGGCCGCCGCAAATCGCCAAGGATAGTTCCTGGGCAGAGGCTTGAGCAGCAGGGGGCCTGGCCTCAACCAGAAAGAATGGGCTTCCAAATGGGTCGTGTTTGTGTTGTTTTCAAATCTAGGGGGATGGGACCCTCAAAGCAGAAAGAATGGGCATCCAAACCGGGACCATCACGTTTTAGGTTTTTAAGGTGGCTCTGTTTAAGCATCCGGTATTCCTGACAGGCACCCTATATAAGTCAAGTCAATTGGATGGGGGAACTGCAAACGAATTTATGAGAAACCGCAGGAGTAAGTCAGGGTGCTCTGTTGGCCTCAGGTTGCGGGTTGCCGTGTAGCCCTTTTTACCAGTGGTCTTGCAAACCGTGCGCTTGGTGGTTGCGTTCTCGGGTCGGGTCTTCCAGCCAGACAGCACTCCACGGTCAAGCTGTGAAACTGACATAGAGTTGCTGTAGCAGTAATGACGCTTAGGAGTGACACTCCCGTACAGCGCCAGTCCTTGCCACCTAAGAATCTTGGGGAAGTTGAGCAGACATCCACGCATGGCCAAACAAGCCTAGCAGCTGATGAAACGCCAGCATTCATTGCGTGCATGGTGATCACATATCGGAAGCTGGGGTAAAACTGCAGCACTGAACCGCCCGGTTGCTCCAAGCACCAGCAGCCACCAACGCTGGTAATCAAAAGAAGTAGGAGGCAAGTCCTGCAGGCACTGTGTTGTGAAAAGTCAGAGCCGGGTGGTTTGGACAACAATATGCACGCAGGGTCCTTTCAAGCATTTGGTTGGCTTCCACAACTGAAGGCATCAGGATGTTCCCAACACTGCTGCAAGCAAACCTGGAACTTGTTCCCACGTTCATTGAGCTCCAAGAAGAGCATTTGATTGCAACCCAGGCCAGGAAGCTACGCTTGCACTGCAGGATTGTGATGATGCAAAGCCTCACGTTTTCACACGGCTGCTTTGAAACCCCAAACCACGGTCCACTACTTGTCACGGCCAATTTTCAGCAAAGGGTCGCCAAACCGGATGGGCTGTTGATGTCCATGTAATTTGACTTGTGGTTACCCTTTTCCGCGTAGAGAATGTCCAGGCGCGCTCCACGTTGGCCTTTCAGCCTGACAGCCTGAGTGGCTAAAGCCCGTCCAGCGTAGAGCTCAACCCAGTCATAGACCTACCAGCGGGCAAGGTGAGAAGAGCTAGGATGAAAAAACACAATTTTGTTTGAAGCCAATTTGGATGAGCCTCGCCAAACGCGTAGCCCTCCATCCAAGTGCACATTGCCACAATCAACGCGAACTCCTGCAGTCAAGGAAAATCAACAAACCTATTCTGGAATTTGTGATTAGCAGTTTAGCCCTCTCCTGCGGAATTCCCAGCTGGAGCATTCTCCACATAACGGCATCAAGTGGAAATACCATGACGGGCCCACACTGCAGGTGTAGCCGGGCTACTACAAGTCACACAGAGGACAGGCCGCGTTTGCATAAGCTGAGCCAACATGGGGCAACCGCAAATCACAAGGCTCGTTGAAGCTGCACAAAAGCACGCACTCAGAGAAGTGACCGGTTCAAACCAGCCAGCAGGACGAGCTCTGGCTTTGGATCGTCGCTCGATGCGGGCGAAGGTGCGGCGGGACATGGGGCGCCATCACCTGGGGCCGTAGCGCGGTGTAATTGTAACATGCACTTGTGGCTGTTCCTAACTGCACGTGCAAAAACAATGAGTGTTCTGCGCATGTTGCACCAAAGCGTACAGCGCGGGTCTTGATTTTCAACTCTGCTCCTAGCGCTGAGATTGTGAAAATGAAAATACGGCTACTACTGGCACCATCGATGCAGAAAGCCTGCCACCTAGGCCCTTCAATCTTGTCTTAGCGTAGACACCTCAAAGTTGAAACTAGTTGAAGCTGAACATTCTTCGGCAACAGGCTTGCTTTGGAGCTAGCTATGACAGCAGCTGCACAATTCCTGGTTGCAACGGCTGAGCCCCCACTTTGCATGGCAAAGCTGACCCAAACTAGCTAGGCAACATCAACTGGGCCCTTGCCCAAAAGAACATGAGCTGCAGAGGCTTTCAAAGTGTAAATGTACTGAGCAAGCATTTTGGTTCCCTCAAGATCGTCTTCCAAGGTCAGCAGTTTGTTCGCCTCGATGTAGTCAGCCTGAGCGGGCAGGGCGGGTATGAACATAGATTTTTTGTGAGGGTAATTACCGAGACAAATGGCTTGCAACTAAGAAACGGTACAAATGGCACAGGCAATGGCCATGATCTGTTGCCCGTGATGGATGTCCATATCACCATGCGACTTGAAGCTGAAGTATCCGCAACCCTTCTCTGCCGTAACGTGCTTCACCCCGCATCCCCCACGGGTCCAATAGACATTCAACTGGGCAAGCTCCCAGCTTGGAAGTGTAGAGCGGACTGCCACCTTTAGGGCTTCCAGGTCATGCGGCCCTGATGCAGGAAGGCTCAAAGTGTGCGTCCAGGCAACTAGCTTTTCCACACACGTGGGGTGAACAGTGGCCTCAAATTCACCGGAACAGCGGGCCTTGCGGGGCTTGTTGGCTTTCGCCTTGGGCGCCGCGGCAGGCGACTTGCTGCGCTTCCTCGAGGATTCAGGCTCGGGGCTGGTGAAACTGGCCTGGCTGGCAGACTTCTTCTTCTTCTTCTTCTTTGCTTTTGGGTCAATCCAATCAGAGCATTCCGCCGGGACCCCCAACTCAGCGTTTGACTTGATGCGGCGAAGCTTCTCAAGCTTGGATTTGCGAGGGCTTCCCTTCGGCTTCTTGTTTTTGGTGTTGTTCTTCTTCTTGCGTCCTGCTTTCTTGCTGGTCCGGTAGGCAAGCTGGTCATCACGGGACACGAAACCAGGGGAGTCTTCATGAGCACAGGCATCCCCTTCACTCTTGACCGAAGGATCAGTTCCATCATCACCCATTTTGATTGTTTGGCTGCCCTTCTTCTTCCGTTGGTATTTTGCCCTTTGCTTGCTAGCTGGTGGGGGGGTCTCCATGATAGGCGGCTCGGGAGGCACCGAGACAATGGAAAGATCCACTGGCTGCGTCTCACAGTTGTCAACTGGAAGGTTGGGTTGAGGAGGTTGAGGTAGTGCAGCAACTCCTGCCCAGAACCCACGAAGATGTTCACTTTCTTAAGGATGGAAATAATGCCCAAGATTGAAACGTGCAAGCTCCTGGCGCAGGCGCCCTCACTGCAGAAGTCCGGATCTTGGCGTTCTGCTCGCGTTGGGCACGGATCCTGATCAGGCGTGCAGGCCAAGCAAAGACATGTTTACGTTTATATGCGGCACCTCTTTCTTGGATGCTGACATGTTTCTCTGCTAGCCGCTTCTGAATTTGCATGGATTCCTCGCTGGCACCTGGGATCGTTCCAATTCACATGCAATGATGCACAGTCTAGTGTGCTACCAAACTGGCCGAACGCATTCACGCTGTGTTATTTGCTAAGCCACTCAAGGTTGCGGGAGTTACCACGGTCGCAGTAGAGAGAGACTCGGAACTCTGAGGTGTGGCTGGCTGCTGGTTCAAGGACCCGCGGGTGGTGACGGCGGAGATGGGGAGGGCATTTGCCTGTCTTCCAGCATTTCTTGGGGTGTAGAACTGCAAATTGAAACGGGCTGGGACACCTCATCAACTTGAGTCTCAGCATGCTTTGGTTCAGCCTCCTCAGATGCCACAATCTGCCCGGGCGAGCGGGGAGCCACGCAAAGGGGCGGGGCTGGAACCTGGGTGTCGGAGACGGCCTGGTTTGCCAAGCCCTCTCCTGCAGCATCCTCTTCATCATCGTCGGATTCATCACTCCCCGTCTCATCCTGGGCGGGTCTCGTATATTAACTTTTTGGTGAAAAGAAAACAAACTAACCTAGCCTCATCTTGTTCTCCACCTCGTTCCCGGATCTTGTCAACGTGGTCCTTCGGCGGCCCAAACATATTCATGACACGATCGGGAGCAAGTGTTGACATCTGGTGACCCCAGCCTGCAGCAAAGGGTTCAGAACCAGGCACATATCTTGAAAGTTCTGGTCCTAGGAGTCAGGCAGCAGGGAACTTCTAATGTTGGGCCTGCTGGGCCATTCAATGACTGCGCTGCAATGAACACCTTCGCAGTGATGTGCTAACTCGTCCAAGGATCTTTTGACACCTCCTTGCGTTGAACCTTCCTCTTGATGAACTTGGATAGTGTCCGTAGCTGCCACGCTGTGGCATCGATGAGATCTTGATCAATTGTCACTTGGTTGCTCTTGAAAAGGCAGGTAACTTCTTCACGCAAATTGTTCACACCCGGTAGCTTGCCACCAATTGCTGCCATGCGTGTCAACAGCGGCATCAGTTGCTCACTGTTTTTTTTGGCACACTTGACCGTTTCGGAATGGGGGCCCTGCATGAAAAGACCCGCGTCCCGCAGCCTCTCCCGAATGCCAGGCGAAGCATCCCACTCTAAGTGAACCTTCCCCACATCGCACTTGTGCGCTTTCTCCTTTCCCATGGCTTTTTACTGGAAAACACTCGACCCAAAAGGCTACGTCAGGGTTCAATGTGTGGCAGGTGCAGCTTGCCAATCAATCAAGCAATCCGCATGCAGGAGATCCGCCGAGCTGAGATGTGGGCTGTGTGGGCCGACGCAGTACGCTGGCACGCGGTACCAAAAAAAGCCAATGTTATGCTGCGGTCAGCCCGCAAAAGCAGGCTTTTTGCCGAAAACCCGGCTTTCTCTTGCAGAACCCGGTTTTTTGGCCAACGCCCATAAAGACCGTGTTTTTTGGAATCGTCCCTGTTTTTTTGGGGGTTTTGATTTATAAGGCAGGACTAATTGGAGGACCCCGCAAACCAAAGGGTTGGCTTGAACCCTTGGTTCTTGTGGAGATTCCTGGAAGATCGTCCCCTAATTGACCCGCAAAATCCGCATATTTGAATATCAATCTTTGGATACGCTGCCGCAGGCAGTTGATGCAGCATCCAGATCTGGCGCGGTGGCCTACTAGTCAAGCAGGGTTTGGTCCAAACCATACATAGCTGCGGCCAAACCCGCCCTTTTGCGCGGTCCTTCCTCGTTCCCCTCTCTTATCCTCCTGCCTCCAGACACTATGTAATGCTTGCCGGCGGGACCATTTCTACTGCCATTAGGAGTGCTATTGGGCTTACAAGTGCTGGAAGACCCAGCTACAAGATAGCTATCAAGGCTGGCCAATCAGGCCTGACTTTTGCCACATAAGCATTCCCACTTTGAAACCACGCGCGAGCCTTAGACCTTTCGCAGCAAGAACAGCAAAACCCAGCGCAAAGAATGTTTTGTCGGTTACTCCGCTTGCTTCCCTGTGTCCTTCTCTTTTCTCTCTTAGCTTTCTTGGCCTTACTCTTCCTTGTCCAAAAGCGACCTGCCCCAAAAGATAGTAATAATCACCTTTACTGCTAGGTCCGTCCTTCGGGCAACTGAGCGGTTTCGGCCAAGGGACGGCGAGTCTCGGCCATGCGGGGGAGTTCCTTGCCATATATGTTTTCTTGCTGATACTGTATCATACTCTTTTTCACGAGTCCGGAGTTTTGCTTCGGACTTCTAAATTTTGGGTTTGGTTGCCATTTTAGTGATACTTGTAACAACAAGTTCGTTCCGACCCGTATTGGCGTACCCGCTCAGGAACTGAGTTTTCGGCCTGTAAAAGGAAGGCGACAGGAAAACCGAGGCCATGGCAGTTTGAGACAAACCCATTACTTAAAGCACTTTGGGCCTTTGGGCTTTTGGCTCGAATCTTTTTTCCGAAGCTTGGAACAGGGCTCCTTAAAAGATCTCATGTTGCCCATCCAGTTGAAACATGTGGCTTTTTCAACACCAAAATAAAGGGAAACCACCATTTACAAGGCAATGTTCAGGTATCTAATGTAAGGATCCCTGTGGAACTCAACATAGGTTCACTTGGAATGAAGTCCACTGGAAGGATCAATTGGGGTGTCGTCCTTTATGGAGTTGGTATCCCATGTTGTTTCTCGATTCAAAACCAAAGGTGAAAACCATCCTCTTTTGTTTTCGGGGGGTCCCCTAACTAAAAGAGACACCCAATTTGTAGAGAGTACATGTTTTTTTTTCACATGTTTCCTTGATAAATCTGCCACCCCTCAGCCGCCGCAGGTAGCCCGGGCCCCTTGGTGTACCAGCGCCTTGGCACGCGAGTCAGACAAGCCAGAAAAGCAAAGGTAACGTGGATGCCCCTGCCATCGTGCCATTTGGTGGACATGATTTAGGCGGTTCCCTGTTAAGTGGCCATATGGCCAGAAAAAGGTCTGTGGTTTCCTGGAAAATTATTAGGCCATTTCTCTGAATCCATATGGGTCCGTTTTGCGAGGGTGCCTTTTTTTTCTTCGGGTGATTTTAAAGGAAAGCCCAGAGGAAGCCATCATGGTCCCCCTGGTCAAGGTACCATATACTCACTCCCTGAGATGGACTTTAGTCACGTTTTGGGTTTGGTTGCCATAGCGGTAAACAACAAGTGTAGACTTTTTTCTTCCCGATCCACTCAGGAAGTGAGAGTAAGGGGAACAAGGAAACATAAGGAAGCCCTCTAGTCTATTGCAATGAATCTTTGGTTTATGGTTGAGTGTGGTCGTTTTCCTTGCGGCATCCACCGTACGGCTTCCATTTGCTTAAGACTATGCGTTATGCTCCCCTGTTGGCTTTCAAATCTATCACTACTGAACACATGCGATTCTTTGTCCGGGAGGCTTAAGCAAATGGAGGGTACGGGACAAGATTGCCATGCACTGGTATTTCGCGTAGGGGGTATGGCAATGCCACTGGATGTCAGCTGACGATACGACGCTGATCCGGGGCAAAGTAAGTTGACCGAAGAACTTGCTGAGGTGCACCCCATCCCCCAAGGAGGGTTGGGGGGTCCCCTACCTTAAGGAAGAGCGGGGGGGGTAGGACCCATCTACCCGGGGGAAAATAGACCTGTTGGAATTCCAGGGTCACTGCCCTCCCCCCCCTTTCTTTCGACTTAGTGCCTTCTGTTTGTCAAATAGATCCACAACTGGGTGTCCAGATTGGCGAATGAAGGGGTTGACAAGTCAGGTCCTAAGTTTGCAAGCAGGCCATTCTCAACCACAAAACCATGGCCATACCTGCAAAAGAGGGCACCTTACCATCCTTACCATACCTTACCATACCTTACCATACCTTACCATACCTTACCATACCTTACCATGCCTTACCATATCTGAAAGAAGTGGGTATTGGGTGTAGGGGGTGGCTGTGAATGCTGTGAAATACCCCCTAACTCTAAGACCTCCGGCGAGAACGCCCACAAGAGGTTTAGAACCTATTCAGAGTATATACGTATGTCCAACACAGCTGTTGTCCTTTTGAGTCAATGTAGATGTTCCTGTAAACTGAGATAGGGTAAAAAACATGAAGCTGATAGATCTGGAGGTCAACACTCTGAGACTAATACATGGGTGTGACCGTATCACCCCGTAGACCTTTTGGCCACACAAATTCGGCGATTCGACCTCGAAATTCTCAACTTTGGGAGCAACCCATAGAGACGGAAGAGCTGAGGCAAAGAGGGCTGTTCATTTCCTCAGGTCTCCACGGCTCGGCGTAGCCGTTTGCTTTGAGGGTATGTCAGCGCCCCGACTCGACAAGGAGGTACCCTCGCGTCCACATGGAACCTGACTGGGGTCATGGAAACCACTTTTGACTAAAACACACTTCCTGAGTTCTTGGACTTCAAACTTTTTGGGAAGACCATGTTTGTGGTAAACACAAAGTTTGGACTTTCTTTGACCAATCCGCTCAGGAAGTGGGTCCCATGTTAGTGGACACCAGGATCTTGTCCATGAAAATCCCAGGTCGGCATTCGAAGTCCGGAGTGGGGGCTGCCCTCCTGGCCGATATTTGGGTGACGTTATGTATTTGAGGTGACTGCTCACTCTCTTTTGGGGTGTTCCTTTTCTCGCTGGTTCTCCATACTGTGGATGGACGAAATCCTGCACTTGGAAACCTTGCTCAACCATATCGGCTGTTGGCATGTACAGGGAGTCATCCGATCATCCATTCCAGCCAGGGTAACTGAACGGTGGTGCCAACTGGATTTCGTCCATCGACAGGGAAACAACCTCCAAGGCTTTGGGACCTTCCCTGAGGACCAAGCCATATCCAACCACTGGATAGGGAACATTGTGGGTAACCCCCTATTTCCCCTACAACCCAGACAACTAACAACGCGGGGATTCGAAACGCGTGTCCTAAGTGTCTCAAAATATATCCCCTCCCCTCCCCCCCCCAAGGCCACTTGCACGTCCGGCCAAGTTGTTGGCAACCTATGTTTTTAACCCACTTATAATTCCCACGTTCAGCGGGGTTTAGCCCTGTTAGTAGTGGATCTAACGAACCCAATTGGCTAACCACTTATAAGTCCCCATTTATAAGTCCCCCATTATAAGCCCTGCATTCTGTTTTGTGTTAACCCTGTTAGCGGGTTAGAGCAACCAATTACCCGTGGGTTAGAACCCAATTGGTATGTTATAAACCCCCCAAGATAAGACAGGTGGGGCAAACCGCAGGTTTTGGTCCATGTTTCCACCAGGGTCGATTTTGGGTATCGGTTTTTTGAGCCACAGCCACCTGCTAACTCGGCGAACCGGATCCAAGTACCGAGCCTCACAATCCGCGCTTTTCAGAGGCGAGGTCCTGTGCGGCAGCCCAGCCCTTTGCCGCCGGGCGCGGGAACCCGACTTGATGCAAGGCTGCAACCGACTCTCCCTCTGTACTTCCCCAGAATTGGCTCCCCCCTTTTTGTTGTTTTTGCTTTTTTGGGGTCCCTTTGTTTTCCACTAACCAGGCAAACAAGATTCTATATGTATAAATATATATTTTGCTGGGGTCCTAATTCCAGCCTTCTGTAGTGAATGCAGGCACTGTAATTGTAAGAGGTCAGAGTCTCCATGACCCTTTAAAAATAGGTCAATGACCCCATGTTTAAAGGGTAATGACTCATTTTGACAGGGTCATGGACATTCTAGGTACCTTTGCCGGGATTGATTTCCTAAGAGCCAATTCATGCTTGACCAACGGAGTCTCCTGACTGAAGGGAATGCCGCGCCTGTTCCGAATCCAGCAAAGCAACACTCCATTCGATGGGGGGATGAAAGTAGATGGCTAGTTTAAGCTGGTGCCTGGACGTCCGGGTGCGTTGGTTTTTTGGTTTTTTTAGGGGTTTAGTTTTTTGTTCTATGGTTTTGTAGGTTTCGTTTGTTGAATTATTATTTTGTTTAGGTGTGTTTCTGTTTCTTTTTTGGTTTTGGGTTTTTCTAGGTGGTGGCATTTGTTGAGGGTACCCCTCTTTGGGGTGCTTTCAAGTGGTCCGATTCCTACAGTCGAGCCACCCAGATGGCTTCCAGTTGATAGAACTTTTAGTTAATGATCATTGGGTATATTATTTCGGATTCAACATGACCATTTTGGACGCAACCAGAAGAAGCATTCATGGTAAAACATAGCGGTATGACTGCATGGTTAGCTTTGTACTACGGTGGATGGTGGATTAGAGTTTTTCCCTGCTTGGATGTTCGGCCAAGCTAACAAGTTCTTGGCAACTTGGCAACCTAGGTCATAACCCAATCGGATTGGCCAACACTCTACCCTCCCACCAATATACTAGCATGGAACTTGAGAGGGGCCAGGTCCCTTTCATCCGGAAAATTGTCCAAATTCGGAGCCTCCCCCGAACGTCGAACGGCTTCATGCTATTTTGAACACTCCATTTTGAGGTGAAGCAGGATTGGCTTCTCAAAATGGATTGGCCCAGCCAAGAAAGACTGGCTGAGATTTCTGGTCCAGCCGGGAATAGGTAAGGATTTCTTCCAGGTGTGTTTGGCTAGTTTAGTTTAGAAGTACTTGGATGAGTTCCACTGGTTTAGACGGGGGTTTCTTCATTTATCCAAAACCCAAAAGTAGATGGGTTTCCCCGATCTTTCTATTTCTTCTTTTTGTCCAGGAAACCCCATCTATTTCCAGCCAAAAGGACGCCGTTTATCCTTTTGGACCAGACTCGGCCCGGCCGAAGCCATTGGCAACTGAGGCCGCAGCCTCTCGCAGGCCGAAGCCGATGTACGTTCCTAGCAGGGGTCCCCCAAAATACGAGATGGGCTGCTTCCCCATGCTTTTCAAGCATCGCTCTTTTGAAAAACCAGCAGTTTTCCCTAGGTTTTTGAGAGTTTCCTGAGAAGAAGGATCCCTGAAAAGAATGGGGAAGCGTCCCCCCGGAAAAATAGGAGATGGACGATATCCGGTCGCACCACTTTGAAACCATGGTTGAAACCTCATTGGTTGTCGGTATGTACAGGGGAATCATCAGAAACCAGGGTTTCTTAGATGGTGCTTAAAGGGGCGATTCGGTTCGTCAGGGAAGTGGTTAGCAAGCCTGGTGAGACACTTGACGGAGACGTATATGGCGTTTGCGGGTAGCCATGAATATGCAATTACCCACTTAGGATACCATGCCCCTGTAAGCAGGTTCCACTTGCGATCTTTTCCCTTTTTGCGGCTTGACGCATCCCAGGAAACCACTATTTCTGCGCCCTGGCATGGCTGATTTGTGTTTGGTGTGATCGAATCGCCCTAGACTTTTGGACCTTTTGGAAACCCGGAATTTTATAGTACCCCTATATATGTTCCCTTATGGTGGTTTGAAGTAGACCTGTTGGGGCCAATTTTGACTGTCCTTTTGGTAGACGTTCAAGAAAACAAATATTGCATCCTGCTGCAATCGCCTCATTGCTATGGGCCTCTAGCTGACCTGGCACCGGCGGCTCCCGGCTCCTGGCGGTTGTGTCCTTCTCAAAAAAAATCACCAGGGAGCCCACACCGGCCAATGCGGGTAGCTTTGTAGCTTGTGCCGGCAAAGTTAGGCAGAGCAGGCTCCTTAAAAGATCTCCATGTTGCCCATCCAGTTGAACCATGTGGCTTTTTCAACACCAAAATAATGGGAAACCACCATATACAAGTTGCAATGTTCAGGTGTTTCTATTGTAAGGATCCCTGAGCAGGCGGGTGGAAGTTCAACACACATGAATCAGAAACGCTTTAGTTTGCAACGTGCTTCTCATAAAATGCTGCCCAGGCTTTGTTCTGTTGTTTTCTCTAGTTCATATTATTCAAGCGCACGCGTAAGTCCAATCAGCTAGGTGTGTTAGCTAGGTAGTTAAACAGCTAGCGAGCTGGTTGGGTAGTTCGCCATTTCGAGAGCTTAGAAGATTAGCAACTTAGGAAAACTAGCCAGCTTTACTAGACCGCGAGTTAGCTTAATCAGTTAATTCGCTAGTTAGCTAATGGGCTCGTTGGATAGTTAAGTCCGTTGGTTAGCCAGTCAGCCAGCTAGCTTAGCTCCAACCCATGGCTTTTGATTTGAGGTTTGAGCGGTTGGATGCATCCAACTGGGTGTGTCCTTTTTTAGGGGACCCAGCAACATGGTGGTTGTCCGTTTGGTTTCCCTTCTAAATCCACAAAAGGGGGAACCCTTAAAACAGAACAAACTAAGATGGGTGTGAACTCCAACTTCTTCCAATGATGCTTTTGCCCGGTTGCCCGGCGTACACGGGGCAAAGCAATGAGCGCCACTTGTTCTAGGACATGTTTGCAAATAGCGCCCAACCAACAGGTGAGAATGTGCAAGACAGACCCGTGTCAAAGCAAGTTGGACTCTGCTTCGATTGCTTTGCTTAGAAGCCATCCCAACAAGTCCCACTGGTTTAGATCTTGACCGCTTAGTGTTAACCAAGCAAGTGCCACTGTGCAAACATGCGCCCCTTGAAATCCCCGAACTTTGACTTTGTAGATGGTCCAGCGATTAGCTAGGTGGCCAGTAACTTGCAATTCCTTGTCAATCCTCCAGCAGACCAATCACACCAGACCATCCAAGTTGCAAATGGTACAACTGGTTCATTTCCCCACACGTTTTTTGGGCAAGGCTGCATGTTGTTTGTTTTTGGGTTCTGTTCATGTTTTGTAGGGCGCTGCACAAAGGAAGGTTTTTGCTCCCATACCAAGGGTTGTGAAGTTCCCTAAACCTCGCGTGGTAGCAACCCACGAAACCCCCAGTTGCAACCGGCTGCGCCGTTTGTGGGCCCGACCCCCTGGGCGGTTTTTAGGATTATGGGATCCTCCGTTGGGGATGGGATCCTTTTCACGCAACAGAAAAGATGTCCGATACACCCAGTAGCCGAACAAGGCTTCTCTGTCAATCCCTGACCTTTACAAGGTGGTATTGATCATGAACTTGAACTTGCAACGTATGCTCACACCCCGAGCTTCTGGACTTTATCCTTTTTGGGTTTGGACCATTTTAGGGGCTTCACACAAAGTTCCTGGACATCTTCTGGCCAATCCACTCAAGAAGTGAGATAGTGGCTTCACCACGATGAAACAGTTTCACTGGATCCTACGCAGTTGCCAACAATTCTTGGTAAGCCTTCGCCACGTTCCAGGTTGTACGCTGGTCTCCTTGGTTGCCTGCAAAATTCCTTGTTCTTCGGAGCTTTCGGGGACCCCTTGGCTGCTCGTCAGACGCAACTGCAGCCTGCCGCAGCAGCCCCAAGGCAGGGGTGACCGTCAAACGGCCATGGCTGGAAAGGGGTCACCGCAAACGATCCATTCGAAAGCCCTTCACGGTTGTGGGATCAAGGTTTTTAGGTTTTTAGTTGTTTGTTGGGTGCTGTATATGTTTAGGGGGCTGCAAAACACAACGTTGGTGTGCTACCATACCGAAGATCGGAAAGAGTCATTGGGGGGATGCGGGGTGGCTGGAGCTTGCTGTGTTAGTAGCCATCAAGGGTGTTAGCCGCGGTCTCCTTCCAAATCATTTGAGATGGTTTGGTTGGCGAGGTTGAATCTGACATATAAATTTCTGTGCACCGGCTTTGGGCCAGTGATAGAACCTGTTCAAAGTTAACGACATGGGTCAACAACCGAACCCCGTTTTGAAAGCCAGAGTGCTTCGATCGGCATTTCAAGTTCGGCATCCACTGGATGGTGATTTTACACTACTAAACAGTCCTCCGCTAGTCTTGCTTGGGTCAGGGTGGTCCTTGTCACACTTTGTTGGAATAGTGGTTCTCCACCTAAGAGTATGTGTGAGTATGCTGCTGTTTTTTGGTGGATGCCTTTTTTAGGATTTCACAGGGGTCACTGATTTCCCCTTCAACAGTTGCAATTTACCAGTGGTGTCCATGGAAACTGCCAGGTGCAGGCTCCAAGAAGGGAGCAAGGGAAATGGAGGAACCCCTGCCATACAGGGTTGTGGGATCAAGGGTTTCGCCCCACTTCTGTGCTCAAGGGAATCCCCCTTTATATGAAGAAAATAGTCTTTGGGAAGCCCTTTCTGTTGTATCACAGAAGTGGATTCCATTCCCCACAGCCCTAGAAGATTTGTTGAAAGGAGCACAAAGAGAAGTTGCACATTTCGGGGCGAATCCCAGGTGTCCGTTTGGATGCAGTTTGCTGGTGCCCAAAAAAGAGGTGGCAAAGGACCAATCTCTCCCCGCACAAAGTTCCCAAGTACTGAGTGGGGGGGGGGGCGGCTTCAACGTACCGGAATTGAACCGTGTATGGTCTAAACTTTGGTGCATTTTGCTTGGCTGTTAGGACTTTTTTTTTACCAACTAGTGGGTTTTCCACTAAACCACTAAAAGTTAAACTTTTAGCAGGGGAGCAGAAAGCAACCCAGTAAAGACACAAAAGACAAAAGACATGGAGGATTCCTAAAGGCTGGCAACATGACCCGCAGGTGTTTTGGCGATGGCACACATGGCTGCGTCTTTTTTGTTCGAGGGCACCGTTTTTGAGTGAAAGTTTGGGGGTTCCCTAGTTTAAGACACACCAAATGGTTGTTCACTCCAGTTTTTGCCAACATGTTTTTCCAGGTTCGCCTTGGTGGTGGATGATTCAACGATTAACGGATCGCACCCACTTGTTTCACACGGTTCCCAGACGTGTTTCTTCCATTTTCTGACATGAATATGGTTTTCCCTTGTCGGTTTTAAAGGGAATCGTTTTCACTACTGGACATATTTGCTCATTTTGTCCAGGAGGCTCTACAGCAAATTGAAGGAGTGTTTTTTGGGGTTGTTGCTTGTTTCTGGCTTCTTTGGACTATTACTTTTTGCGGTCAACCGCCCGCGTTTTGATAGGAATTTGATTTGTTTAGGTTCACTGAACATGCGCCAGAATCTAACGGGAGCTGCAAGGCCCGCAAATGCACGCGGTACGAAATCTTGCTCGGGGATGATCCCTTCCACCCAATAGGCGAGCTCACCGATTCGGGGGTAAATCGAGCTTACCATGGCGCAGGTGGTGTACTTGAGGATCCCTTCTTTTATTACTTCTCTCGGTGGCTCCCACCCATCCCCTTAGCCTTTTAGTCTTTTAGTGTTTAGTGGTAGTTTCCATTTAACCCACTAAAAATTAAACTTTTAGCGGGGGATCTGAGGGCAGCCCAGACCTAGTCAATTAGGTAAACAGATGTATAAATATGTGGAAGGTTAGTCGGAGTGTGTCAGATCGCACGAGTTTCTGCAGGATGAACCCGCTTCATGGATGCCAGGCAGGGCGTCGCACAAGATGCGTTTTACGTCGGCACACAGTTTGGGTGCTGAATAGGCCAAAATACTTTTTCTCCCGAAGGAGGCCAAGTGGGAATGGATGTGTTGTTGTCGGGGGCCCGGGCACAGAAGGTCTTAGGTGGATGGCGAGGCCCCTGGCAATGTTGCCCCCGGATCAAGATACTTCCCTGGGTTTTTAGAGTGTGTCTGGGTTTAGCGGGGCATCATCACTTTTGGAGGGAACACCCCAAGAAACCCCTGTCTTTTAGTAGGGGAGTGTGTTTGGGTGTGGGGAATCAGACCTCTTTTGGAGGGGAACACGCCCCCAGAAGGGGTTTATATACCCTGCACTTCGAAACCCTCCGGGTTCTCTTCTTTCTCACGTCCAGATAGTGCATTAGAAGCATGTTGATTACTAACTCCTTTACATATAGTACCAGAATGGTATGTATTATGCCAAAAAGTTATGTTAAAAGCTGTGCCAAATAAAAATGCTGGATTCATTATCTTATTTGCTTCTATCTTCATCTATTTTACTTTACGAGAAGTTTCTCACCTTCATGCTATTTTAAGATATTTACATCTAGCTGCTTGATTGTTTTTGGCTGCTCGCTTCCTGAGTTCGCTTTCGGACTTGAGGTCACTTTTTTGTTGTTCTCATCTTGACTTGTTTTGGCCAGTCCACTCAGGAAGTGAGATTTTGAGAAAGCCCTGCACTCCATTCTGAGAGCAAGTGTTGGTGGGGATGTTATTTTGGCCAGAAATTGAGCTGTAAACTAGATCCGTGAGAGCGCCCCTTCTGATTTTTGTTGGGCTGCATTTCCGAAAGAAGAAGACGCGCAACTGGTGTTCAGTCGTAAATGCCCGCACTCCCTGAGTTCCTGGTCTTGATACGTTTCTGGAAGATTTTTGGTGGTAAACAGCAAGATTACATTTGTGGGCCAACCCACTCGATCAAGTGTGAGTACCACACTTAGTAGTCAGGGGTTGAGATCAGATTGTGAGAAAGGATGGGCACTGCATGCAGGGGATTGCTGCTTGGACCAAGCCTTCGGGGTGCTTTTGTGTCCAGCTTCAGCTTTGGGGTGGGACCCATGTTTGTTCGGCTACCCTGTGCTTTGGGCCCAGAAGCACTGTAACGTGGACATCACAAAAGTAATTTTGGGGTTGGAAGACTATATATATATCATACATGTCCTTGGCACGTGTTGTTGTTCTTGTTCTTTGGGTTCGGGCTGCAAAGAACAAAGTATGCTTGTTCGGGATGCTAGTACCAAAATCAGGGAATCCTAAACAGTTTCCAGTGAACGGGTTCCGATTGCAGGACATGTGCAGCATTCACTTGGAGCATGTGAGTCACAATCAACACCCAGATAATGAAGGCTAGGAAACAGTCCCAACCATAAATAGGTGCGGTTTGCATGGGTTTGGGTACAGCCCCTGAGTAGCAGGTTTTGATTATGATTCGGTTCGACCCCCACAAAAAGAATGGTTGACCCAATTTGGATGATGAAACTTCTTAGGTACATAATATGAACCCCCGTTGTTTCAGAAATGGTGCTTGGTGGCTCCAGCCATCCCCTTGGCTTTCTAGCCTTGTAGGGTTCAGTGGGGTTTTCCATTTCCCCACTAAAAGTTATTCACTCTTGGCAGGGGTTTGAGGACAGCGCAGGGTGGATTGAATCCCAGGAATGTGTTCGATCGCCTCGCAGTTCCCCGGTTTGGCGGCCTCGGTTTCGCCGGTTTCGTCGAGGTGGTCTCTGGCTACCAGCGCCCGGTGCAGCGGGTTTGCATGCGAGGACGAGTCTCGGAAAAGCCCGGGCGACATGGCTGTGGGTCAAAAATGGGTATCCATGTTGGGACCCTGGTAAATGGAACCAAGGACTAAAACCTGCGGTCCCTGATGCTTTAATTTTGGCCCATACCCACATGTGGACTTCAGGCAACTCGAGGGGTTAACGCCGATTCCATTCTTTGCAACCATCGTTCTTTTACGAAACCTAGAGGCTCCATGGCCCAAATGTCTCAGAACCCCAAGCCTTAGTTTTGGGTAAGGACCCCATTTCTGAAGGGTCATGGAGACTCCAGGCAGCTGTTTTTTGTTCTGGGTTTTGGATGGCCAGGATCCCTAGAAATTGGGCAGCTTCCAGAGCAACCGTCAATGTCGGGTTCGTGGTTGGTAACCTTGGACAAACCCATGTAAGCCCTGACTGGTTTTTGCATGGTGTTTGTTTTGTTGGTGCTGTTCATTGTTAGTGGGTTTTCAAAACGCGGACAATTCGCCGGGAACCACGACAAACCAGTGACACCAAACATATTTGGCAATATCACCGAACAGATTAGCAGCGACAAGACTAGCAGTAACTCTTTTCCCGGATCTTCCCGGGAACTTCTCCAGAGGGCTTCCTGGAGCATCCTGGAGCATCCTGGAGCATCCTGGAGCGTCCTGGAGCTTGTTGGGGCTTCGGAGCTTCGGGCAGTGCTCCCAGGAGCTTCCCGAAAGCTCCGCGATTCAAGTTTGATTTGCCAAGCTCAGTGATGATCGCCATTTGGGGTGTTTAACCCCCTAATAACAAGGCTGACCCCACTGAACGGAAAACTCAGAAAGGAGTTATAACCTAGGTTTCTGACAACTTTCTAACTTGGTGAATAAAATACCCCAAGTACCCCCCCCTTCAAATACCTACTACCTCGCTCCTTTCCCAGGCACAGTTTTAAGAACTGTTTGGCGATATATATATATATATACAAGATGTGTTTCCCTTGGCGGACGTAAAACATGATGAAAATCCAGTGGACAAATCCGGAAAACCGACAGACCAACCGTTGCCCACCCCCTGTTCTCCCATGGAAAGGCGGGTCGGTCTCGAGCCGAGAGTCACAGGACCTTGGAGTCCAAAGTGAACCGCTCGACAGATCTGAGCTCTGCGGATCGCGTGTCGTGTCTGCTCGCATCTTCTCCAGATTCGGAGATGGGAACTTGAGTCACTGGGATTGGTTGCCAACTAGGTTCCCCCCAGTGCCCTTTTACCGAGGAGGGTTCCCCTGCTAAATTAAATTGCACAAAAAACAATACGGGCACCCTTAGTCTAACCTCTTTGCTATAGGACCTAGCCAAGTGGCATTCAAACAAAATCTTCGGTGCTCCAGTTCTGGACTTGAAACTCTTGCTTGGGTCATGTGCGAAATAATCACTGGTCTACTCCTATAATCAGCTAAGTTCGTTGTGACACACCCTGCATCCCCCCATGTCAATGCTTAGGTCTCTTATATTCTGTGTGTAGGTTGATCACTTATTCATTCTTCCAGGCCTTTTAACTGTTCGGGAAGATCATGTGCGCGGTAAGCAATAAGTCTGGACTTTAGTTGATCACACAAGAAGTGAGTTAAACCCATTTTGAGTCATAGTGGTTTCCTTTCGGTTGCCCTTTGCAACCTAACAAAAAAGGGTACCCTCGAAAAGATACAGACCCATGTTGTTGTTTCCATGGTTGGGTTTAATCCTAACTCTACTGGATATGTGTTTTCTCTTTTTGGGTCAGAAAACAAACCTCTCGTAGGCGTGCTTTCCGACGCGACACACCCTGGAGCAGATCCCGCGCGTGCTTTGTGTCGAGATATGTCAGAAAGAAAAAACAAAAACTGTCCACAGTTCCCTACTTGGGTGCTCAATTCGCCAAGTTAGGAAGTTGTTGGTAATTTTGGTTACAGCCCACCTATAACCTCCATTTGCTTAAGTCTCCCGCAAAAAAAACCAATAACATATTTCCAGTAGTGATAGATTCCCTTTAAAACCAACAGGGGGAAAACACATATTATTAAGCAAATGGAAGACAAGTGCCCCTAAGTTGAGTTTACCCCGTTGAGAGTGGGTGGCAACACCCAGGTGGTTCACCACTTGCTGACTTGGCCGAAGATCCAAGTATACTCGTTCCCCGAGTTCCAAAACTCGGACTTAAGGCACTTTTGGTTTTGGACCATTTTAGTGGCAATTACCAAAGTTTGGGACCGTGTTTTGCCTTGTCCACTCGATCGGAAGTGAATTCCCCTTGTGGTTTTAAGCATCTCTTGGTGCCCAAGGTGAGTTCCCCTTGGGTGTCCCTTCGGGGTGATGCTTTAAGGGGAAGTATGGGGAACTCCACCCAAGCCTCACCCAACAGCATCAAACGGTGGTTCCCTTGGTTGGTTGCGTACTGGAGGGGTCCCTCAATTTTCCTTTTCTGGAGCTCCAACACTGCCGGTTTCAATTGAAAGCAGCAAAATCACTTGAAAGGGGGAAATCCAGTGCAGATCTAAGTAGAACCCATCCTATTAGTAGGGGCGTCAGGCCCCACATAGGTCTGAACCCCCATGAAAAACCGGGATACCCCCGAATAATGTGAAGCTGGGGATGTTTTTGCCTGGTCCTTGTGACCAACAGCCCTAAGAAGATCTTTTGGGCTGACAAGTGGCTTGTTCACTAAACCTACGAAGGGTCCTTCAGGACCTTTTGCTTGTTTGGGGGGGCTTCGAGCAACCCATACAGAAATGGGTCAGGCAGGGTGACCAGGGTATCCGAACTGGAGATGTCGGCTCCGGAAAGTTTCCCTCAAGCTGACTCAAGCGGGAAACCCAAACGAGACTCCAAAAGGGGTCTCCTCAGAGCATATGTTCTGGATATGTGTGTCTATATATATATATTTATACCTATGTTGTTTTCTGTATGCATGTGTATACATATATACATATATACATATATATATATACACATGTATATGATGGATGGATTTATGCAAGTCAATCAGAAGCACAGCATATCTTGTTTGGTGTACCTTTGGGGTGGGCCGAGAAACTTCTGGGGGGTGGGGGCGTTTGGAGTCCTCATCTATGTGGACCCCAGATGATTCGCTCCCAAGAGTGGAGCATTGTGGCTTTCTCCCCAAAGTGAAGGACTCCCTTTGCCCTAGGGTTCCGATTCGCCCCCCATTCAAAGAAAGGTTGACCCAATTTGGATGATGGTAGTTTTTAGGTAAACAATGGTAGTTATATGAGCCCCTATTGTTTTTAATGGTGGGTTGAACCCCAGGGTTTATATTTGAACTGGGACACGCTTCTCCAGGAATACATTCTGGGAAGACTATTTGAGTGGCAAACAGACTGGTTCCCTTGCCCCAAATCATAGGGTGAGTTCCTTTTTTTATGGGCAGTTTGAGGGTCCAGGCGAACCTTTTTTCTAGCCAGCCCGCTCACTTGTCAAACTTCCTAAAGGCCCCCTTAGGAATTCACCCGCCCAAAGCCGACCTTTTAACCTTTTGGTTTTCTCATGTCGGTCCATTTTTAGTCCTTTGATTTCTGGCTACTTTGGGCAACTGAGGGAAACACTCGTCAAAAGGAGCACTGCACGAAGTGCCTCGGCTAACGTTTCCCCGAGCCGAACCGGCTCGATGCGGCATCGAAAAAGCGTGCGCTTAAACCGAGCCGTTGGGCATCAGAATGGAGACTTTGCATCCATTAGCGTTGCAGATAAATGTTGACCCCATACTAGTCAAGCCCAGCTTATGAACAGGGGAGTGTCCCTGGGTTTAGAGGGGAATCATCACTTTTGGAGGGGAACACTCCCCATATTAATAAGCGGGGGTTTATTACTCCGGGGTCAACATTCTCCTTCCATGGGCGTTTCAGACTACTTGGTGGTTCCCAGTCATGCGGTTCCTTAGGTTGTGAGCTTGGGGTTTAGTGGAGGTGTCCATTTCGCCAGTTAAACTTTTAGCAAGAGTTGGGAGTTGTCCACTTGGTTTTAAAAGGAATCGATCAGGACGGGACACATGTAGTTGTTGTTTTTCCAGGGAGTCTACTGCAAATGGAGGACTATCTGCACAAATTACCCTCCCAACAAACCTGCTCCGTGCACCTTGTACGCGCCTAAAATGGGTATGTGTTCTTCTTCTGGTGTTGCTCTAAAACCATCCAAGGAGGGTATTCCCTAAGTTCTCCAAACCGTATCGTTTTCCTCACTCCCTGAGTTCAAACTTTTTTGGTTTGGACCATTTTAGAGGCAAACAAGAAAGTTGTTTGGACTTTTTGTTTGGCCAATCCACTCGATCCGAAGTGAGTTTCTGGACCCGCCGCCCAAAAATGGGTGTGGTTCAATTCCTTTTAGAGCTAGGGCTACGCATGTGGTTCCATTTCCAAAAGTGTTTTGATGTTTAGAGCCTCAGCCAAGTCAAATCTGGAAGTGGCTTGGCAATTCTGCCTCCTCTCGTCTCACGGAAGCTGAAGCCCCACCTGGCAGCAGCGATCAGACTGAATCTTGGTGGCTTGTTCTTCTAATCGGACTCCGGACCCCCAAAATTGTGTTGGTTTCCTCCTGTCCGTTTAAACCCACCGACAGGTACCCTTCAAAACGACAGGCCATATGAGGCAGAGTCTGAAATAATAATGTCTGACCCCTTTTTTGTGGGCCAGGGTCAAGTTTCTGCGATAAAAGGACACCTCTGAATAACAGTCTCTTGGTTACAAAGGACGCTACAGATACAACCGGAGGCAAACCTTGCTTGAGGAGACGTGTAACCTTCCTCAGGGCAGTTAGTGATGTTGCCCTTCATTGATGTGTTCTTGTCCTGCTGTTGCTTGACGACCTGAGACACAATCAAAGCCTTACGCGAAGACCAGTGACGGATAGTTCCAACCATAAATGCATGTTCAATTCTTTGCGGGGTTTTGGGTAGACCATGTTAATACCAGGTTTTAATGATTCGCGCTCAAATATGTTTGTTTATGACTCACCTGGGCTCAAAGATCTTGCTCTTCGGTTCGACCAAAGCCTGACAGTTCCTAAGCACTCTTGCGGGAAGGGTCAGTCAGTTTGACCAACTCAACTTAGGTAAAATATCGGTGTGCCGGTTTTTTACCCGCCAAAATGGCGCAACGGTGTTCTTTTTGGTGTCCCTTTTGAACCACTCCAAAAAGGGTACCAACTCCAACAAAGGCGCACCTGCGTACGATTTGAGTCTTAGAGGGTCCCTTTTCGTGTACTCTTTTAGTCGAATGCTCCACTTGGGTCTTCGATTCGCCAAGTTAGCAAGTTGTTGGTAGCCTCGGTCGTAACTCATTCACAAGTTCCTCGTTCAGTGGGGTTCACCTTGTTTTTATCGGTTGTACCCCAAGTGACCAACCACCTACTAACTTGGTTGGGTCCACAAGAATTCCGGCAAGCCGTGCCCTTATGGCCGCAGACAATTGCTTAGTGTCCTTGTGGTTTCCCTTTATATTCTCCCCAAAACTGGGGAAACAACATGAACCAAGACGTAGAAGACACACCAACATGCCTGGGTTCTTTGTTGAGGGCTCTGTTGCTTCCTGTGGTCAGCCGATGCTTGCTTTCGCCTTGAGAGACTCACTGAACATTGTTTCTGCTGCTGATTGTTCAATTTGGGACGATTGAGTTAGGTTTGGACCAATTTATTGGAACACATAAAAATTATTATTTTTGGCCAATCCACTCAGGAAGTGAGAATGGGAAACATATCACCATGCTTGCTTTGGCTATAAGGATTTGTCCAGCCATTTCTAATATCTCATCTCAACTTCTTTCACATTCCCTCTATATTTGGTTTTGTCAGCAACCAAAGTTCTACCTGGAGTCTCCACGACCCTTCAAAAATGGTTGGTCATTACCCAAAAAATGGTTGGTCATGGACCCATTTTTAAAGGGTCCTTAGGGAGAGTCCAGGTCAATGTTACAGGGCTCCTTGAAAGATACATTTTGCAACCATTTGAAACATGTTGCTTTTTCAACACCAAAACAAAGGGAAGCCGCATTTACAAGTTGCAATGTTCAGGTGTAGAATGCATCCGGATCCCTATGTTAGACGGGATCACCAAATTGGTCCATTCAACCACGGCATTTGTTGCGAAATTTCCCGAGTCGCCCGCTCTCGCCCGCTCCGCAGGTGCAGCTCACAGAAGAGCAGCAGAAGTGTGTGGAGCTCTCGGTGTCCATGGGGGAGGCGCCGAAGTATCTGGAGGTTACCGGGGCCCTGTGGACAGGACAGCCTGCGCTCCGAGTTCTGGTGGGTTAATTTTGACCCAGACCCATCTGATATCTTTCCACTGCTTTTTTTTGGACTGACGTCATAGCGGAAAAACATATATATATATATATGGCAAGGGGAACAACCTGTGTATGGTAGACTTACTTCCTAAGTTCCTTTTTGGACTGTAGCCACTTGTTGGGTTTGGACTGCGGATGGACGAAATCCATTTCGCAGCACCGTTCAGAGACCCTGAGAATGGTGACTCTCCTGTGAAATGCCAACAAACATGGTTTCCCATGGTTTCAAAGTTGTGCAGGAATTGGAGCTTACGGGGCCCTGTGGAGGGTTGCGAGATCTGCTCGCACCACGAAATGAGACCATGGGAAGCCGGGCAACGTTTGTTGGCATTTACAGCGGAATCATCAGAAACCAGGCTTTCTTAGGTGGGTGCGAGTTTGAGTTCGTCCGTCCAGAGTATTTCAGGGCTTCCGAGCCATTTGCCTGCAAAGGGAAGCAGAAGTGGAATTCGATCGTTTCACTGGAAACCCCCAGTCAATTGATCAACTGCTGATTCAGGGAAATTCAGTGACCCCTGTAATCCAAACTCATGTGCAGCAAAACCATTGTCCTCTTGGGGTCACTACCCAATAGAAGAGGGTCCTGGAATACCCAGGTGTGAAGGTTCATGGAGACTCCACGTAGAACATTGGTGTGATTTCTCATTTGCTGTTTCCGCGGGCGTATTTTCTACCCTTAAGCAACCCTGCCAGATTTGGACCATGGTCCCTACATTGTCCTTTTTGAACGGCTTGGCTGGCGGTTTACTTGTTCGCAGGGGATAGCTACAGTGGGTTTGTCTCAAAATCCCGGTAGACCTTCAAATTGAGCGATGTTTGTTTGCTTCCCCCTTGAAACAACACAAGACTGGCCCAGAATTCGCTTTGGGTTTCCTAAATTGGAGGATTTACAGAGGATTCCTACAATGGTGGATCCACAGATTCGGATTCCGTATGCAGACCAGACCTTGTAGAATGCTTATGCCCTCTTCGAACCAGACATCCACTCGGATTTCACCCTAGCCGGCTTTTGCTTTTGTTTGGGTTCCCAACAAGTGGTCCTGGCGTCAAACCGCTCTGAATATCCAAAAAATATCAGAAACAAAGTTCAGGCTGGTTTTTTTAGTCGGGTATTTGCTGTTCCTTTGAAGCCAAATGGAGTTTCCCCCTAAGGTCCAAAGCACCAAACCAAACCACTAACTAATGTGGACCCAGGATTTAAGCAGAACCCGTCCCATTTTTAGGGGCGGTGGTCCCTCCAAAAGTGGTCTGAATCCCCACTAAAAGGGGACACCCCCCGATCAAAATCAACCAGGGGTTTATGAATCCGGGGTTTACATTCTGGAGTAAGGTGAAAGAAAGGTTCCGTGGTTTTTGTGTTACCGTTCGGGTGCCATGTCAGGTGCAGCAGCGAGTCGCCTTCTTGGAAGAGTCCCAGGGAGGTGCAAACCAGGAGGCGAAGTGGATTTCACCAGGAGATGGAACTGAGATGGGGGCGGTGATTCTGTGGATGGACGAAATCCATTTCGCACCACTGTAAAACCATGGTTGAAACCAGAACGTTTGTTGGTATTCAACAGTGAATCATCAGAAACCAGGGTTTCTGAACGGTGGTGCGAAATGAATTTCGTCCATACACAGTATCCTTCTGTGATTCGTAGCCCTCTATGCGGAGCAGGCATTTCCCTGAATGGGAATCCAGGAAGAACGGGATTCCAGGGTCAACATTAGTAGCCAATCGAACCACCTAAAATTGGATAAACTAGAAAGTCAAAAGCGAAATGTGTTTAAGTGGTGAGTGACCTTGTCATAGAAGAACCTGGGATCCGTTGGGCCAAATACCAGCGAAAATGTTTACATGTTGAAATCAACGTTAAGGGGGTGACAATATGATATCAGCCCGTAGGCGTGTTGTTAGTCATTGACATCACCTAAAGCAAGTTGGCATTTGGAGGGCCCAGGATTTGCCTCCAATTGCTCCTCCCCAGCTCAAAACTGCGGTTTTCCTGGCACAAGAAACCAAGCTTTGATCTTGTGTTTTCATGTCTTAGTTAGGGGTCCAACAAAATAGCCTTTGGTTCTTTGGACAAGTGAGAATGGAAGCAGGCCGTGTCGCCAAATCGGTTCTGAAACAATTGTGTGTGTTGTGTGTGTTGTGTGTGTGTTCTTTGGTTTTCTTGTGGACCTCCAAAAACGACACCTTTCCAAACGAAGCCCTGCCAATGACCCGCCTTCCATCGAGCCTTGCCTGAAACTCTCCAAGCAGATTTCTCAATGCTCAAGCGGCAGTTCCCAGGGGTGTTCCTGGACCTTAAAAGCGCGTTTTTTGGTCGAATCCGGGACTTTGGAAAGGCAACGGAAAGTGGAGATGGGACCGACTAGAGCTACCTAGAGTCTAGAAAAGGGGGTCAGAACTTAAGAGTCAGGTAGACACTCCAGGTAGAGAGGTACTTGGAGTCAGGGATACATATATATATATATACGTCCCCCTCCCTCTTGGGCCAAGCTTCTTGCCAAGGATTCGGTATTCGATCCGACGGATTTGACACGGGAACCACGCGGTTTTCCCCCTGAAAGCTTTGGCATCCCTTTGGTTTGGATCGGTGAAGCCAAGGGCCTTGGAACCGATCCGAACACCGAGGTCTCGACGCCCACCACTCGAGGGCGTCGGGGCTTTAACTCAGTTGTTCAGTGGCACCAATTATTGTTCCTTCTTTTTTTTGGTGGCTGCCCCACTAAAATGGTCTTCCCAAAAAAGGGATAAAAAGGGTTCCCTTTTTTTCCAGGGTCACTGAACAACTGAGTTAAGGGTCCCAGGGTTTGGTAACCCGGGGCCCGGTTCCTTCCAAAGCCGTACCACACGAGTCCCGCGTTGCATGGTGTGAGTTCCAACCAAGTTCCATCGATCGGACCAGAAAGGGTGGACAAAAATGGCGGTGGGTCAAAAGGAGGTACCCATTTTGGAAACCCTGGTAAATGGGCACATGGACTAAAACCTGCAGTTTGCTGGTAGTTTAGTTTTGACCCGCACCCAAGTTGTCGTTGGTCGACTGTGTTTGCTTGTGGTGGATTTGCCAAGCAAACACTACGGCTCAACGCATTCAACCCGGGATGTGAACTGGAGGTTGAAAGCAGATGGCGCAATTGTCTTTATGTCGGAAAGTGAAGGGGGTGATGCGACCGCTTGAGATTCGGTGAGATTCGGGCGCAATCTGCTCTCGTTCTATACCCCCTGTTCCAAATGCCCCGCTTTCTTCACAGGCCACCCCCTGAAAAAACAATGAGTTGGAAGACGTTGGAAGATCTGGTTGTTTAAATGACAGCCTTACAAAAGCGGGTATTTCAGCTTCTTCCTCCTGATGCGTGGTTTGGATTGGTGGTTCGGATTCTGATTGGACTTTTCTGGTTCTGGTAGAGGGAGGGGCAGCCACTTCCTAACCTGACCGATCCGAACCGAACTGCAGGCTCTGCGCGCAGCAGAGGCCAAGGCACGGCGAGCGACACATTTGTTGGGTTAAGGAGAAAGGGGTTTACTTTAGGAACCCAGAGGATCGTGTGGAGCATATGGTGTCTTTTTTGGGGACCCCCAAAATGGCGGTGGTCCCATGTGGTGTACCTGTCAAAGCCAAGAAATAAGGGTACCCTCAAGAAAAACATGATTTTGGAAATGCTTTCTGTGATACCAGGGCTGGGTCGTTCGACGTATTTGTCTAATCCCTATGCTGGATGATGGTGGTATGGTAATTGAATTAGACGGGGGGGGTACGACGTTACCCATAGATAGTAAAGGTTGCCGAAATATGATATATAGCGCTACCAGTGACGCTTAGCAGAGGAGTTCTGATTGCTATCGTTGAAAACTACTCGAATTCCCGGGAAGGTTGATGGTCGAGACACTGCATCACCCCACCTTAAAAATGCAATCTGAGGGCGGGCTGACATCAATATCGCAGGCGCCCTTTTTCGGCTGGTGACTACAGCAGTTTGCATACGCGGTTCTTTTATACTGCATCCGTGCTGCGTCCGCTAATGCAGCTGTTGCAGCACTATTCACCCGCTGCCAGACTTCAAGCAGGGAACTAAAACCTTTCCGCAATGCCCCCAGAATGCCCCAATAGAGGGCGGCTGGGCTCACTTGCAATATTAATTGTCCACTTTAGGATAGACTAAGTCTGAAACAGAACCATGCAGCATAATTTTCTGTTCGCCCCTTTTGTGGGCCAAGTTGCGCCCCGGCAAAGTAATTGTTTTTGTCGATCCCCCCAAAGTCTTCTTGCTTTGGTGTTCCTTGAAAATCACCCAAAAGAGTGGAGCCCAGACAACATGCCAGACACACAATTAGCGCCGGCTCCCTGAATTTGACATGTTTCTACCAACTCCTAGTTTCATTTTGTTGTGGCATCTTGATTGGCTTAAACAACTTTGACATGTGCTTTGAGGTTAACAGTCAGGTCTGCTTTGTGTTATGTCTTTGTGTCATGTTTGCTTCATTAGGCTTCAATGATGAGTCAATGAATAGGTGCTGGGTTTTTTGAATGTACTGTTGTACAACATACTGGTGTTTAAGTGTGCGCTCTACTTGTTTGTGTTTGTTGTGGTCTTGTTACGTGTCTGTGTGTGTGTGTGTTTGTGTTGAGTGTGTTAAGTCTTGCCGGATCGTTGCTCCGGACCCGCCATTTCAGCCAATATCATTCGAGGCGAGAGACCTGCAAGAGAGAACGCAGGCTGCTGAGGCTGGGCGCGAAGGCAGCACATGGATGTGCGTTGTGCATGCGTATGTGTGTGTGTGTGTGTCTGAATAGTTGGCGGGCGCGTGTGTAAGTGTGTGTGGTGCGTGCCTGGTTGTTATTTGAGGTTTGTTGTATTTGTGTGTGTGTGTTTGTATGTTGTTGCTGGTTTGCTTGTTTGTTTTTTTGTTTGCGTGTTTGTTTGTTTTTTTGTTTGCTTGTTTGCTTGTTTGCTTGTTTTTTGTTTTTGTTTGTTCGTTTGTTCGTTTGTTTGTTTGTTGATTTGCTTCTGTGTTTCAACGCCTTGGTTTAAGTGTTACACCAATTGCCATAGAACCTGAATGCTACACTGATCTTCCATTGTCTTAAGAATACGTTTTAGGTTCCCCTGTTGGGTTGAAAGGGGAATCAATTTCACCACTGGATAGTACATATATGTTTATATATAGCCTTTTCCAGGGACAAACACATGCAAGAACATGGATGATGCTATCCAGGAATCTCAACCTTTAAGCTTTTCGACCAAGTAACTTGGTCGCTTTGACTTTGGGCCCCTCAACCTTGGGACCTGTGTGCACTTTGCACATCAAGGCTTCAATCTCTTGCTTTCCTTCCTGAAAGTGATATCTCGCCTTTAATGGGGTGGCTTCCCTGAATCAGGGCGCGTTTTTTCTTTTGTTTTTATTTATATATTTTTCCGGAGGCCACCTGTTTCAGCCCAACTGGGGCAAAGGCAAGAGGTAGACTGGCATCGTTGAAACTTTTTAGACGGCTGTTTGACGAGGTGTCTTCCTACCTCTGCTGATAAAACGACTGGGTAATAGTTCTAACAATGGGGAGCTGCATTGTTAGAAGGCAGAAGCTCGGAAGTGGGGGATTTTCCTTCAGGATACAAACATGTTAGTTGGAAAGCAGATCCCTGGATGTACTCGGACTTGTGTGACTGAAGTTAGTGACAGCGTGGAGAAGCTACCATGGAACAATATCTACCGAGGGGGTCCGAAGTCCCTCAGAGATACGGCTTTGTTTCTTTTCCTTTTTTTTCTTCTTTTTCGTTCGGGGATTCATCGATTACAGATTCTGCAAATCCTCAAGTATGAGGTCCCAAGGGACCCTCTGAGCTAGCGAGGTCAAGGCCAAAATCTTGTCCCCCCCAGAACCTTCTGACCTTCAAGGAGGGTGGCGGTGTTTATCCATACGGGGTCAACATGAGCGAGGGCAGTTCTGTTGGGCGTGTGGGGTGGCAGCCTTGGCCCCGAAGCTTGCCCTTCTTTGTGCTTTACCATTTCTTCCTCACACGCCCGGCCCGTTCAGGTTCCTGCTGATTTCCGAAGAAAAATGTATGGCTGTTGAGTCAAAAACGGCTATCCAAAATGGGTTGCCCTGGTAAATGGAACCTGCGGTCTCCTCGGGGTTTAATTTTGACCCATACCAGTATAACGGACGTCTCCGGTTTTGTATGGATCTTCAAATTGTGAATCAAGCATCTCTGCTTTGAGCTGTACTGTCTGAAGAGGCGCGAAGTCGGGCAAGAGTGGGCGACGAGCGTGAAGTTCTTGACCATGACAAAAGTGGCGTTTCTGAAGAGCCGTGCGCGCGGCGGCATGGACAAGATCACGCGCAATTGCCAGCTGCTGCTGCTGGCAGACGTGTTGACACATGCCCAAAAGGGCTAGTTGCAACAATGTAGCTGTAGCTGCGGTTCGGATTCGTGGGTGGCATGTAGGGTATCTTAGGAGACTTGTTAAACAGCTATGTGTCAAATAGGAGGACGCTTGGCTTCCTTTAACACCAGCCCAAAAAGGGTACCCTAAAAAAATGAACGCCTAAATGGAGCTGACCATAAGTTTGGCGGAACCCTTTTATTTGTGGGCTTTGAAGGAAAACCCAAAGGATACAAACTATTTCATCCTTTCTTTTCTTATGGGAGGGGGGGGGGCCAAAATAGACACACCCAAGTGGGCTGATCATCCAAGTGGAATGTCGCAGTCGTTGAGATCCCTTTTAGGGTCACGCGGCTACATGGAGCCTTGCACCCCAAGAGGCATTTAGGTGTTCTTTGGGGTTTGTCAAATCTGGATCACAATCAAACATAGTATGTTTGGTTTGGGAGGGTACATTGTAGGGTGCACTAAATCTGGGCCGGAGCCAAGTTGGTTGGTTTATGATCTGTTTTTTTGAGGGAACCCCCCAAAATGGGTTGGCGTTCCTTTGCTCTTTTCTTCAAAGCCACAAATAGAAGAATACCAACTCAGAACAAGACGTACATTTGGGGCCTCCAAACTCTGAGGGCCCCTCGTTTCCATCAACCTCCGCCCAAATCGACGTAGGATCTGTGGAAGCAGTTGTTGAATGTTCTACTGCCGTTCAGAGGTGAAGACCCACATGCCAAGAAACAGTGTCGATCCTTTGTTCGTGACGGTGCCTTTTCAAGAACCATTGTAACATCACCGGCTAGCATCCCTCCAAAAAGATAGACCCAATCAAGAGGAACTCTCACATGGGACGCTGGAGAGCGCATGCCAATTCGCAGGTGAATGCTGCCAGCTCTCTGCTAGCCGAAACGCACCGTTTGGTTTATGTCATTCTTCCTTCACGGGCCCGCAACGGTGTGTTTGGGGGGTCCTCTGAAGGTGTGCAGAAGGTCATTTGTTGGGACATGATTTTACCCAGGCTTTCACTGTATAATTACCCCAAGAGGGGGTGGCTGATGTCCCCCAAATGGAATCCCCTGGGTTTAAGTCTATCTTAGGGGTAGTCAAAAAGCGGAACCCTGCTTTTACCTCTTTGCCACAGAAAGTGAGCGCCGCCTCACCCCGAATTGCGCGAGAGGGGGAGCGCAGGTCTTTACTTGTCCCGCTTTGGGGGGAAGTCAGCATCGCGTTTCTATCCATTTTAAGGTAATGCTGCTTTGGCGGAAAGGGGGGGATACAGGGAAAAGTGTGGGGAGATAGAAAAAAGCAGAAAGTGGGACCAAGCAGGAGCCCTACTGCGGATGGACCAAAATTTGCACCACCTAAGAAACCCTGGAATGATTATATATATATATATGTATGTAAGTACCAACAAACAAACCTGTTTTTGCTCATGGTTTCTCAGGTGCTGCATTTTTAGATTTCGTGCACAGTATGTCAAACTGTTTCGACTAGTACCAACAAATAAAGTAGTTTTTGTTTTTTTAATGGTTGCTTAGATGGTGCCTTTCCAAATTTGGTCCATCCCACAGCTTGTCAGCCACACCTGTTTTGACTTAAATTCCATGGCTGTTTTGACTCGGGCGCTCAGGAGAAGCTCCTGGAGGCTCAGTCCATGCGGGAGATGTTCGCCAAGGAGAAAACAAATCCCGCGCTGCGGGCGATGCGCGCGGCGGCGGCTCCGTTCCGAGATCCGAGATCCGAGTTCCGAGTTCCGAGTTCCGGGCTGGGAGGGTTCCGAGCTGTTGGGGCGGTTCGTGGGTTTCCATCCGGCTCCGGTTTTTTTTTTCTCGGGGGGGCGGGGGTTCCAGCCGGTTCCTTAGGTTGTTTTTTTTGGTTTTTGTTCGGGTGTTCTGGGGGTTTCCAGCCGGGTGCTTTGGGGGGTTCCTCTGACTATTACGGTCATCCGGATGAATCGGATCTTAACATTGGGTATTGGTTCCACTTTTTCCAGGATGCCCATCTAGCACCCAGCTCTTGTGAAAACCTTGGTGTGAGATTGCCACTTTTTATGGTACAAAGAACATTGCAAGTGACAAAGTCAAGCTGTTTTTGCAATGATTACCTCTTAATCACTTCGTGAGCGCATACCCGGCCCCCGGGGCCACCTGTTGGTATCACAGAAAGGGTTGATGTTGAAGACTTGTTGTTCTTTGCCGCGCAGCTCCTCAGCTATGCATAAAGGGCAAATATGGAACCCTGACAAGCCTTTGCCACCATGTTTTTCCCCCTACAAACTTGTTGCGAGTACTCTTTGTGGGTCCTGAACAAACACCGACAACCCCCTGTGGGGGGTTAAAGGCTTAAACAGTGGCGATTTTTACCAATGTTCCCTGACACTGGGGAAATTGTCCCATGTCCTGTAGAGGGAACTGCATACGTGGCTCGTGTGAATAAAATAGGTGTCCTTTTGATCGATTAGTTTGATTGCCCTTTACTAGTAAAGGAAACCAAAGGAACCCAAAGGAAACCCACCCGTTTCTCGGGTTTCAGGCAGTCCGTCCAGCTCAGGAGACGGAGATGTACAGATCCGAGCTGAAGGCGGAGTCCACAAACCGGGGGAAGGGAAGCGCAAGGGGTATAGCACCATAGATCTCCGCTATTGGCTTGGATCTTTCGACTTTAACTGTTTGGATTCCCTCCATATTTCCTTTTAACCAGTAAAAAGTCAAACTTTTTTGACATGAACTTTTTTTTTTTAAAGAGACAAACAGGGGCTGGGGTCCTTTTGGTTTCCATTGACAAACCAGTGCAAAAGGGGTACCCTCACGCAAAGACACACCCTGTTCAAGCCACATTGGCTTGGCTGTTTTGTTGGGGGAAGCCCCCAAAATGGTAACCTTCAAACTGGTTCCCTTCAAAATCCAAAACAAGGTAAACCACAAACGGACAACCCACTGAGGGACCCGTCCGGCACATTTGCCCTTCCTGAAAGGCGAAAGAGGTTGGTCTCTAGTCTTCGGGAATCTCTGCGAAAGTGGTTTCAACCTGAGGATTCTATTCAAAGCAAGCCCAAAAAGGGTATGCTCCTGGAGTCTCCGCCACCCTTTACAAATGGGGTCATTACCCAAAATTAAGGGTTAGGACCCCTTTTTCCAGGACCATGGAGACTCTAGGCTCAAACAGATGAGCCGTGCTGGTCGCATGTTTGCGGCAGTCGACCATCTTCTAGAACAGTTGTTTGTTTCCTGTTGCGAAAGATGCTGGACTTCTCTGAAGAATTTACCCTTGGGATGTACTAGTAGGATAGGGAAGGCCAATGTGTCCCCATCAGAGGATATGTGCAGGTTCTTGGGTTCTTTGGCCCAAGCGCCCCAAACCACGCGTTTTTGGACGTATCACTGGACCCTGAAGGCACCCGAAAGGTTTTCGGAGTCCCTCCATCATCCCTTTGGACCTTCACAAGTGCCTAGACCTTGGAACCGTTTTTTTTTACCGAACTCACGTGGGGGTATAATGAGCTCACCATGATAAAGATCCTTGCTTAATTGGAGTCTCTCTGATAATTCTGAGGGGGTCAGTTGGTTGAGCCCAGGTTGCTCAAACTCCATATTTGCCAGTACAAGTTGTTGGGGCTGCGTAGGGAATTGGAGTCTTGAAGGGAAAGCCTTGCTATTCGTGTCTTTTCCCACCAGATTGGTGTTGTCAATGTAGAGTTTCGATGTCAATCACGAGAGCCATCGGCTCGTTCTTTGTGGGAGCCACGCCCCATTTGTAGGTTTGTTGGGGCTGCAGGCCACTTCTGGAAGGAACCCCCCTATCAACTTGGTGGCTCCCAGCCATCCCCTTAGCCTTTTTGCCTTTTAGTGTTTAGTGGTAGTTTCCATTTAACCCACTAAAGTTACACTTTTAGCGGGGGACCTGAGGGCAGCCCAGTCAATAGGACGGGTTTGTTAATCCGGGGTCAACATTCGCATGGATCCTCCGGAGACGAGGTGAGCCGTGATGAGAAGGCCCTGCTCGAGGAGGATTTGCGGCGAGCGCAGGACCAAGCTGGGTTCTGCGAGTGGAGTGGTAAATGGCTGTGGGTGAAAACCAATGGGATCCCATTTCGGGGTAGGTACACCACCCATTTTAGAACCTATTTTAGTGGGATTGGGATGTTTACTGGGGCTACGGGCTTTTGATCCATGGGCAAATGTCGACCCTATGCCAGATGGTAGTTTCACTTGTAGCGGTGCCCCACTCGGATTTAGGTGTTCTTACCAGGCTGCGTTTCTTCACAAATCTGCTCTGTCTGTGGATGGTAGTTTCACTTGAGCCACAATCAAAACCCGGGTAGATGAAGGTTAGTGCAGGACAATCCCAATCATAAGTAGCTGCGGCCGCCTTCTTAGTCGAAAATTTTAATACCGGGTTTTGATTGTGACTCACTTGTAGCGGTGCCCCACTCGGGTTTATTTTTTTCTTACCGGGCTGCGTTTGTTTCCAAATCTGCTCTTTCTGTGGATAGGCAGAATCCTGCACAGTTGCGAGTGCTGGTGAATCCCAGTATTCCTGTGATTTCATCCGTAATGTTGGACCCTGTTTACACCACCCCCCCCCCCTCGCTAGGAGTGGAACCAATCAGTTGGACCCTCTTTAAGCGAGATCCTGGGGGTCTGGGAGGGACAGTACTTACTTTAGTATTGCCAATTCTACTTTAGTATTGCCAAGGCTGACCCTCAGATTCCCAGTACTTACTTTAGTATTGCCAATTCTACTTTAGTATTGCCAAGGCTGACCCTCAGCTTCCCAGTACTTACTTTAGTATTGCCAATTCTACTTTAGTATTGCGGGTCAGATTCCTAGCACTTGCTTTAGCATTGCCAATTCTACTTTAGTATTACCAAGGACCTTTTTTTTCAGCAACCCCCAAACAGGTTAGACACTAAAGAGGACGCCAAAACAGTCGCATTAAAGAGGATCACGGCCATTGGTGGGCACCCCCCTTTGCGTGACTGTTTGCCCGTACTTTTTTGTAAAGAAGTTATCTTAAATTTGATGGTTTGGGGGCCACTGGCAGAATGAACTTCCTAGATTCAATTCCTTTACCCTTTGAGCTGGGAAGAGCTTGGTTGGGTGAACCGCCCTGAAAGTAAAAGGCTAAGGCTTGAGTCTAATAATTTCAGCAACCCAAAAAGCCGTTGGACACTAACGAGAACCCCAAAACAGTCACATTAAAAGAAGATCAGGGCCCCTGGTGGGCACCCCCCATTTGTGTGACTGTTTGCCCGCACTTTTGTGTAAGGAAGTTATCTTAAATTTGATGGTTTGGGGGCCACTGGCAGAATGAACTTCCTAGATGTGGACTACCAGAAAGAGACTGCCCCCCTTTTTGCCCCATGGCCGCTGGTTTGGGTAGTTTACAGAGAAACCACAAGGGCACTCGCCTGTTTTGGGGTTGATTTTCCTGATTTTTTAGACACACTCAAATCAGCGGAAGCCAGAAGGTCAAAACTGGGGCCATGATTTTGACTGTTTCTCGGGTTGTCAAAGTCAGAACATGGAATTATTCTCAGGACTTTGATCATGGTACAAGAATGGGGCCAGCTAAAGGTCGGCATTCATTTTTCGGTGCTTGGATGCTCAAAGCTGGAGAAGGGCTTCGGTCCGTTGTTCAAAGGCTTGGCTGCCATCGGGTTGGATCTTTCGCTTCTCACTTTTCGGGAACCAGTGGTTTTCCTTTTCCTTTTTTTGGGAAGGGTTCCCCTTCAAAGCCTTCAACCAAAGAAGGATGCCTTGTTTTCCCATGGAAGATGTATGTTGCCGCTGGCCAACCAAACGGTTTTTGCATGCGCGCCTCTGCTGCCATGCTGGATCATATAGGGCTCCTGTGACCCGTGATTTCTCCCTTGAAGCCCTCAAAACAATTGCCTCCGTGTTTTTCTTCGGGGGAAGCAAAGGCGAGGTCAGGAGTTGAGCCCCTAGTTTTGGCCCCTTCTCAGTTCCCTGGATGAGCCTTTGGGGGTAAACCCACCAAGGAGTGTGCCTTAGTCTTAAAATTGGCAACTCATGCTTTCTTTCCCGGCCAAGATCATTTCGATCGATAGGGGCCTTGAAGGAAATGAGCAAGTGGCCTTTTTCCGATGGAATTCTACTGGTATACCGGTTGCAGATCAGCATTGAATCGAAGACAAACATCATTCTTAGAGGAAACTCCTTTTGGGAATTGGAACCCCCTTTCTTGTGGGGTTCCAGATGAATCTTGTGGGGAGTGCTAGAAACATTTGAGAGGGGCATTGACTTGCTGGGGCGATAGGTAGGGAATGACCTTGCGGGTGGTGGGAATGAACCTAGAGATTCCCGAATAAAATGAACCGCCAGTTGTATCCCTGCCTATCGCACCAGCAAGTAGAGTTGGAACGCCAAAAAACACTGTGTGGGATTGACATTGATCGCACAGCGGTCAGCTTTCATTCGATCAGCTTTCGGCTCAACTATGGAAGGTCATAGCAAACTGCCTCAGCCCACAGAGCCCATGCAGAGACAAAGCTGGCACCGAATGGTGGGCTCGTGGGAACAAGCTTCTTCATCCCGAAACGTGTGCTTCCTTAGCATACGGGTCTGTCGTTTTTTGTTTTTGTTTTCAAAGAACACCTTCTTGGTTGGTTCTTAAGAGGAAGCTACAATGACACCCAGCATTTTGGGGGGTCTAACAAAAAGACGCACCCATATCGACGCCTTTGACTCTCGTTTTCCAGACTGAACGGCGCGTCCAGCCGTCCGCCTCGATCAAACGACCACGCGCCCCGATTCGCCATGGGCTGATGTCGCGTCGCCCGCTGCACGAGCAGAACTTGCAGGAGAGCGAGCGTGCGCGCGTGCGTTGCTTCACACCTCGCAGCTAAGTTCCCTCTGTGGGTCAGTTAGCGTCTTTTTTGGTGGGCTGATGTTTGAAAGGAAAGTATAGGGTTGGTGGCTCCCAGGTGATTTCCCTTTAGGATTCGTGGCTCCAAAGAAGGCCATCCGGTTCAACTTGGCTTTTTAGTTTTTAGTTGATTTCGTGTTGGGTTTCCGTACATAACCCACGGAACTTCAACTTTTAGCATTGGATCTGAGGACAGCCCATGTTTCCTTCTGGTAGGATAAGAAAAAATCATTAGGGAAACCTGTGCTTTGGGCAGAAGATGAGTTCATGAGCGTCATAAGTGTTAGGAAGAACATATTAGTCGTAAACCCACTCCGGAAGTTAGGATTCGCTCGGCTACCAATACGTCGTCAGGAGCCCTTGAATTTGCTCAGTCGAGGGGCTGACAACAAGGGGAAATGAGCCACAATTAAAACCCGGGTAGATGAAGCTTATTCATTCCTTACATGGTTTTGGGTAGACCATTTTAGTACCGGGTTTTGATTGCGACTCAAATGTTTATTGTCAGGGTTACCAACTACTGCTATGAGGGTTTCCTCAGTTCGGAGAGGTGAAATGCAGCGATGTTCGCACACAATCCTTCCTTTTGCTTAAAAACACGTGCTGTCGTCCCCCTACTGATTTTAATGCGAATGTAACACTACTGGAAATGTGTGTCTTTGTCCAAAACAGTATTCGCAACTGGAAAAGATCCTTCACCTTTGTTGGCATGTTTTAGGTTTTTAAGAATTGTGGTTCTGTTCATGCTTAGTGGGGGGCTGCAAGACAAGCAATTTGTTTGGCTACCATAACAAGTGTTGGAAAGAATCGTGCAACTATGGGTGTGTCTTTTTTGGGGGTATCCTTTTAGGGTTGCTGTAAAGGGAAGCCAAAAAAACAAGTTTTTCGTGCGGGGTGCCCCTATTTTTCACTTCCTGAGCTCCTGGACTTTAGTCACTTTTTGGGTTGGGCAATGTTAGTGACAAATCACAAGTTTAAAAAGCTTGCCGTTTTAGGTCGGATGTTAAGTTTAGTCAACTTTGGTGCATGTTGCTTGGCTGTTAGGACTTGAACTTTTTGCCAACTAATGGGTTTTCTACTAAACCACTAAAAGTTAAGCTTTTAGCAGGGGAGCAGAAAGCAACCGAGTTTAGTTTTGTGTTGGTCAATCCGCTCGATCGGAAGTGAGTAAGATTTTGAGAGAGTGCCATATGGGTGTGGCTCAAAATTAAACAGGAGGGGCAAACCACAGGTTTTGGTCCATGTTTCCACTTACCAGGGTTCCAGTTTGGAATTCCGGTTTTTTTACCCACATTTATATCTACCAAACTTAAGTTGGATTCCTACTTCACTGCCAAGAGGAAATCGCCCGTGCGCCGGCCAGCAGCGAGGCCAGTGGCCAGCTGATTAGCGCCTTGAACAAAAGAATGGTTGTGACGTCGTCACAAGCCTTGGTCGCCTTTCTCACGTCCTGAGGTCCGTTTCGGACTTCAGCCACTTTTGGAACATTTCTTGACTGCTATTGGGTTGGATCTTTAGACTTAACTTTTTGGGAAATCAAGGGGTTTTCCACTAAATCCACAAATAGTTAACTAAACTTTTTGCAGAGGGGTCAACAGCAACAGGACATGTTTGGACTTTTTGTGGGCCGGCCACTCGGGAAGTGAGCTTTGGGGCGAGCGATTTGGGTGTGCTCTTGTTGAGGATACCCTTTTTGGGCTGGTTGTAAAGGGCAACCAAAAGGAAACTACCCCTGTTTTGAGCCAAACCCAATTGTAGTTTCCCAGACGCCTGCAAACAGACACCTCAAGCACCCGAAAACCCGGTTGTTCAGAAAAACAGCAGAGGTCAAAAACCAGGTGTTGAATAATAATGCGCTCAAAAACCAGGTTTCTCACAACAGACCTTCCTTTTTTAATGGTTGTAATTGCTCCTGGAATGATGCGGGAAGCAGAAAGCTGAACTCTTTCTGCTGGGCTATGGCTAAGGTTATTGCTCACACTGTTTCAATCAGAAGATTGGGTTTCTCCGAAGCTGAACATATCCCAACTAAACATTGGTGAAACCAAGCAGTTGCCGCGGACATCTTCAAAAGAAGTCAGGAGCGGATGTTCCAAACCCCAGAAGAAAGCATTGTGGTCGTCTCTGCCCAGAAGGGGTTTGGAGCATCCAGAGAGTTCCGGGGCTTGCAAACCATGGTTGTAAGGAGACTGAGCCGTTTGCCCCCACTCAGAACCATGGTTGTATGGGCGTCGTGCTAAAACTCATGTATTCAGTTTAGTTCTCCGAATTTCCGGGCTTACATGGCATGAGCTTCGCACTGTGTGCGCGGAAGAGACGTGGAAGGGCGGCGCAAGAGATCCGGAAGCGAGGAATCGAAAGCATTGTTCGAGAACCAGTGATAACTTGTGTGTAGATTTACAATGGGCGCGGAAGGTTTGCGGAAGGGCGGCGGAAGGGCAGTTTTCAGGAGAATAACTTTTGCATATCCCCCGTGGCTTTTTTCCTCTTCTTCTCGATGAGGGCTCATGCCGCGGAAGCCTTTAATGGTTCTAGGCGCGCAGAGTGCGAAACTAGAAGCGCTCTGTCATCGTCTGTCATGCGCTTGCGCAGGTGATCCACACTGTTCTTATCGGCGAATCTCTGATGAGAGACTCCACAATGAGAACACAAAGCATGGTTGGCTTACTGGATACGCCCTAAGCAAAGGACCCTTGGAGGTATCTCCTTAAGAAGGGTGACCTTAAACAAGTTGGGAGGTCCGATTCATAGAGCAAAGTGTTCCACCTCTCGTCACGGAGGGCTCTAAATCAGGGGCAAGCCATTTCCCAAGGCAAGGATGTGGTTCTATTGCCTGGTCTCCTACATGACGTCATGTTGAGAGACTAACAATGGCAGTAAGTTTCAATGGGAACCCACCTTCAAAGTGGGTGGACATGAATCCCCGTGTAGATGTTGTTTGTTCTCATTGATTGTTGTTGGGATCCAGGAACTGAGCATCAATGAATTGAGTTGTCCACATGCAATGATGGTTGAACATTGGCGTGTAAACTGGTTCCTTTTGGCTTCCCACACCAACCTGACAAAAAAGTACCCTGAAAACCAAACCGATATGGGCATGCGACATGGTTCAACTTGTGAAGCAAAGGTTTTGGGAGTGCCACAATTCTGTGATACCGAGGTGGCATTTCCTTGCCCTGGGGATGGTGTGGGATGCAAACCACTGATCACGAGCCCTGGTTCATACGCCCCACTTATGGAGGAGTCGTTTTTGCTTTCATGTTATTCTTTTCTAGGCTCCCCTGATTGATGACTTGGGGGGGGTACTGATCATGGGTCAAGATTATCCAATCGTTTGCTGCTATCACTGAAGTTTGGCTTTAAGCAAACAACATACGTCCAAGACAAACGTGTTTTTTCAGGGTAGACGAAGCATGGAACTCCACCAGGACACATCAGAATCAGGCAAGCATGAATTGTGTGGTTTGGATTGGGTAGGGATTTGAACCCAGCTTCTTTTGATTGCCCATCGGGTTTTGGATTCCCTGAACGTCCAAACCACCAAACCAACCACCAAATAGGGTGAGGTCCACCATTTTGGGGGTCCTCTATATTATATGAAGACACACCCATGGAGTAGAGTAGAGTTTCAGATGGTGAAGGGGGCGTGGGCTCAGCAATAAACCCTTAACAAGGGCTTGGCAACAGAACAGCTTACTTGGGCTCCCTCCACCCCTCCCCCCCCCACCGCTCCCCCCCCCCCCGCCCTCATGTCATGAGACGGCCAAGTGCAGTCATTCAGCAGTCCTTCGCCAGCCGCTCCCAGGTTTCAGCGCGGGAGCTCCGGGTTTCAGCGCGCCAAGGTGCGGTCGGTGGGTGGGGCTTGATGTGACAACCGCAATCTTGTCAGATAATTCTCATGCGGGGATTTTCTTATTTGGTGGCTTGGAGTTCCTCATTTGGTGGCTTGGAGTTTCTTATTTGGTGGCTTGGATTGGTGGATATTTTCTTGATTGGTGGTTTGGATTTGCGGATTTTCGTAATTGGTGGTTTGGATTGGTGGGAATTGAACGCTCCCCGTTTGTCTGGTGGTCTTGTCCACTAAACATTGCCCTGGCCTGGAAACAGCTTCTACTTCTTGTGCAGATCGGCTGAGTCAATCTTGGTTTGGGTCGTACTTACAAAACCTTTCGAAACCTCAGACAACATTCGTCAAGTGAAGGCCGGAGCCGACATGTTGCTTCATGTGTGGCTGGTGAAACTCACAAGAATCACAAACCCATACTGTGGATGGAAGAAATCCTGCACCAGTTGGGATTCGTGGTTTGCTCATTATTTACAGGCTTTCATGCATACCAACGGTGGATTTTGCATCCATGCACTATACCTCAGAACCACATCTGAAATGATTGCTGTTGAAATCTGCAAAACCAGGGCTTCTCCTTTACCCTTTACACGGCCGAAGCGCGGAGCTGTTGAGGCCGGCTGTGCCGTACAGGGGCCTCCTGGCGCGCTGGCGACAGGGCGCGCAGGCGAGAGAAAACTCGCGTTGAGAAAGGTGAAGTGGTTTTGATGGTGGTACTGGGAACCCTGGATCTACCCCCTACTCCAAATACTCTCTTTTTCTTTCGTATCATGTCGACCCTTTACCAAAAAAGGAGGTATTTATCATGGAAAACCCGGTTGTCCAAAAAATCCTTTACACAAATTGGTATTTGGGGTAGGGGGTAAGTAGAACCACTGGTTGCTGCTTATTTATTTTTGCAGGGGGTGTCCCCTTGTAGCGCCCCTGTTTCGATGGTGGCACTTGGGTTCCAACCCACGAAGAACAGGCTTAGCCCCACTGAACGGGTGCCTCAGAAGTGGGCTGCACACTAGGTTTGACCGACAACTTACTAACTTTGCCGAACACCCAAGTAACCTGTTTGGTATCCGTTACAGGCAACATGCCGCCATGCCTGATTGTGTTCTTTTTTGGGCGCACTTGGTATATCTTTGGGGAACCTGATTGAATGTTTCCTGTTAACCTTTCCTTTTTGAAACGTCCTAAAAGGTTGCCCTCCCATGTAAAGGTAAATTCCCTTGTCAAGGATCTTCGCAAGGCCATGTTGCTGGGAGAGAGAAACTGCCTGTTGATTTCCGCCCTTTTATCGCGAACCTTCAAACTGGTGGTTGTTTTTTGGGTTTCCTCTACCCACATAAAAAGGGTATCCTCAAAACTGGCACACTCATTTGGCAACCAGGGATGACTCAGAAATGACACGTTAGATTTTGAGGTTACTGAGTATGCTGCATGGTTGACAGAAGCTGAAGTCGATTTGGGTTGGCAGCTGAGGTAGGCTTTGTGACACCAAAGCGAGGTCAGAGAAGAGCAGGGTTGTGGGATCAAGGGGTTTTTCCCCACTTCCGTGATACAAGGGAATCTCCCCCTTTATATGGGGCGTCCTGGGGTGTTAGTCTTTGGGAAGCCCTTTTTGTTGTATCACAGAAGTGGTTATTTCCCACAGCCCTGGACGTTGAGGACGCCTAAGTTTAGGCACTTGGCTATGCATTGCAATAGGGAGCCTCCTCACAAGTGGAACACCACGGAGGGATCGCGTGTCCAAAGAATCTGCCTCTGCAAGCACGACCACTTCGCGCAGGCCTTCTGGTGGCACGGTCTTGCGAGACCAGTGCCATGCCAAGATGCCAAGCGCCCGCGCTTGGACGACGTGGCTTGGTCAGCATTGCACAGGGCTCCCTTTGGAGGGGGACAACTTGCTAGTGTTAAGCACGGATCGCAAACGAGCAGGGGGTTGTGTAGGATTTCGCCCACTGGTTTCCGCCCAATGAGGCCTGAACAAGACCTTGTTAGCTTCCATGTGCGTTTCGGAAGTTTGTTGTTCCCCGAAGCACTCGAAGGGGTCTTCTTCTAAAGACGGCTACAAGTCCACCTGCTAACTTTTCCTGCCAACTTTTAGATCGCTACTTTGCATGCCAAGTTCTCCTGCCAATGCCAGCTTTTCCGGGGTTGCTTCACTGCCAAGTTCTCCTGCCGCTTCAAGGGCCAGCTCCTTAGTGAGCTGCTTTCAACGCAGAAGCGTGGCCTGGGCTGTTCAAACTTGACCCACGAGGCGCTTCCCGATGCTGTTACGCCCCTTGGTTTGGTGTCACTACCTGGTCGTACAAAATATATATGTGAATGGCTTCCAATGCTCGCCATGGTTTTCAATGGTTCCAACTGTTTTCCCCAGATTCCATACCCCTCCCCCCTGCTTTGCCATACGATTGCCTGCGCAGCGGTCGCTTAGCTGCGGGCAGGTGTTCCAGATCTGGCCTGAACTTTTGCACTAGAGGCCTGCTCGACCAGCTGCGGCGCAAAGTCGTGGCAGTGATGGCGGCGGAAGAGGGCGCCAATTGAGGACTGCTGCTCAGAGAGACAGGCCAAGCACCGCCAAGGCGCAAGGTGTGTGTGTGTGTGTGCATGTTTGAGCCAAGCTTTTCTGGAGCGGCAATTGCCCACAGCCGCTCTCGCCCCTGGACGCCCGACTCTTCGCCCGCCCCGCTCGCGGTGTTGAACTCCCGCACATTGCCCCGCCGCAGGTCCAAGAGCGCCGGACGCGAGGTTTGGAGTGTAAATGTGATGGCAAGTGCGAAGGAGCTAGCGGCACAGCAGACGGATGCTCATGGACGGCGTCGCTGCAGGCGTCTGCAACCCGCCAGGGCACTTTTCCTGTGGCTCGACTTCAGCGAAGCGCCGGCCGTCAGTGCGCCTGAAGAGAGCTGACTTTTCTGGCTGCCGCGTCAGGGTAAACGTGCTGTTTGCCGCGAGGTCTTACCCTAAGATTTCCAAGCCCCGAAGTCGCGAGCGCTGAGCCGCCCACGACCTTGTACCCGGACTTGTCCCGCCGCACCTGGGCGAGCTGCGACACGCGCAGCCAGACCAAGTAAGCGCCACTTCTCCAGCTTCGCGGGCCCTCATGAGCCGCGTGCTGGCGAGCGACTTTGCAAAAGACGCTCTCACCGCCGCATCTCCCGCCTTTCTTGTTTGAGAGGCAGAGAAGAAGTGAGAGGCAGAAAGAAATGAGGGACAAAGGGATGGCGCTTTAGCCTTGTCTTGCATGCCCTTCCCGCCACCGCCGCGGGGCACTACCTAGTCGCGCTTGAGGGTTCCTCGTAGCACGCGCCACGCTGATGCGCGACCCCCTGTTAATTTGCATATTCTCCGATCTCATTAGTTTTGACATCAGGATGCCTCAAAACCATGGTCGATGGTCGGCATGCGCCGCATTGCTGCAATTGTGGCCAAAACGCTCATAGCCTGCAGATCGTTTGCAGAGCAGAAGCTTGGGAGAAAGAAAAAGGAGCCCAGTCGGTCGAACAGGTGCAGAAAGAACGGTAGTCACAAACAGTAGGGGCGTGAAGCTGAACATCCCGTGTCAAAAGCTCGCAAAAAGCCCAGCTGCGTGTAAGGGTCCCCCGGACTCATCCGGTGATATTAGGCTGCAATGGCTCTTGTCGCTCTGAGTCTGCATACGACCTGCATTTCCGGTTGGAGCATGAAAATAGTATGGAAGTAGTTGAGGACTATTGCCTCGTTTGGCGTTCCAAAGCAATTTCTATGACGTCGGGTGTCCCTAAGCCGGAGTTGGACCCTCCTCAACACGTGCGTATGTATATGGGTGTCAGTATGTGCAGACTACTATGTTGAGTGGTCAGCGCTGCCGGGAGATTATGCAGAAGACTTCTCCAGATTGTGCCGTTGGTGTTTTTTATCGGAAGCCAATTTTTAGGCCGAAGCGTTGTCGGTTCTTTTTAGCAACCAATTCCAGTCGGGTGTCACCTGACTCAAGGATTTCTGAAAGGAAATCTTTATTCCTTCTCTGGGTTATGCAAGGAGTCCCCTTATTCTTGGCTTCCCTCAAGTTATGGAGAATCAGATTGGCCAACCCGACTCATTTTGAACGCCTTCTTTGCATTGGCTTCCCTATCGGATTGGCCAACCCACGCGCTTGGCCCTTTGAAAAGCAACGGGCCGAGGAATGGAGCCAAGGGAAGGCTCCTTGCCGGGTCGTGTTTCCGGTCGATGTCCCGGGGATCTGTTCAGGTCATCCGGAAGTTGACTGCGTCTTCAAGTAGGCCAACCCCCCCCCCAAAAAAAAAAAAGAGGTCGACATGTGCAATTTCCTTGAAAACCAACCCAGAAGGAGCCCGGTCGTTTGGTGACATTCCGGGGTGGTTCCCATTTACCCTCTACAAGGACCAGAGGTTCAACAACCCCAGGCCACCAATCCAAGCCACCAATTGGGCAGATCCTTTTTTGTTGGAACCCCATCAAACCAAAAGATTTACTTCTTGTGCGGAAATTGAGCCATCCAGCAAACATCTTGGAGGTCCAGGGGTGCCTTCCCCAACAACAGAAGGAACCCACTTCACAAATGAAACACCGCCTTCTTGTCATTCAGTGCTTTATGAAGGTGGGATTGTTGGTCTTTCAGGGGTCCCTGGATGAACTCTGAGCATCACACGTTGGCGCGAACGTCCCGACGTTTGGGAAACACATGAGCGTTCAATTCGCTGCAATTGGAAGTATAGCTCTGTTGTCCAGCTATGCCCCTTTTCCTTTTTTAGAGGATTTTCCTTGGCACTCAACCCAAGAAAATAAGGTGCCGATTCTTTTTTCCCCATGGCCCGCTGGGCATCTGAGGTAGCATTCGTTGAAAGGCTTCGCGGAAGGGGCAAATGAATCATTTGCCCCAGTCGCGAGGGGGTCGAGTAGGTTCAGTGGATGCATTCTATGCATTTTCATAAGGGCTCGGGGACAGGGTGTGGCATGGCATCCCTCGTCAATGTGGCATGATGCAGAAGATTGCAAAAGTCCAATTTATGAAGCGAGCAGTTTCATTTGGGTAGAAGGCTGTAACAAAGCCCCATGTAAGCTTGGAAGCATGTTGTTCCAAGTCTCCTCGGGCAAGCTGCATGTCGGTGTTTGTTTTGCGTGACTGGACAAGATTCATACCACTTAGAGGGCATGTACGTCCCGGCCATGCCCTTTGTTTAAAGCGTAAGCTTCCAGCTGAACATACCCCTGCAGTTCAAACCACCATTAAAACAAGGGGGTAAGTAGAAACCAACATTGTCTACCTAAGGATGGTCATCATCTAAATTGGGCTCGTTTTGTAAACCAATACGCTACAAACAGACAGCCGCCCTTCAAGGTCGATGGTTGGCTAAGCCGGGGTCGACAGGGCATCCATCACTACCCTACCCTTTGCGCCCTTTGCATATATAGGTGCTATATAGTAGTTGTGCATCCCACAAAGCCCTTGAGGGGAGTGCATCTCAGATATGCAAACGTCATTCAGCGTGGTATACATTATGGCCATTGAGAGGGCTGGAAGATCACTTTGCTCATGACAAGAATCATTTGTCAGGTGCTGTGTTGAAGAAAAGGACGGTAAGTACTTTGCGTGTTGGTAGCATCTTAAGGAAACCCGGACCCCCAGCGCCCTGTTTCCCGCAAAAGTCGAGGAGACGTCCCTTTAGACTTGTCCTTTGTTTTTGTCACTGTTCCTAATTAGTTGGTTTAATTTGTTTGGCTTCCCCAGTCAGTATCGTCAACCCAGACAGGAGTCCCTTTGCTACAAGCGTCCCCCTTTAAATCCCTTTTTGTTGATGGCAAACCAACATTCGTCAACCCTCAGATTGAAAGTCTTTTCTCACCCACGATATTTTTGTCCACCCGGCCTCCCATCGTTGACGGACTGGTGTGCTCGATTCGCCGAGAAAGTAAGTGACTAGTATCTTGGGTGTTCACCTACTTACCAGCCCAAGTCACTGATAAGCGGGTTATACCCCACTTTAAATCCGTAAACTCTGTTCTTCGTGCGTCATCACTTAACTTGGCGGTTCTTGATCGCTGGAAATTCGTACTGTTGACCTTAATTAACCCCCGTTCATTAATGGGGGGGTGGTCCCCTCCAAAAGTGGTCTGATCCCCCACTAAACCCAGAGAAAAGCACCCCCCTATGAATAAGCTGTCTCTGTTGATCAGTGGTGCCTTTTTTGTTTCCTTTTTTTTTTGGGAAAGGGTTTCCCTTTCAACTCAACCAGCAAAAAACAGATGCCAACGGTTTTTCTGGAAATCCACTGGGCATCTGAGCTGATGCCAAAAGTGGTCTGATTCCCCCCTAAACGCAGCCCGCACCCTACTGTGGATGGACGAAATCCATTTCGCACTACTTTGAAGCATGGTTGAAACCATTTTTTGTTGGTATTTACCGGTGAATCTCATCATAGGGTTTCTGAACGGTAGTGCGAGAAGCAAATGGATTTCGCAACCATCCACAGTATGAAGAAGCTGCATGGTGAGTCCGGGGTTAGGTGGCCGCTCTGGCGAAGTACCTGGCCCAGCGGGGCAAACACGTGCAGCTGCAGGGCTGGACCGCCCGCACCGAGGAGAGGAGTCGAGTCGAGTCCCCGCTCGAGTCGACGGAGTCGAGTCGAGTCGACGGGGAGTTGCGGGTTTCTTGACTGCTCTTGGGCTGGATCTTTCGAATTTAACTTTCTGGTTGAAACCCAGTTGGGTTTTGCACTGAACCCCCAAGAAGTTAAACTTTTTGCAGGGGAGTCAACAGCAACCAAGGCGGGTGAAAGTAGATGGAGCCTTCATGGCCCTTTGAGAATATGGTCATGACCCCCTTTGATTTGGGTAATGACCCAAGTTGAGGGTCATGGCGACTCCAGTATAGATGATTTTTTCTGGAGAGCCCAGTTTATGGAGTTCCTATGGGGGTGGTGGTGCAGCGGGGGGGATTCCTGAGGCGTTTTAAGGAACCGTAAGGAACGCTGTGGAGCCCTGGAAATCTAGGGATCGGAACTGTGTTCGATTCGCCAAGTCTTGGTAAGTTGTTGGAGTTCCGTGCAACCCACTTAGAAGTTCCCCCCGTGAATGTCAGGGTAACGGGGTGAAAAACCCCAAGTGGCTATAATTAGTGTTGATCCCGGATCAGTAAACCCCTCTTTATCAATATTTATGGGTGCGTGTTCCCTTCCAAGAGTGATAATTCCCCCACTAAAGCCAGGGACACCCCCACATTGATAAACAGGGATTTATTAGTCCGGGATCAACATTGCTAACTTGGGCGAACATTTAGTTGGGGTCTGCCACCCCAGAATTGCAAGGTTGTTGTTTTTTCAAGGGAAGCCATTTCACTACTGGACATGAGGAGCGCTTAAGCAAATGGAGGAACCTGCATGGAACCTGAAAGGTGCCTGAGTTCAACCAGTTTGCTCGAAAAGGAATCTTTTTTAGGTGCCCATGATGGTGTTTGGGAGGTTATTTGAGCTGGTAGCGTACGCTGGAGTTGGGCCCAGTGGTGGGCGGGACATGGCACTGATGTTGGTTTGAATTAGTTTCTGGGTTGAAGGGGTTTCCACCTTGTCGGGGCTTGGTAGACTTGTCTGTTGGATTTACTGTAGCTGGATTCTTAGACACACACGCCTAAGCATTTTGGGCCCGCAGAAGGCCCGTTTGGAGGTGCAACGCCATTTGGGTGTGGGTCAAAAATAGGTACCCAAAATGGAACCCGGGTAAATGGAAACAAAGACTAAAGCCTGCGGTCCCCTGATGAGTTAATTTTGACCCATACCCATTTGGAGGTCCCTTTCCCCTCTGGAGAGCTCAACGCTTCCTTTCAAGTCAACTCTTCTAGGTCCCCCAGTAGTGCCCTTTTACCAACTTTTTTGTTTGGGAGGGTTCCCCTACTAAAATAGACTACAGAAAAAAGCTGGTACCCTAACCTCTAACCTCTCAAATCTGGAGGACCTAGTCTTCTAAGCCAGCTGATGCAAGGGAGCCGGACTCACAGCTGGGAGCCACTTACTCTCCAATTTGTTGCTTTGAACTTCCAACCATAATTTGGCTCCCGTTATATATATTATATATATATATATATATTTATATATTTATTTCGCTGGGGTCCTAAGTCCAGCCCAGTTAACTTGGGAGCCGGACTCGGAGCTACCAGGTCTCTGAGGGCCCCGATGGTCTTCGGGGAACTCCTGGTTTGAGGGCCCTTGCGGGGTATGGCTTCTGCATCAGAGGGCCCGGGGGGGTCTGCAACGGAGGGGTCATGACCCTTCGGCTACCGAAACAAGCTTGCCCTTTCCTTTGCTCCTATTGTTCGGAGGGAAAATGTCTCTAAACCAACTACCAACACAGAAAATGCTGCCGAGTTGTTTCCCCATTGTATGCCCCCTTTAAAATCGGCGAAACAAAGTTTGCCCGCGTTGTCCCATGGGAAATTCAACCCATTCCCATGTTTGGAGAGGGAAAGCCCCCAGTAACGCCAACGTACCAAACAAAGCTTTGGTGCCGATCCTTTCCCGTGGAAATCCAGTAGTCTCAATCCAGTCATGTTGAACCTTGTCTACTGAGGGGCCTCCCCCCCCCCGCCCCAAGAAGAGTCAGAACAGTGCTTCAGACTACCGATATTAGCTCATTGCTATTTTTGTTGTTTTCCTTTCCCTTTTGATTGAAGGGACACAAGTTTCTAAGCCAACCAAGCAAGAAAATGGTGGCCATCGGATTGGTTTGCCGATGCTTTCGCATGGGAATCTGAAAGGTTCGGAAGACTGGGAACTCCGCGGGGCACGCCGACCTGCGACTCGGACGCCGATTCGAGTGAGGCGAGACGCGTTTGTTCTCAGTTGCAACCAAAGCGAATCCACGGGATTGGAAGTTTTTCGGCGGTTCCCGCTTTGGAGTTACATCCAAACCTAAGGTCCAAGCCAAACCAAGCCACCAGCTAGGAAGGTGACTTCGTCTGGACTTGAGACACTTTTTGGGTTTGGACCATTTTGGCAATGGACCATTTTGGCAATACACAGTTCAGATGGTTTTTGCATCCACTCACTAAGCGAGTGGTTGGGTCCCCATCTTTCGTCCAAGGTGATGGCCCTTTCGTAGGCCCCCAAAACGGAGCTTTGGCGTAGCTTTTGCCCACTTCATGAGTTCCGTTTGGACTGAGGGTCACTTTTGGGGGTTTGGGACCATAGGGGTAAACGAAGAGTTTAGTTACTTAAGAAATTTGTCTGGCCAATCCGTTCTTACTTCTTGAGGTCCGTTTCGGACGGGTCATAGAGCATTCGTTTCACATCCACGCGGCCGAAGGGCCAATTCGCGTTGGCGAATCGAGGTACTGGTTCTCTGAGACCGGGCGCCGCTTCAGATCCATGGCGGAGGTGGCGCGCCACTTCGGGCTCGAGGAACGGGCGCTGGAGTCGCTCGCTGAGGTCAGCAGGGCACTCCCCGTTTGTTTGTTTTTTGTTTGCATGCCTTTATTTTTTTGGGAAACCACCTATGTTGCGGGTCCCCCTATTTGGACACACATCCAAATATGATGAAGCAGCCAGCCCCTGATACTCTTTGGTGCATTTTGCCAAAGGATGTTAGGACTTGAATTTGCCAACTAATGGGTTTAGGACTTTAAGCTTTTTGCCAACTAATGGGTTTTTCACTAAACCGCCAAAAGTTCAACTTTTAGCAGCGGAGCAGAAAGCAACCGAGTAGTGGGTGTCCCACCGACTAGCTCTTCGTACCCACGGCTTCAACAAAAAATACACACGACTCGTTTGCTTGTTCTTATTCGTGAATTCGCCCTCGCGTCCTCGCCTGCACGTGGGGTGACTCGGACTTGATCGTCACTCTTTTTGGGTTTGTGTGGCCAAGCAAAAGTCTGGGAAAAAATATAGAGGACCATCAACTCGATTGGAAGTGAGCCAACGCCATGATTTCTGGAGGAAAACTGCTTTGAAAAGGTCAGACACCCTGTTCTTGTTCCATGTTGTTTGGGGAGCGCAAGGGCACGGGCTGAGTTTGGATTGGGCTTGTGCGGCTCCGGGCAGGATTGGGTCACCCAATCAAAGGCACAAGCTCCGGCGCATCACAAGTCCTATCCGCACAAAGGAGGCTTGAAACCTACCCAAACCCACTCAAAGTCAACCCTAAACCCGCCCAGCCTGGATGTCAGCCCTTCGCTCCGCCAAAATCAACCACCCCAAGACCCACCCTCATGAAGATCTAAGCCAGCCAACAGCCCCTCAAACTTAAACCAGCCCCCAGCAACTCCCAACTCCCACCCAATCAGAGCCAATAGGCACCCCAGGTCCAAGTGATGCTGGTGATGCTGGGGATGTTGCCAGCCTGCGGAAAACCAGCCCTAGGAAAAGACCAGCCTAGTAGAAAAGAAAACACTTGGGGTGATTTGAAAGTACACCCTGAAGGAAAACGAGGAAAAACCACCCACGTTGGGATCTCCTAAAAGGGACACCCAAACTAGGAGGAATTGTTTTGAGCGAGCCCTCAGCGGGTTGCGCCGACACGGGTGTGGGCTTCAGCCAGTTTCAGCCAGAAACGACACAGCCTAGCAATCTAGCATGTTCTGAAAGGTGTGCAACAACTGGTCGAGGGCAAGTCTTGGGGAGGAATTGCCATGGAAAGCCACTGACTGAAAAAGATGTGATTCCCATGGAAAACGAGGCGTTTCAAACGATACCCCAACGAAACACATATTTGGAGGGAGTTTGAACCAAAAGGAAACCAGCCATGTTGAGCAGTCTTCATTTTGGACCAGCGGCCATGTAGTGCCCCTTTGAACGATGCGGTTTGGTTATGTTAGTACTCCCCTGCAGATAAACATGGAAGCCAAAGGAGTCATTGTGCATCTAATCTATGTAAGTGTTTTTTTCGACCTGAGGTTTCCATGCACCAGCCAGGAAAACGAGAGTGTTGGTTCTAGGTACCCTTTTTGAGAGTCTTTTTTTCAAGGGAATCTGCAATGACCGGGGGTCAAGGAGGCTCGCAGCAGCCAAAGCACACCTTTGCGCTGAGATCGAATGTCCACGCGCCCACTGGCGCGGTCGCAACCGTGGCTCGGTGTCGAGCGGACAAAGGGGCCCCTCTGTCTAGGGCCATGGTGGCAGCAGTGGATCAACAGTTGACATGTCACAACCGAAGGAATCGCATGGGCCAAAAACCTTTCTCAACTGCTGATCCCGTTGCTGATGTGCCGTCACGTCCTTAATGGCAGAACGCCCTTGGCCGTGGCTCTTGCGAGCTGAAGTGAAGGTGTTGTCGTATGCAACACTCCACAGGCCTGTTTGAAGAAACTTGGTGAGACCCAGGCGACACTCAGCTTTCTTCTTGGTCAAGGCGTCGCCGAGATCATAGTCGCTGGCCACCCAACGAAGTTCAGCTCCGGTTCGGGTGAGATGCTCCCGAAGTTGAAGAGCTTGAAGCGCGGCTCTTGCGTTGCTCAACCCAAGCATTGGTGACTCGTTGTAGATCACCGCATCGTAGCCGCCCTTGCTGTCGGTGGCCAGAATGCCTTTGATGCCGCGGGCCATGCGTTCAGCCCATTCCACCCTGTCTTCGTGTGGGGTGAGATCGTGACCGGCTCCATTCATTTCGCACCAGAGCACGCGGATGCGGAAGTTCTGATCCTCGCCATCCAGGATTGCCTGGACTTCAGCATCATTTGAGGATATGGCCTTGCGGCGCAGCTTCCAGCTTCGCCATGCCAGGGGTGCCATGTACGTGACCTTGCCTTCGCTTGCGTGAGGTCCAGTAGCAACTGAGATCAAGCCGCCGGTGGAATCCATCTTGCTGCGATTCGCGTGGGCTTGGTCGCAGAAGGTCACAAACACCATGTCTCGCCATGACTCGACTCCAGGTGGTTTCTTGTAGTGCAGCTGGTAGGCGTGCTTGCGAATCTCGCCGACTAGCTGTTGAAGTTCCAGCGCCGATTGCATGAGGCGCTTGGTCGTGATTTCAGATGCAAGTAGGTTGCACCTAGCACAGAGCTGCGGCTGAGTCTGCAAGGCCAGCCATTGAAGACTGCCCCAGGTAGTGCGGCATGCAGCTACCTCCTCAGGATTCATGACCGCATTCTCTTGACGAAGGCGATCGGGATCGATGTTCACATCGGCGATGGAGTCGATGTAGTACTGCTGATTGATCTTTACCTCCACGGAGCCGTCCTTGTTGATGATGGAGGTCAGGTCGGTTCCAGCGTGCCGGTAGTTGCCACGCTTGGCAGTGCCCCACTCGTAGAGCTTGTCGATCTGGGAGCAGACCTGAACCCACTCAGGCGAGAGGCGATTGCCACAACGATGGAAATCGTCCACGTGGCCGCCCATGATGCCTAGTACCAGGGGGATGCCGAAGGCGTCCTTCTCCGTGGCTGACTGCCAGATCCAGATGCAGCGTTCACCAATGAGTGGTTTGCCGCCAATGGAGGCCAGGCGCCGGTGAAGGTCCAGCCAGAGTCCCCTTGGTGCGGTCGTTGAGCCGTAGATGTTCTTGAGGATCTTCATGACTCCGTCTGCTGGAACATCCAAGGGCTTCACGAAGCTCTGATACACCGCGAGTCCACAGATCTTGATCCGCCTCTGTGGGCAAGAATGCAGTGGCCAAATCGAGACCTTCAAGTTCCCAGCCATGAGTGCAGGCCATGGTGTACAGGAGGTTTCTTCCCAACCCAGACTGCACAGGACTAGAGGTCTTCAACTCAGGCCGAAGAAGGTCCGGATGTTCATAGCCGAGAAGCACAATGCGTGCTTTTGCTTTGCGTTGACCGTCCTTGGTGTAGGTGGACTTGGCGTTGGATTTCGCCTCGGCTTGAGCTTCTTGAAAATCTTCTGGAGGTGTTGGTTTCCAGGTGAGAACCCATCTGGCTCGCATGATGCGGCCAGAGTCGAAGGCCTCGCTGACCTCCTTGTCGTCCAGGGCCTTGCGAACAGCCTCAGATTTGATGAAGCTGCTGACTTCCTTGGACTTGGCTCTGCTGAAGAGTTCTCTGTGTTCAGGAGAGAGACGGGAGAGCACAACCTCGCTGTCTCTCATCTTCTTGACCATGAAGGCCGAGGCGTCCCGGAGGAAGTCCTTCTCCTTACGGTGGGAGTCAAGGTCAACGTCAAACTCGATCTTCATCACCTCCTGGGAGTCGATGAGTAGCTGATGGAGATCACCTTCAACTTGGTGTAGTTCCTCGAGCCAGCCCAGGTCATAGCCGTCGGTGCGCTGCTTCTTGTTGTCTGGCTCATAGCTGTTGGGATCTTCAGCTGCGGGATCAGCGCTTGGACTTGAGGTGCCAAGTAGATCAGGTGGTAAGGCTTGAGGTTCAATCGAGGTCTCGAGATCATCGCGAACATGACCAGGAGGTAGAGCTAGGGATTGAGTTGCCTCCCAAGGTTCGCGGGATGCATGCGATGACCGAGTTGGGTCCATGGAGGTGATACTGTTGTGCTGGTAGTGCTTGAGGTTCCAATGGTCGTCATCCAGGTTGACGTCCTTGCCAGATAAGTCTTGACAGGCCGAGAGGTACTTGAGGTACCGTTGTGGAGCAAGTTCAGATAGCCATCCGCGGACGATGGCTTGCACGAGTCGCAGTGGATAGTAGCTGGAGCGGCTCGTCTCTGCTCCTTCTATTCGTGCATGATTGTGGTTGTTGGTGCAGACCCGAGCGCGGAAGGTTTGATGGAAGCGCTCATCGGTGGTACGGATCAACCACCGTTTCTTCAGGAGGTCAGTGCCGGCTTTGTTGGTCATGCCATAGCGACAGCCGTCAACTCGGCAGGGAAGCCAGTCCAGACCACGAGCTCGTAGACCTTCACGAAGGTCAACCACTGGTTGCTGCTCCCACCCAGCGCAGGGATGGGTCCATTCCCAGTAGATGTCGAAGTCCGGGTCTTCGTCGAGGGCCTGCAGGATGAACTGCTTGGCGTTCTTCAGCATTTTGCGTTCTCGACGTCGGGCTGTTTCAAGGACTTCTCGACGTTCCGGGGTGTTGTAGTTCAAATTGGTGAATTGGCACCATTTTGTGCATGGGAAGGAGAACCAAATGCGCTTGGGTCTGTGTCGTCGCCGTAGGTCTTGAAGGCGTACCCAAGTCTGGGGGTCGTAGATGTCGAAGCCTGCGTTGTAGTTTATGCGGCGTGCTGGTAGTCCATGATTTTGCACTTCAGAGGTGAGCCATGAGTTGTCGGAGCAGGCCACCTCCCACAGGAGATCCCGTTCGTCTAGAACCATGGAAGCCGTGGCGTTCGCGAGGTTGGTGGTCATGAGGCTCATGAGTTGTAGAAGTCGCAGACCAACAGAGTTGGGGAGCTTCTTCACGCCATCGGTTCCGCGTTGGGATTGTCCCCGGAGTGCTGGGTCTTGCGCATGGTCAGTGTGTTGAAGAGCTCGAGTTTCTCCTCCTCGTGTTGATCCAGGTCCGCCAGAATCGTGGTTGCCCTGTACTCCACCTCGCGAGGTGGTTCGGAGGTCGTGGACATCTTCTCCCAGCTGTGAGAAGACTCCGCCTTCTGCGCAGGGCGCTCCTTGGACTTGGAGTTCATCCCGGAAGTTGCCGTTGAGGATGCTGCTTTCTTCGAAACGGACTTTGCGATTTGGATCTTGTGGAGCAGCTTCTCCTCGGCGTTGATCTTCTCCTGCATGGCCAGGCAGATTTCCGAGGTCGGGCGCACGTCGCCCATCAGGTCCTGGAGCTCCTTCAGCATCCTCGCCACCATGCCGGGATTGTGAGTTTGGGTGCTGTTGGCTGGGCTGCCCTTGCGAGGGATGTAGGACAGCCTCAGATTGCATATTTGGCAATGACTCCACTTGCCATGAGCATTGCTTCCGTAGCTGCCCGGCAGATGTCGGGCGAAGCATGGCCACTGGTCCGGATGACTTCGAGGGTCCCGAGGATCCAGGGGGACACTGCGGGTCTCGTCGAATTCCTTGACACCCTTCTTCTTTGGGACCGCCTCCTTTATCTTTGACAGCAGGTCCATGGTCTCCAGGTCGTCCGCGGTCGGAACCGGGGTCGTGTAGGCCATGGGACTCGGAGGTGGTACCAAAGACTGGGGTGTCACTGGTAACCTGGGTAGCTAACATCTGAGCAGATGCGCTACGGAGCCGCATCATCAGTGCAACTGTCCGGGTGTCAGGTGGTGCATGTTCAACGTGCAGGCAATCATGCTCTGGGGAATCCAGTTGGACATGAAGTGTATGGAATTCCAAAACCTGACAATCATTGATACGACGTTGCCCGGCACCACGAGCATGGATCCTGGGGTGGCCCTTACCATTGCTGAGACCGTTGGTGAGAAACTGTCTGATGTCCAACACATAGTGACCCTTGTGGTTGTGGCGCAAAGGATATGGCTTGGGGTCACTCTCCAAACTGTTGAGGGTCATGCCAGTGGAGAAATCAATCATCATACCAGCCCCGTGAGGTCCCAGATGATCCATTCCAACCAGGATAGGAACCAGCATAGATCTGTCAAAACCAGGTTGATGTAGCTCTGGTGGATTGGGCAGGGCATAGACCTTGAACTGTTTGGGCGTCCCTGATCCTTTATTGTGGAGGGTGACCTGATAAAGAGCCTGACCCCACTTCCCATTCCCGTAGCGGAAATACGGGCGAGCGGATTGATCAATCTCCACAACGGTGCAGTGGTCCTGTGCCACAAATGGACTGCATGAGGCCCTTGACAGCCTCTTCTGGGCCAGCAGATGGTCCCATAGAGCTGTCAAGTGATTCGGGGGTGTAGTCCGGGTCGTCCGCCATGAAGGGTACATGAGCAGGGCGTGGAGGAACCAGAAGTGGTGCGGACTTCACACGAATCCGCCTCTTGGGGATGTCGATGGTCTCCTTGTTGGGGAGATCGGGCAGATCAGGCTGCTCTTGTTCATTGACTCCGGGTTCATCGTCGGCAAGATCGATGAACTCCTTGTTGGGCAGCATGTCGGAGAGGGAACGCCACCGAGAGACGTCTTCCTTAGCACTGATCTTGAACTGGGTTTCTTCCAGGGGCGTGGTAGGTCTCACGGAGTGGACAGAGCAGTGCAGGAGCTGGTTCTGCAGTAGCACCCAGACGATGTGCCTTCGGGCGTCACTTGGTTGTTGATGTGGAAGGATCTCATGAAACACCACTCGGCCAGGACCAATCCAGTGTGGGCGTCCGGATTTTCGGGCACCGCCTCGCTTGCCAACGTAAACGTGGGATGGCCATTGCTTGCGCCATACCATCACAAGTTGCATGGGATGGAAGGTCCTGATGGGCTGTCTCACAGTCGAGTTGCTGAGCTTGGAGAGGACACGAAGGGCACGGGTTCTGCGTGCTACTTGTTCAGCATTCTGACGCAGCTGGACTAGACGTGCGTAGTCGTCGGGCGACTCAGGAAGTGTGGCAAAGGTTCTCACGTCCTCATCGGTGATGGAGTAGTCCTTGCCGTAGCACCACTGGAAGGATGAGTACCCCTTGACGTACTCGGTTGAGTTGAGCGCGGCGATGGCCAGGTGCAGAGTGATGATAGGGTCCTGAGAAGGAGAGCCAAGCTGAATAGCTGATGCTGTCATCTTGACGTCCTTGATTGCGGACTCAACTTGGCCATGTGCCCAGCTTTCCTTTTCCGCAGGAGGTGCAAGTTGTACACCGATGTCGGACAGGAAGTCGCTCACGTCCCGAGAGACCAGGGTGATGCCGTTGTCAGGGATGACGACTTCTGGCCGTGGTTTGTCGGCCAGCCACCGTTCAGCTAGACCCTTGATGATGTCTGCTGAGCTTTCGCTCTGCATTTTGAGGACATCGTAGCACTTGATGACATGCACAGCTCGGAGACGTGTGGCCAGGTCCATGATCAGCATGAATTTGAGCTTCAGCTTGCTATTGGGTATCACCCACTCGGTCACGTCGACGCCAATAGCTTGCCAGGCGCGATACAGTGGATGCGTGGATGCCGGTGGTATACTTCCGGAAGAGGATCCGCCAGGTCGAAGAGCATCACACGAAGCACACTTGAAGTCGCGGGCCATTTGAATCTTCCATTCGGGTAGCCGAGCATCTCGAAGTAGGTGCACAAGGTTGCGGTTGGTGGGATGCCCAGCGGCCTTGTGGAAGTGGTGTAGCTTGGCAGACCAAGCTCGATGTTCTGGACCATCTTGAGGTACATCTGATGGCACAGACAGAATTGCTTCACTAGCGGGGTGACCATCTGCATGGAGTTCTCCAGCATGCTGTGGCCCCACAGTCCACCATGCCTTCAAAATCACCACTGGTGGATGGCATGGTGGCAGGCATACATTCACCACCGTGGAGGTCCATGTCCAGGCCGCAGAACTCGGCCGTGTAGGAGTTGACAAAACTTCGCGAAGGGGTCGCGCCATAACCTTTGCCAGATCCTGAGTGCTTGGATTTGCCCTTGAAGTACATGGCGTCGTAATCATAGTCCATGGAGTAGGTGTTCTTGCCCTTGGACTTGCCCTTCTTGGAGCCCTTGTGCTGGTAGAAGTCGTCGTAGTAAGGGTCAACCATGAACTGAGAGTTGCCCTTTTTGCCGGAGGATCCCTTGGGATGTGGTGCATGCCGAAGGTCGGGACATTGGCGGATGAAGTGAGCGCCGCCACAGTTGTAGCATTTCCCGGAGTTGCCCTTGCCGAAGCCCCTGTCACGGTGTATTGCGGCCGTGGCTCGTTTGGCTTCAGCCCAGGTACGACTTGCTTCTTGGGCAATTTGTTCCGCAAGCTGTTCAGCTTGATGTGCTTCCTTGAGCTTTGACTCCTCAGCCGGATCGAGATGGGGGGAGGCAGGACTGGTGTCCTTCGGCTCGGAGTCGTTGTTTTTTGTTTTTAGGGGTTCTGGTCTTCGGCAGTCCAGTGTTGGTGCCAATCCTGATCCCACCACTGGACACTGGCATAGTGATCGTGCCATGGATCAGGTCGAGGGCCAGGTTCTTGTTCTTGAACATGTAGATGATGCTGTACAGCGTGAGGTTGGCGTTGTCCAAGAAGTTGATCGTCCCACAGCATTTGCAGTGCTCGACTGATGGAGTCGTAGTTCATGCTGTTTTGGGTGGTGCTGAGGATATCACGTTTTTCTTCACTGGTCAAGCTGGCAGCCTGTACAAGGGACATCTCGTCAATGACATCCACCTGAGTGATGTCCAGTTGAGGTTGCGCATGAGGGATGTCCTTGCCCTTGCCTTTGCTGCCAGGTCTAGAAGATCTGCCTGGGGAAGCAGCATCAGGGGAGCTGCCATCCTGAGAGGCGTCCGTTGCCCTTGTTCTTGGTGGCGTGGTAGCTTCGTCAGGGACGGATTCATGCTCATCTTGATCTTGATCATCTTCTTGTGCGAAGGGCTCAGGTGAACCACTGGGGATGCCGAAGTCCTTGTCCTCCTGCTTGATGCCCTTGCGTTCCTCGAACAGACGAACCAAGGCTTCGGTGAACTCCGCGTAGCCGAGGGTCTCGCGGATGAGGAAGGCACTCATGCTCTCCTGGGGCAGCCGCTTGAAGGCGAAGTACTGGGCGCAGATGGCTGCCGTGTTGGGAAGGCTCTGTCTGACCAGAGGAGAGCCGGCCAGACGTCTGAGAAGATCTCGCGTACCATCTGGTGAGTCAAACAGTTGTAGAGGCCAGGACATGGCTAGGAGCCGTGCTGGGCCCGTCAATCGACTCACCAATTTGGTCGCACAGTAGCGCCGCTTGTCCAAGGGGACGCTCATCACCCACCAGGCGACTTCACGAGTATACCGTCTCCATGTCCGTGCAGATCCATCCCATTGTGGGATGTGGCCTTCCTTGTCTGACATCGTGTTGATGTTGAGGTTGAGCTGGAGGTTGCCGTAGATGGTGTTCTCGTGGCCTGGTAGTTGATGTGTTCCAGGAGGTTGCCGTAGAGGGAGTTCAGGTGTGGGGAGATCTTGATGTTGTAGTGCAGGAGATCCTTGAGGTGTCCAATATGACCAGGATGGTCCTCAACGTCGGTGCCCGACGGAGATCTACACCTCAGTCAAAACCAGGTTGCCACCCTCAAGGTCGGGGCACGAGCCGAAGGCGAAGTGCGGGTGTTCCTCGGACTCCCGGATCGTGTAACCGTGCTCCGCTACCAATGCAATGACCGGGGGTCAAGGAGGCTCGCAGCAGCCAAAGCACACCCTTGCGCTGAGATCGAATGTCCACGCGCCCACTGGCGCTGGCTCGGTGTCGAGCGGACAAAGGGGCCCCTCTGTCTAGGGCCATGGTGGCAGCAGTGGATCAACAGTTGACATGTCACAACCGAAGGAATCGCAGAATCCTCAAATGGACACCACTCATTTGGTCCGTTCACGATCTTGAGACAGCCCTATATTCTAAGAGAGGAGTCTCCGAGTCGCCTGAGTTTCGTTTCGGACCTTGCGGCTTGTTCCCCCTGTTTTGGTTTTTGCCCATGGCCACGGACAGGTCGGAAATTGAGTATCTCATGCGGGGGGTTGGTTGCCATTTTAGTGGCGCTTCACAACAAGGTTGGTTGCGTTTTGGGCCAGTCCACTTCGTATTGGGCCTGAGGAGAGGATTTCTTTCGGGGTTGATTCCGATTCCATTCTGTTCAACCATCGTTCTTTTCAACCAGCCGTTTTCCCGGAGTTTACGGAGGTTTTCTAGAAAGAAGGATCCCTGGAAAGAATGGGAATGGAAGGTACCGATAGAATTTCATCTCAACCAGAGTCTCCTCTCGACTCGCAGGAGCCGCGGAAGTGAAGACAAGCCGCATGCCGAGAAATCGGTGCTGGGCACAAGGGGCAGAGAGAACTGGTTCCATTTGCTTTAGAATATAGATATATATATATATATATGCAATTTTCCGGGCCCAAGACCTCATTATTTGAGGCCTTTGGGGGTTCAAGGAATCCCCTCATACTTAGGGTCTCGGGTTCTGTGTTGGTTTTAGAAACAATGTATCACTACTCGAAATATGTGAACATATTTGTCCAGTGGACTTAAGCAAATGGAAGTCTACCACCTACTCCAAATGGCACCTTTGTGACTCGAGAATTCGTGTAATTTGCTTTGTGCAGCTTTGCATGTGCCAGAGAGGACAGGGCCACGCGGAAAAACACGACCCACGTGTCTTTGGCCAGAAACAAGGCCTATTTGGGGGACGTCATGTGAGTGTCATTTTTCGATGTGCATTCTGGTTGGGGGTGGTTTTCCAGGGAATTCAAAGAGACCGGGGGGGCATTGAGGCTGTGTGGGGGTTCAAGATCTAATTTCTCACTCCCGGGGAGTGCCTTGACTTAGTCACTTTTAGGTTTGCACCCATTTGAATTTGCATCAAAATTGGCTTGCACCTATCATGGACCACCAAATTTGGACCAAGTCCTTTTGTTCCCCTTTTTGTTCCTCCTGAAGGAACCCGCTAAATGATTACAAACATGATCACCCTATGTCATGAGTTGCTTGACATACCTTCAAATCCCTGTGTGTTCATGTTCTTTAGCCCATGTATGTTATACTTCTAGTTGTTTGGTTTGGACCACTTGGTAAACAGACTGTTGCCCTAGCCACGGTTCGCAGTTGCCTTTGAGTTGCTTCATATGACTCGTTTGAAACGATTTTACGCTGGGAGAGGCTGACTCCGCAAGTTCAGGTTGCGGACTTGAGTCGAAAATCCCAACTGCGCAAGCCGTGGGGTCTCCGCCCAGAAAGGGCGAGAACTTGCCGTGGTTTCGGGAAGCTTTCAGGGAGGGTTCCGGAGGGCACCCGGGGCTGTGATATCACTCATATATGGTTTGGGGGTTGGACTCCATGATACTGTGTATGGACAAAATCCTGCACCACTTTGACACTATGGGAAACCATTGATTGTTGGTATTTACAGGCGAATCTCATCATTCCAGAGTTTCTGAACGGTGGTGCGAAATGGATTTCGTCCATCCACAGTAGTGGCAAACAAGAAGTTTAGACTGCTCTCTCTCTCTCTCTCTTTTTTCTGGGCCAACCCACGAAGTGGCTTAGTGGTTTGGGTTCCATACGGCCGTGTCCCCTTTTTTTGAGTGCCAAAAGAAATGGTGTTACTGGAAGGGGAAAGCAGCAGGAACACAAAACCATGTTACAGGGATGTTGAAAGGCCGTCATCCTTTCCTTGGCTACGATTAGGGCTACTTGGGTGCTCGATTAACATAGGTTGTGACCCACATGTAAGTCCCCCCGTTCAGTGGGGTTAACCTTGTTGTTAGGGGGTTATACCCCACATGGCAAGCCACTTGCTAGCTTGGCAGAACAGCCAAGTAGGAATTGAGGGTTTGGATTGGCCAACCGGTTTTGAACGGCTCAGGAATAGAAGCAATAGCCATGTTCAATTTTTTGGATAGCTGAAGCCGTTTGTATGACAATGGTCATATGTGTCTGTCTTTGTTTGAGGGTACCCATTTGTAGCGGTTAAAGGGAAACCAAAAGGAAACCGGAAGCCATTTTTGGAGGGGTCCAACCACCCATTCCTTCTCAAACGGGTGCTCTTTTTTGGATACAACATTGGGGTTCCCAAAAGGGAAGGTGTTTTGATTCGAGAACATCGCCCGAGATGCACAGTTGTTTGGTCCGTCGAATCCGATGGTTTTGGGTTCAAAGAAGCCCGCAAGATGGGGTGGTGTACTGCTCAGTTGTTCAGTGGCACCGATTCTTTTTCCAACCTTTTTTTTTGGTGGCTGCCCCACTAAAAATGGTCTTTCCCAAAAAAGGGTTCCTTTTTTTTCCAGGGTCACTGAACAACTGAGACTGTGGATGGTTGGAAATTCCAGCACTGCAACACCTAAGAAACCATGGTTGAAACCATAACGTTTGTTGGTGCTTGCAAGGGAATCATCAGAAACCAGAGTTTCTGAAAAGTGGTGCGAAATGAATCTTGTCCATCCGGACCCAGGTGTTAGAATTTCCGCCAGTTGGGCTGATCGTCAGCGCACGTCCTTCCCGGAATTGTGGCATCTACTTTCACCCTGTTCTGACTTCGAATTTTGTTGACCGACTTTTGCTTGGCTGCGTCACTTCTTGAGGCTTACCCCTTTGTGGTTAAGGAGCACCAAAAGGACAACCGGTTGGCCACTGTGGGGGCCTAAAGTCAGGTGTTGCGATCACGCTTTAGACTGGATGTGGGCGGCTCGTCTTTGGTTGATAACTGTTTTGAGGTTTTTCATGCGGAACAAAAGCGGGAAGCCACGGGCCCCCAACTTTAGACGTCGCCCATGTTACTCAGGTTTGACCCCCCATGTTTTTCTTTTCACATACCGGTATCTAAAAGATGTCCGTAGGATCAAGGAAGCCTCCGGAGGAAACACATCAGGAACTCCTGAATGCATCGTGTGGTTCTAGGAACCCCACAGCTTTGGGTTTCTTAGTTTAAAAAAAAGAAGAAGAAATAAACAACCTCAGCATGCTTTATGTGTTTGGGAGTTTCACCCACAGTTTGGTATGTTTTTTTTTGTATTGGTGAAAAAAGGCCCCCCCGAAGATATTTTGTTTGAGGAGTTTCGATTGAAAAGGCTCGCAGCGCCAGGACCGTCTGCGCGAGCTCCAAGCATCAGCTAGGGTCCCCGGTCTGTGCGTCGGGAGTGGGTTCTGCGTCAAGGACGCGAAGGGCGATGGCTTGGAGGCGTCTGGCGTCAAAAACGGGGAAGCTCTCAACCTGAGTTCCTGTGTCAGACTTGTTCCGAGCAATCCACGGGGCGTGTTTTTGCCACAGGGTGGAAAAATGATGGACCCCCTTGTAGTGAAGGATTCCTTTTTGCGGGGGTCACCAATTTTCTCACAAAAAGTGGCAAAAAGACCCCCCTGAATCCACTCGATCGGAAGTGAGAGTATTTGATTGGACCCCATTACGGAAGCAAGTGGTCCGCTTGCAGGCTTGCAGGTCTTAGCCGCGTATGCAAGGAGGATTTTTAGAGGGCTCGCGTTGACTATTCGGAGCTCTGGAATCCCTGTTGCAGTGAGAAGCTGTTTTTGAATGAAGAAGCCGCGTTTCCTGCAGAAATGGTGGGTCCAGACACCGGGAGTTCGAGAAGAACATCGGCCTTCCTTTGCAACCCTGACTAAGAAGCCAAACCAGGCTTGGAAAGCCAGGTTCTTCAATGTATATATATATATATTGTATATATATATATATATATGGTCAGCCCCTCCCATGAGCTACCTTTCCTTCTTTCTTCGTAAAATGACTCACCCTCAAAATAGCGGGTATTTGGAGGAGATGCACCTGTTGCTGCCCTTTTTCACTTAAGCCTTTGACCTTGCGATGGAACCGCAGCAGTCGGGCATCCCTGCCTGAGGCGAAAAGCGGAGTTGGCCAGGCGCGAGCTGTGACGCTTGAAGCTCGCTACTATTGGGGGTACCTGAGGGGAAGCAACAGATTCCACCGCGTTTTGGAGTTCCTTATATTTATGGGTTTCCCTACTTGAATCTTCGAGTCAAATAACAAGGTGAACCCCACATTCACGGGGGACTTCTACGTGGGACATGAAACCGAACGGTTACTGATACAACTTACCAAGACTTGGCTTGTTTCGATCACCCAAGGACCGCTCCTGTGCTGCTTTTGCTTGGTTTCTGACAGACCCATTTACTGGGAGAGAACCCCCGCAAAGTTTGGGTTCTTATTGCTGATAGAACTTGCACCTTGGAGTTGGTTGATTCAAAAGGGGCAACTGCTCTAGAAACCTGTAATGAGCCTATGGTGAATTCTACATTCTTTTGTGTACTCTGTTGGTGCTCTTTCAGCGCTCTAGTCCTCTTTTGGCACCCTTGGGATGTTCGATTCGCCAGTTAGCAAGTAGTGATCGCCACCTGAAAACTAACCTATACACCCAGTGAGTTGGGCCGGTTGTAACTGTGGTGCATTTTGCTTGGCTGTTAGGACTTTAACTTTTTGCCAACTAATGGGTTTTCCACTAAACCACTAAAAGTTAAACTTTGAGCAGGGGAGCAGAAAGCAACCGAGGTAAGTGGGTTATCACCCAGGTCACTGACCACTTATTCACTTGGCGAATCGATCACCCAAGCACTGACTTGCATTTGCTGAAGTGAAGGTTGGTTGATTTTCCCCCGTTGGTTTTTGTTTGGGAATCTATCGCCACTGGAAATTGGTGTTTTATTGAGTCGAGCACCCAAGTGCATGGGAAGTTCATGACTCTCAACGGTCCAGTATGACTATTCGCGGTTGTTCATTCGAGGTTCGGCCTGCAGCTCAAATCATTTTTTGCCCGCCATGTTTTGCCCAAAGGCCTACCTGTTCCTGGCTTATTGGTGGATTCCAGCCAGGGTTCTTGTGAATTCACCGGGGTGCGGTTTTGGGGATGTATAGATTGGCCTCCAGATGTATTTCCTTGTTTGCGCGACCCATGACAGGAAGCAGTGATGGAAGCCGTGCAGAAGGACGGCGGGGGGCTTTTGGTCGCGGAAGATTGTTGTGAGGGTTTTGGCTTTTGCGACCTAGCCTATGATGAAGGCTCCTCCCTCCTCGTGGTTTGATAATTTTCGGGTGCGTGCGTCAAGACATCCTCACCAACTAAACTGTAGCCTGACGCGGGGTGGTGGTGTCCTGGGAGACTGGTTACAGGGCTTTGTTTTAGTGGCTGGGAGGGTGATTAGACCAGATCTTTGATTCGTGGCCGTCCACCTTTGCCCCTGCCCCAACCAGAAGGCAGGTCCACTTTGTGCTGTTCCTTTTTTTCCGAACCCATCAACAACGGGGTACTAACTCCAAAAACAGACACACGCACTCATTTAGACCAAACAAAAAAAGGGCAGGAAGAATAAGGTCACCTCCAAATACCCATATCTCACTGTTCTTGGCATGTGTTTTTGTCTTTTTAGTTTTTGGTTCTGTTTATTTTTACTGCGGGTATGCAAAAAACACAGTTTTTCGCTACCATACCAAGAGTAGAAATGATATTAGCTATCCATATTCTCTCCAGCTAGGTCGCCCAGTGGTGCCCTTTTACCCTTCTTGGGGGAGGGTTCCCCTACTAAAATAGACTACAGAAAAAAGGGTACCCTTATTCTAACCTCTCTACTGGAGGACCTAGCCAGGGTATAATGATATACAATGATGGTTTTAGTCGTTCCCCCTGACCAACAAAGCCAACCAAAGCCCCAAGGGCCGGGTGAGGCGGGTGGGTGAAGCCAGTTCGATCGGAGGACTTCGAAACCCGCATGGAGCGCTACCGAGATGAGGCGAGTTTTTGTTGGGTCGAAGGTTGGGTGGATGTTTTTGTGCGTGGAGAAATCACTTCTGGGTTTGTTTCTCCTGCAGAATATGTGTCTTGTTTTTCCGTGCGTGGATTAATCAATCACCACTTCCGGTTGGTTGTTTCTCCTGCAAAATATTCGTGCTACCTCACGTCCTGAGTTCCATTTCGGACTTCACTTTGCTGGGTTTGGAACATTTCAGTGATAAGTAAGAATGTGTGGGAGCTTTGGTTGGCCAATCTTGGGTCTCCTCCAATGTGAATGTTACTCCCCACATTGACATAGGAACCCAAAAGGACTCGTCTTGTTGGGTTCCATGCTGTTTGGTAAGGGTGCAACTTCGGGAGTAACCAGGAGCGCCGTGTCAATCAGGGGTGGCTCCCCTTTCAGTGAGGAGATGATGTCGTTCCTCTGACTAGTAGCGTTCTCCGGCTTAATCCGACCTTCACAGCATAATTTAATTCGGACAGACGAAATATGGAACAGAGTCTGATGATAATTCTTTGTACCCCAGCTAAGGGCCGAGGCTTGGTCAGTTCGTAACCCAGTTGACTGCGTCTCCGATTCGACTTGTCAACTTGCGGGGAGAGGCAATGAAGTTGAACTTCTAGTTTTGGGTGCTTCTGCTCATTGAGATGTAGAATTGATCCTACATACGTGGATGGACGAAAATCATTTCGCACCGAAACTGATGCCCCGGTACATAAGAACCAACAGCGGTTTCAACCATGTCGTCCGTCCCCAGCATGACGAAGAGCACCTCCAGATGGTGTCCCTTGGACCACACTCTGTGGCCTTGTTGTGGTTTGCCTCACCAGATGAATGCAACTCCCCTTTTCTCGCTGGAAGTGCCTTTTGACAGGTGGATTTGGTTGTTGTAGCCTGATTAGTATGGTTTGGGTTATTTGAAGCTAATGTTTTGTTACCTTCTTGACTACTCTGAGATTCAGGTGGTGTTACTTTCTTGGGACCAAACCCTCTCCAGTTCCTTTTGATCAGGTTACCCTTAGCTGGTGGTTTGCATTGGTGCTTTCGGGATTTGAGCCCTGAAGCGTCCAAATTCTAAACCAACCACCAAGTCGAGGGAAGCTAATTCGAAAGCGCCTAAGCTGTTTTTTTCAAAGTTGAGCAAAGTCCCATAGGCACCCGAAGCAGCCACATTCCATTTGCTGAATGAATGGGTTTGCTTTTGTGTTTTCCCTTGATGGTTTTAAAGAGACTCGATCGCACCCACTGGAACAAACATGTTGTTTTGTGTTTGTCCTGACTTAAGGAAAATGGAGGCCACCTTGTTTTGAGAAAACAATTTGGCACCCTGTTTTTGCTGACTTCAAGGGAGACCCAAGAACAAGCTGCAAAGAAAAACAGAACATCACTGGAGGCCTGTGGAAAAAGATAAGCAGTATACGAAGTCTTTCACATGTTTGTCTCACATAGGTGGCATCTTTTGGTGTCCCTTCAAAACTTCCAAAATTCAACAGGGGTACCCTCAATAACGGACAGACCCATAATATACCATGTGGTTATATTCAGTTCGCCAAGAACTCGCCATGGTTTTGGCTTCGAATTGTGCCTTGTTTCACACAAGTTGGTTATGCTGAGACGTTGACACACCTTCCAAACGTCAACGGTTTACTGCAAATGCCAATCTAGCCTTCCTCTTCGGAGGTGCAGTACCTCCGCCAGAAGTGCGACGAAAAGGACCAAGCCCCGTCGATGGCTCGCGCAGCCGGTTGAGCCACCTTCAAAACCTAGGGTTGGGCGGGGGTTGGGCAAAATGGGTCTGTCTTGTTCTTGAGGTGCAACCCTTTTGGGGCAACAGGAACACCGATAAATGGGTGTGGGTCAACAATTGGTACCCAAAGTGGAATGACTACAACCTGCGGTCTGGTGGCTTTATTTTGACCCATACCCAAATCTGCCGGAGCCAAGATTGCTCAATCCGCCTGTTTTTTTTCCATTCGAGCCCCTGGGTTTCCCAAACGATGTGATCCGGCCGAAAACGGGTCCATTGGTTTACTATGGCAAAGCCTGAAAAGGGCGGGTATGGGACGTGAGCGCCGGTCCCAATCAAGCGCCTTGGTTGATTTACGTTCCTTACCAGGTTTAGATGATGACAGTTCGGTTGTCTCGAGGGCGTCAATCTCTCGCCGGGGATACCAACCAGTTGCAAAGGGGTGCTCCGTATTGTACGAAACAGGTCAAAGGAACGACCCAAAACACTTCGTTCCTGAAGTCGGATCTGGGAATTGCAGTGATTTCGTCAGGTGCTCAGAGCACTGCAGGGTCCCGAGTCCCACAATGTCCCTTCACACCTTGAGAAGTGGCAGCAAACCGAGCACTCATTTTGGAGGAGTTCCGCCATCCCAACGGGGCCCTTTCTTGATCTTGTCCATCAGCGGTAGTTTTGCGCAGCTCCCTGGTATCAGGCCCTGAGTTGGGTGTGGGTCAAAATTAAACCACCAGGGGACCACAGGTTTTAGTCATGGGTTCCATTTACGAGGGTTCCATTTTGGGTACCCATTTTTGACCCACAGCCAATTGGCGGTTGAGATTCGTGGGGTTTGACCCAGATCAGCTAAAGTGTTCCTAAGGTCCAAACCACCGAGCCAAACCACCTGGTGATCATCTCAGCTCCCCAACGTCGGGTTGACCTTTTTCTGATTTTCGAAGGTCTCAAAAGGTTTGGGTCTCAAAAGGTCTCAAAAGGTTGTGGTACAGATTTAGTGAAGGTCTCAACAGGTGGATTTTTAGGGTCCCTTGGCAGCTGAGGTATGGGCTGTCCAAAGGTAATCCGCAAGAGGGCACGAACATCTAGATAATGTTAACCCCGGATTAAGCAGACCCCCTGGTTGATTAATAGGGGGGTGTCCCCGTTTAGTGGGGATTCATCACTTTTGGAGGGAACACCCCCCCAATAATGGGACAGGTGTATTAATCCTGGGTCAACATTATGAAGACCGTAGGATGCCATGTCTTCACAGCTAGTTCAATGTGATTCCTTCTGGGTGTAAGATTCCTCCAGATCATTGCCTGGTGTTGATGCTTACTTTGGGTGTCCCAGTTGTAGTGGCTTCCCTCCAGAAATAATGGATTTGGATTGGCCAACCCTCCATTTTGAACAGCCCTTGGCCCCACTTTGACCTGGTGCTTTGTGAAGAGCCCTTCGCGCAGATCGGACTCTTTGCAGCACCCGTGATCTTTTGTTCACCTTTGAAGGAGCGCCGGTGCGAGCAGCTGATGGCAGAGAAGGGCGCCTTGTCGGTCCGGGCGCCTATCCGTTGCAGGGCTGCCTCAGATTTAAGGTCGACCCCCGGATGAATACAACCCCCATCCTTCCGTGGATGAACGAAATCCGCTTCTCGCACCACCGCTCAGAGACCCCGGAATGGTGATTCTCATGTAAAGGCCAACAACCAATGGTTTCAACCGTGATCACAAAGTTGTGGGAAGTGGATTTTGTCCATCGTGATGAATTCGCACGAATTTGGGAAGCTTCCTATTCATGAACCAGGGGTTTATAGATCCCCCGTTCCCATTACTGGGATCCCACTACGGCACCTCACAGGGGCTCGCTTGAGGAAATCCTGTTCCAGGAACCCTGGCGCCACGTTCGGAACCGTGCTGGGGATGCGAAATCCGGCACCGCACCACGAAATGAACGAATGGTTCAAACCATGGTTTGCTTTTGTATTTCCAGGGGATTTTGAAACTCTAGGCTGTTCGGCCTTTGCAGTGGTCCCCAGTTGTTGTTTGGAGTCCTTTGAGGGTCATAAACAATTTGTGATTTGGATTAGGATTGGTGGTTTGGGAATTTGAGCCGCTGGCTCTTACTCAGTGCAAAAATTGCCTCTTGACCTCCAAACCACCAGTCAACTCACCCACAGGCACGACCTGGGGTTGTCTTTTGTTGAGGGAATCTTCCCTGGTAGAGGGGCGTTGGACGGATCTCATACTTTCATTCCGTTAGACATATGTTTGATTTTCCTCCGTTAGTTTTAAAGGGAATCGATTTGACTGCTGGAAATATGTAGTTTATGTCCAGGGGACTGAAGCAAATAAAAGAGAAACAAGCCCATGCTGAGTTCTGCATGCGCTTTTGCCTTTTGCGACCTCCGGGGGTCACCGCAGGTCACTTTGTTCAGGTTTGCGAGTATTGGAAATTCACTTATACTGTGGAACGAACTCCTGCACCACCTAAGAAACCATGCATGGGAGAATATATAATCCCCGTGAATACCAGGAAGCAATGGTAATAATTACCATTTGGTAACTGCCCATCTATTCAAAGTGGTGCAGGATTAGATCCATCCACAGTATAAGAAATATGTCCATGTAATGTGCTCCGTTGTCTAGCTAGTTCTTGCCCCTGGTCAAACCAACAAGTATCAGTCAACATGTCTCACTTCCTGGGTTCCTGGACTGTATACTGTTTGGGAAGACCATTTTCGGAGGGAAAACAAACATGTTTGGATTGTTTTCGGCCAATCCACTCCAAGAGTCAGCGATGCATGACTTACCATTGCTGCCAGAGAGTAGGGTAACTTGTCACTTCTCTTGTCACCGGCTGAGCCTGTGGGCATTTGGTACAGAGTGCTTGAGATATGGGTTTTTCTCTTGGGTTTGACTAGAAAAGCACCAAAAGAAAGGATACCCTCAAAAAGGACAGATCCTTATGGATGCTCTATTGTGACGGATTCATTTCGTGAAGTACACGAATAAGCTATGCCATCATCATCCCCCTTAAAAACGACACCACCGCCAAGCAAGGAAACTCGCGTTACCAATAGTTAGGGCTACCAGCACTTGTGTGCCCATTTGTCCGTCCGGGCAGTTAAGCACCTACGTGTAGAAGGCTTGTTTACGAGTCTTTGTTTGTATCAGTGCCGCGCAGCACTTTTGGATGGCTTGAAATTAACACAACGATAGACCAACCAATTGTGCGAGTCTTGGATCTTTTTAAACACCCTCGATGATTCATGGAGGGTCTCGGATCTTGTTAACCACCCCATATGACTCTTTGCCAACATGCTTTGCTCGGCAGATGTTGCTGGTAAGACAGCTCTGCTTTTGGAAGAGAAGCCGGTGTACTTCCATCTCAGTTCGTGCCTCGCATAGTGCAACTCATTTGCCCGAGGGACATGACGTGCCACCTGAAGTCTTCGGCAAATGGCATGTTCATTTTGCTTTCGGGTGAGGGGAAATAACTATCCCTGCGGTCCCTGCCTCACATACCCGGTTTAAAGGTCATGTAATGGTGACCCCATATTAATCAACCCCAGTTTACTACTATGGGGAGTGTGCCCCTGCAAAAGTGGTCTGATTCGCCACTATTAAGTTTGCGATGCCAAGCTTTCAGGCTGATAGCACTGCCGACCCGCCAGCATTGGCTTAAGTGATAGCACATGAGCTTGTCAAGAGCATTCGACGGTGCATCCGGACAAACATAGCGACAGCTCCTCACTTCCTGAGTTCACGGACTGCAACCTTTTAGGAAGACCATGATAGTGACAAGCAACAAGTGTGGACTTTCTTTGGCTCAACCACTCAAGAAGGCTCAGTCTCAAAGGATCCTCTGTTGCAAAGAATCAATGATGGGGAATGGATGTTCCGTTCAAACAACAGTGAACCCTGCACGGTGTTTGAGCATCAAGGTGTGGGTTTGCGATCTCACGATGCTTCCTTTCCTGGAGGTCGATTACTTATTGTCAGGTGGATTAATTATTGTCGCACTTCCCCGGTTGCTGCACTTTAGTCACTTTGGGGTGCAGTGTAGACCATTTTGGTGGCAAGAGTTGGCTTACTTCCAGTCCACGGAAGTGAGTCATAGTTCACCCACAGAAGCTCAGGATGAGACACGAGCTCACGATGAGACTCCACTCACTGCGATTCTTGTTTCGCTGTTCCAAGGTTTAACTCACCAAGGCAACCAAAGGCAATCGACCAAAACGGACCTTTTGCTTTTCCCGGATGCCAAGGAATCCCGCCCAACAGCCAGACCCGCCCCAGAACGGCACAGTATCATCAACGGAAAGACGCCGCTCCTTGGTTCATGGACTGACGTCAATCGTGCCATGCTGGCGCGGGCTGAGACCACAGTGGGGTCCCCACGCGCTTCACACCCTGAGTTCAACTTGTCGCTCGGTTTCGCACTTCTCCAAAGCGTACGTGAAGGCTAAGGGACAATCAGCCCCAAAGGCCGCCTTCTTATTTCTTTACAATTCTGACTCAAATTACCTGTTCTCACTTTCTGAGTTCCGTTGCGGACTTTGGTGACTTTGTTGGCTTTGGACGATTTGGTGGTAAACAGCAAAAAGGGTTTCTTGTTTTGACCCTTCCGCTCAATCGGAAGTGAGTTTTGGTTTTCCAGTGTTGGTCCATAGTGTGTCAATGTCCGAACAGCTTGACCTCGTATTTTTGGGCCTTTAAGGGACTGAGGTTTCCATGCCAAATACCTTGTAGTCGCTTTCCCCATATCACTTGTCGGGTATATATTCCAACAATGGTGAGACTTCCCTTGCGGTGGGTTTTGGGCGGGGCCAACTTACAGCGTCCAGCTTGAAGTGGATTTCCTTCCCTTTGCTTCAGCATATTTTGTTGTTTGCCTCTGTTGGGTTTAAAGGGGATCTATCATGATCTATCAGTACTGGAAATAGTTGTTTGTTTCCTTGGGGCTTCAGCAAATGGAGGTTTCCCTTTTGTGGTTACAGCTATCAGATTTCCGAGGTTCACCAGGTGCCATGCAGGGCCCAGAGGGGGGATGTGCCGAGTCGTTTTGTGGTCTTGTGAGTGTCCAATTGGGCCCAGGGGGTCTTTCACCCCCAAGAGCTGCGAATATGGAGTCCCTAAAAGAGTGGGGAAGGATTGCCTAACGCTCCCTAAGGAAATCTAAGGAACCCTTATTGATTTGTAGGGAACCCTAATAAATTTTAGGGCTCTCAACTACCCACCCCCCTTGTACCTACTCCCTGCCCCCAGGGGATTCCATATTCCAAGTATCCGCTTTTCGTTTAAAGGAATACAAGCCTCTAGGCCCCAGTAGTGCCCTTTTATCTTTTTTTGCGGAGAGATCCCCTACCAAAATAGACTACCGAAAAAAGGGTACACGTATTCTAACCTCTCTACTGGAGGACCTAGGAATCTTCGCTTCTGGTTCCAGGTATATGTTGTAGACCAATATGGGGGTCTCTGGTTTTTGAGGGTACCCGTTGTTTGTGACTTAAAATAAAACCCAAAGGAAAGCCCGTATTTTTTTTGGGGGGGGGTCCACTGAACAAAACACCCATATGTTCCGCGGTAAATGTCTCCGTTGTTAGTCAGGGGTTGGCATCATAGCTTGAAAAGCGTTGGTATAAGGTAGGGAGGTATGCATAATATGTTTGCCATGGAAGAAGCCTGGTGGATCAACAGGAGCTCCAACAAGTGATCCAAAACCCTCCAGGAAGCTAACAGTCTCCCCTCCAAACACAGAGCGCACACGGGGGGGGGGGGGGGTTGCGGGGGGTTCCTGTTGTCAATGAAAGTGGTCGTTTGGGGTTCCTTTTGTTCCTATGTTTGTCAAGGGCGCCCCCAAAGAGGGGATTTGTCAATTTGCAGAGCGGCATAGAAACGGACACTCAATTTAACATGGCCCAAAAGGGCGATGTTGGATTCACCCCAGAAGGAGCTACATACTGTGGATGGACGAAATCCTGCACCACCTAAAAACCCCTGGACTGATGATTCCCCTGTAAAACCAACGAACAATGTTTTGTTATGGTTTGATAGTGGTGCAGGAATTCCCCCATCCACAGTATGTTGGTGTGTATTTGAGGGTAGCGTTTTCACCTTGGTTTGAAGGGACACCGAAGAACCCAACTTTCTGGGGTTGCACGCGCCCAAAGCTTTCGCGGCCTCGCTGAGGTGCTCAGGACTGGGAGTGATTTTCGCAGTCCTCTTCTTTTAGACCCATAAGTTTTCGGGGAAACCAAGTAGCAGGGATAACGGGGACCAGTTTGTTACCAGAGGATTCCCCGCGCCAAGGGAACCCAAGGGGAATCAACCCATATCCCCGCTGCCTCCGTATAGACGCTTCTTTGTCTGTCCAAAGGGGGTTGATCAATCATGTTGACCCCCTTTCCTGGGCCGGTCTTTGGGTGAAATGTGGGGAATCTGACCAGTTTTGGAGGGGAATACCCCCGTATTCATAGCGTTAATAGACTGGTTGGTTGATAAATATGGGCTTAACATTAAGCAAGAGGGTCTTTCCTTTTCCTTTTGCATGGTTTGGGTCTTGCCTCTTTTTGTGCCCCACATGTTTTCCCTATTAATATTGGTACGAATTGCCGGTCAAGCAGCCACCAACTGCAGCAAAAGGCTCCGCCTCCGGCGACGGGGGCACAGTTCGGTGCCTCAGCAAGAGGCAAGGCAACCCATCATCTCTGTCGAGGCTGACGGGGCCCCGAAGGAGTGGCTGATCAAGGTACTTTCCAAGATCTTTCGCAGCCACTACCCCATCGAGTTCCGCATCGTCAGCTGGGGGCAACATTCTTCCGTTTCCACCGCTTCGCTTCAGTTCCCTTCAGCGGGGTGGCACTACGAAAAGGAAAAGGCAGAGATGACCACGAGGGGGTTCATCAATATTCCGTTCGGTCCCCAAATGATCGCAATGTAACGGTTGAACATATAATCTTTCTAGCAGTTGTCCAACCAATGGTCATCCCATGCAAAGGATCTGTTCATAACCGGCTTGTTTTGGGGAGCTCTTGTCGGTTGATTTGTTGCGAAGCCATAGGGAAACTAAGCATTTTGTTGGTCCCCTATTTTGACACAAACCCATGAGATGTCCTTTCTAAAGGTGTTGTTCACAGCACTGTCCTTTGAGACTATAACAAAATACATTGCCTGCCCAAAAAGTGCAGGCATGTTCTCGGAGTAATGCGAGCTTCGTCCATGACTACTTGGTTGTTGTTTGGTTTGACCTTTGACCGTTTAACTCTGTTTCCACTCTAGGTGCCAAAAATCCGCTTCGCACCATTTGGTGCGTGGTTTATATTGGTTTGTATATCCCAGTATTCATAATGTAGATGGACAAATTCATGCTCCGCTTTGGAACCATGGGAAATCATTGCAAGTTTTCGTATTTTCTGGTGTCCTTCCAGGGTTTCTGAACGGTGGTGCGAGAAGCGGATTTCGTCCTGCACAGTGTATTTTAACTGGTGCGAAGTGTACTTTGTACATCCATGGTTGTTTTTGAGGTACGGGCAGGCTGGACCTGCTGGCGACCAGCAACAGATCCACACCCCTTTGTCATACTGTGGACCGAGGACGAAATCCGTTCGCACCACGATATGAATCCATTAGTGAAACCATCGTTTATCAATATTTACAGGGGAATCATCATTCCCTGGTTTCTTAGATGGTGCAGGATTCTGTCCATCCGCAGTATTGAGTTGGTTTGAACCATGGTGTTTTGTTTGCCGGGATTGTGCAAGGGATCCTCACGTCCTGCGTTGTTGGACTCCCCGTTTTAGTGGCAGCCAAAAGTTTGGATGCTTTGTTTGGCAAATCCACTCGATCGGAAGTGAGGTATTGTTTGCAGCCGGGACTTTGAAGCGGCGTGTGCTTTGGTCCTCCGCAGGAGTGCTCTGACACTTTTTGGGCAGTCGAGAGGCGGGGCCCTCACAGTACCTTGGCCCCAAAGCACGGCCGATGCCCTATCATAGAACAAGGAAACCCCCCCAAGTCATGGGTTTGAGTGTCGGTTTATTTACCGGGATGCTCGGCCAAGTTAGCAAGTGGTTAGCCAACTGGGGTATACCCCCCTTATAACAAGGTCAACCCGTGGCTTATATCCTCGGCTGCCAACAACTTACTTGGCGAATCAAGCACCCAATAAGGAACAACAGGAACATTTGGGTGTGGCTCAAAATTTAAGAGCTAGGCTTACGCAGGTTTTAGTCTTTGGTTGCATTACCGAGGTGCCATTTTAGTACATGTTTTGAGCCACAGCCATTTCAATTTTGAGGGTCCCCAACTCTGAGACAAAGCCAAGTAGCTTTCCGAATCGTTGCTCCAAGTCCCACCCCCACGAGCAAAAGGTCTGGATCGACAAGGTGTAGGTTAGTAAACCCGAAAGTTCCAACGAGGCAAACACACCAAAGGCCAACCATGGTAATTCTGATGGACGGATTCCTGCACCAGTTGGTGGCTTCTCCCATAGAGCTTTTTCCATACTGGTGCGAAGTGGACTTGGTTCATCCACAGTATGTGGGGGTTGGTCAAAAGGTCCTTTGCATGGGATGACCATTGGTTGGGAAAACCACCCAAAAAATGATGAGTGTCCAACCCAAACAGGCAAAGTTTCCCATGGTCAAAACTGGAGGCTGTTCCGGGAAGATGGATCAGCCCCCGTGTTTTTGGCTGGTTTAGTCCATCCTGCCGTAGGGCTGAACAGGGCCTGCGGCCTGGCGCGATTCCCAGCTTGCCCGAGCTGTCCGGTGGCCGGTTCTTGGGGCTCGAGTTTGAGGTTTGGGTTTTGGGGGACGAAATGCAACAGTTCTGAGCAGCTCCAAAGATGATATATATATATATAGGAATACCTGCGAATTCTTCAAAAGTGTAGGTTTGAACAAGAAAAGAAAAAAGGGTACCTCCAAACAACAACAAGCAACAACGAGGTCACCTCCCCGTTATTACAGCGAGGTTACTCCCTTGCTGTTACTGACAGTATCAATTTTATATTTAGGAATACCAGCGAATGCTTCAAAAGTGCAGAGTTAAAAAAAGAAGAGGGGAGGGGGTACCATTGTATGCATATGTATATATATATATATATATTAGGGTGGACTAAATGCGAAACTGGAGCACAGAATAAGCAGAGATGCGAGTGATGTGTACCCCAGCTGCGGCCCAAGTCTTCTTTTGCGCCACATGAGCTGCCTGACGTTGACAGGGGAACAACCTAAGGCCCACCCTAAAGGGTTCACATGAGTGACCCATTTCTTGACAGGTTTGATCGGAAGGTTGCAGCTTTAAAAGTCCCTGAGTGATCGCAATTTGGAGTAATAGCAGGGTGAACCCGCAATTAACTCCGCTTAGGGGGACTTATAGGTGGGTGATAGGTTGGGAACACTCACTCTCTCAGTTCCGTTTCGGACTTGACACTTTTTTGGTAAACCAAAAAACTGGAGCTTGTTGTTGGCCAATCCACTCAAGAGAGTCAAGACTCCCAACATGTTCAGGGTAGCGTAGTGGTGAGCAAAAAGTTTGCCTGGATCGCCAGTTGCTGTTTTTGGCCCATGCACTTTACCCGAAGACCAGCGACAGTGATTAAAACATGCGATCCAGGTGGTTGCCTTTTTTTGCCCATCAACTGCGGAAGCGAAAGCTCACCTCGAACCCCGCTACCCTCGGGGGGGGGGGGGGGGGCGGAACCCAGGAGTGTAGTGGGATCAGCTACTGGCCACTAGCCACTGCTGTTTTTTTTTCAGTTTTTTTTTTTTTTTTTTTTTTTAATGAGTCCAAAGTTTTGATTGTGGGCAGAGACTATGGATCACATGACGCCTGACAAACTGATCTCGGCTACTACCAACCCACCTGAGCCACAATCAAAACCCGAGTAGATGAAGGTCAGTAGTCAGGGGACAATCCCAGCCGGAGATAGCGAATCTGTGCGTTTGTGTATATCCTTGCATGGATTCTGATGGATATTTTTTTGAGTACCAGGTTTTGATTGTGACTCACCTTATCCAAGCAATTCCGTGCCCTTTCGTGTGTGTGATAAAACGCCCCCTTTGAAAACAATCAGTAGTCCATTGTCCTTTTTGGAGGGACATTATAGGAGAACTTATCTTTGGTGCATTTTGCTTGGCTGTTAGGACTTTACCTTTTTGCCAACTAATGCTTTTTCCGTATTAAACCACTAAAAGTTATTCACTTTCAGCAGGGCGTCGCAGAAATCGCAACCGAGTTACGATTGTTTTCTGCAAAACTGGGCAACTCACAAAGTGTCCCATGTCTCACTCCCTGAGTTCCCGGACGTCTGACTTGTTTAGAAGACCACTGTGATAATCAGAAGTTCGGACTTGGCCAATCCACCAAAAGAAATGCACGAAAGGAGGTGCGTATCTTGACTGTGGCTCTAGAAAACGGTTCTTGTCTTGCCCCCTGTAGGTTCCTTTTGTTCTTTTAGCAGTCTTTTCATATCCCACAGGAGTGCATTCATTAAAACCACGAATCCAAACCGTTTGCTAAAGTGGCAAACAAAAAGGCATCTTTGTTCTCAAGATCAATCCGGAGTTTTTCCTCCCGAGGTGGGCTATCCCAACGTGGGGAAGTCCTCTCTCTTCAATGCCTTGGTCGGCCGGGCTTCCAAGGAAGGGTTGCCATGCCATGGTCAACCTGATTCATCTGGCAGAGGAACCCCCTAAATATAGATCGTTCGCGTACTAGGGGAACCACCCCTGATTAGTACGTAACTTCGGACAAATCCGAAGTTGACACTTTGCACTGTTGTCTTCTGTAGCAAGGGGATGGCACGCATTCAAATACACATCGGAATTGGGGGTTACTCGCCAAAGTCGCGATTTACTCACTGCCACGCCTTGGAGTGCTTCCTAAGGCACGAAATGGGATAAGAGGGGGACCTGGGATGAGTTGTTTTTGTTTTAGTTTTGTCTAGTTGTTAAAAAATGAGTGTTTTTTTGTATCCAGCCTGGAAGTTGCCAACGGCCTCAAGCGCGTGAGGCTCCACCGTGGCCCAAGCTGAGAACTTCCCGTTCTGCACCATCGAGCCCAACGTGGTGAAGGCCGGACGGCCGTTTTGTTTTTAACTTTTCGCTGAGACCGTTTTAGTGGTCTGCGCTGTTGTTGGCAAGTTGTTCTTAGGTTTTATGTGTGTTATGTGTGGTTTGGGTCTGTTCATTTTAAGTAGGGGCCTGCAAAAAACAGACTCAGCTTTTTTGCAAGCCCATACTGTTTGGGTGGTAGAGTGGTAACCCGCAAGTTTGGACTTTTCTTGGCCGACTGATTGGGGATCAGACCTATCAAAGAGGTTGATATTAATATCATACCTTGTGCGTTTTGTTGGTGTATTAAAGGGAAATCAAAGGAACACCACCATTGTTGGGGTTCCCCTAAACAAGTCACACCCATATTTATGTTTTTTTGTTGCATTTGTGTGTAGAAACTTGCCATGAATTGCTTTGATATGTTTCCTGGAGATTGCTTTGGTCAACTGCCGGAATGTTGCCATCAGTCTGAACACTCATACTTTTAACCAGAGCCCGGGTCTGAATGGTTAAACCATTTGTGCCACTCTGATGACCAACCCCATAAATAAGTAGTTAGTAACCCCATGTCTTCACTGGTTCTAGGGTAAATCCTACTTGAAGGACTTACTTAAGGCAAATATTTTCCGTGTCCGCAGAAACAAAACCCTCCGAGAAGGTTCCAAGAACCCGTGGTTCGGGCTGTAGGGGGGAACCTGCCAACTAGTCACTCAAGTTACCCAGTTGCAACCAGTGGGTTGCTTCGATCTTTTTCGATTTTTTTGGGGAAGGGTCCCCCTGTACAGTCAGCCAACCAACAAAGGAGGCCCTTTTTTGCCCATGGCCACTGGGCGTCTGAGGTTATTAGTCACTTTGCCAACTGTTGTGGTAGTCCAAGTTGTTGGGTTGGACGGTACGCCGGACGGTTGAATGCCATCAGCCAAAAGTGTTGCCCATCCATCGGAAATCCTGCTTTCGCCAAGTGGTTGGCCACTTGGGGTATCACCCCCTTAAACAATGTCACGCCGCTGTTAGCGGCCCCGCTGAATTCGCACTTGTTCAGCCATGTGATTTGGTGCAATTGTTAACCCTTCCAGCACTTTGTGCAATGTCGCATTTTGAGGCATGCTGAAACATCCCACGTGTACCATGACGTTGACAACTTTGTGTCTCATGTCTGTTGGGCAAACACAATTCAGGGCCAAAGGCTGGGCCGGAGAAACAAAAAAACAACGGCTTCAGGCACGTCCTCGTGCCAGCTTGCTTAACTCTTGCAACAGGCTCTGTTGGCTTATGTTGCACCCATAATTAGAAATACTAGTAGACGTTAAGAAAACATCCGTCAAAGAAAGCATCTCGAGGATATTCTCCAGGAAGTTAACTTGGGAAGCTTTTGGGAATCTGGCCTAAGCCGTTTTAAGGGGGATTTACCAGTCTAAGCAAATCTAATTTCCTGTAGAAGTTCTTGTGGAAGGATTCTGTGAATCCGACTTGATACAAGGTCTTTAGGCTTTCAGGTTTAGTGTTAGCTGTTTCTCGGGAAAGATATTAGAACACAAGAACCCCACAATTTCCCGACTCGTTGCCCCGAAGCCAATTTCTCCTGGTAGTGTATGTTTGATGTTCCATGTGCTATTGCAAATGGCAGTCTGGAAAATAAGTTGGACATAGTATGCTCTGTGTATTCCGGTTGCCCCAAGTCAGGTAAGCCTTAATTGGTTTGGTTTGGAGTGGTATAGAGGGTAAATGGGAAACCACCCACACTTCCAAACCACCACTCCACATCACCAAATGGGCCAATATACACTATTTACAACCAACCTGTTGTAAGGCCGCGAAAAATCAACACCAATTTATCGCCATGTTCGTACGCAAGGTCAACAGCACCGGTTCCCCAACGTAAATACCAACAAACCTTATGGTTTCATTCCCATAGCAACTCATTTCGTGGTTTCTTTTTCATAGATGTCGCAACCATCCCCGTGGATTCAGTGATGCGTTTTATGGATTTGGTACCCGTCCGTACGTCGAAGCTCATCGCCGGCTTCGTCGAATTCGAGGGATCCCTTCGATAGGTGGGGGTGCCGGATCCTCGTCTCCACTCCTTGGCGGAGCTCTGCTCCTCCCAACGAGTGGCCCGGGGAGCTCAGGCGAAAAGAAGTCGCGGATCGGGTCGATGTTTGACACGCGTCTGACCGCGTCTGCGTGGGTCTTTTTTTAAAGGTGGCATTTTTTGAGGTGAAAAGGAAATCCTCTACCTTTGTCTTTCCGCTTTTCGTGTCTGCCTCTTCCTCTGTGGTTGGCTCGCTTTTGTTTGTCCTTGTGTATTTTGTCTTCGCATTTGTTTTCTTTGCCTGTGTCTTTGCGGCCGCCATTATCTTTTGTTCCTTGCGCGCATGTCTTTCGCTCCGCCTTTGTCTTTCGCTCGCATGTTCATTTTTCAGGAGAGGACCCCATCTTGTTGGACCTACGCAGCCTGGCCTCCCTGCAGAGTGCCAGATGTCAGATGGGTGATGTGCTGGGCTGGCTGCATGAGTGTGTTTTTGAGGGTACCCTTAAATGGTGCTTTCCTGGTGGCTTAGACGGGGTACCCTGAGCAAAAGACACACCCAACATGGATCTACACCTTATGCGGGACCTGTTTGACCTCCATGTGCCGCAGTGAGGCCCCGACAGACGTCCTGTGATAGCAATGACTGCTGATGCTTCTACAAGCGGAAAAGAACCATTGGCGATGTCACCGGAGATCGGCATGGTTTGCTCACTCGCGCATGCGTGCACGGGTGTGTGATGGTGTGTGTGTGTGTGTGATGGTGTGTGTGTGTGTGTCTTTGCGTCCCTGAGTCTCTCTGTCTTGTCTGTCTGTTTGGAGATCCAAAGCGTCAATCTTCATTTGCAGACCCCATGTTTCAGGCAAGTGGCTTGGATTGGTCAGGGTTTGACCCCAAAAGGTTCTCGTAAAGGGTGTGTTGGGTTCCGGGCCTTGAACAAGGCAGGTTGTTCCTTGAGCCTCGGATAGACTTTTGGCACCTGACTGGTTGATGTCACTAGGAAACTATCACTGGCAAGTTGCGATTTCAGTGGCACGGGGTTTGTAATCGAACAATGCCCCGATCCTCCGGAATCTGCGGGATTTTAGATGAACCTGCTACAGGCTGTCGATGTGTTGGGCGTGGGCTTTAAGCTTCTATTTGGACTGCTCACACCCGCCTCCCTTAAGGCCTTATGAAGGCCTCATGTCGAGCAACCCTTCCCGAACCCCGCTCGCAACCTCAGGAAACCCAGAAGGTGGTTTGGATGGTTTGGGGATTTGGGGGTGTCTTAATATAAGATAAGGGAACCCCAAAACTGGCGGCCTTCCTTAATAGTTTCCGGCCAAAACCACAAAAAAGGTACCAGCTCAAGAACAAGCTCCTCTGGGCAAATGGATAACCGCCACCCCAGAACTTCGAATCCAAGCCACCTTTTGCGAAGGAAGCTGAATCCAAGGGGTTGGGGGCCGGTTGGGCGGGGTTGAAGCGGGCCGAGTCATGAGGTTCCTGGTCAGTTGGAGGTCCGGGACATCGCTGGTCTCATCAAGGAGCCGCGGAGTGCGAGGATCTTGGCTAGTTGGTCGGATCTTTGGAAAAATTATTCTCCAACAGCTGGAAGCGTTGGCATCTCTGGCCAAATCAGCCTTGGGGTGGTTTCGAGCGGCTTTCAGGGAGGGGTTCCGGTTGAAGTCTCACGTCCTGAGTTCATGGACTTTAGTTAGTTTTTGGGGTTTGGACCATTTTCGTGGCAAACAACTTTTGTTGTGCCAATCCACTCAGGAAGTGAGTAGTTGGTTGAGACTTTATCTTGTTCTTTTGGGGGAGAAGTCATGATGTGGTCCCATTTTTTTCATGGACCAAACCACATGTAGTGTATCATACTCAAATTAGTATGCCTAATGTCGTAATTGTATACCTGTTTTGGGTTGCTGTGAAGGGACACCAAAGAGCCCGTTGCTCAAACGCCTGTGTTTGTTTTCACAAGGGGATGGGCCCACGGCGAAAAGGAAAAGGAACACAGAAAGCAGCTACAGATTCACAGCAAAAGAGAAAGAGGAAGGAGAAGCCCCCTACCAGAGAGCGAAAGCCAACGGATCGCCCCCCTTGCCCAGCCAGGGATCATGATTCTGCCTGTCGATACCAAGGGTTAGATGTTTGAAGGTGGAGGAGAGGGGGCGTTGCATCTGAAAGCCTTCCCATTTCCATTGAAACCAGTTCCTGAGTTCCTTCAACAGGCATAGGTTGAGAAACAAGTCTAGAACATTCATAGATGCCCTGATTTCGCATCAGAACTTTCCAAGGGATGAATCCACGGGCCACCACAGACCCTGTGCGGTATCGGTATGGATCGGTATGGATCCTTGCGCGCCAGGGGGCTTCAGCTGGCGCGGGCATGGGCAATGCCTTCCTCAGCCAAATTCGGGGCGTCCAGGCGAGAGTCGACTCGACGAAAATCTCGGATCGCTTTCATTGAGCTGGGACGCCAACCTATCAACTAGGGGTTGTATCAATGCTAGCATCTAAAGAAAATGGGTATGTATCAAGATATTCCAAAAACAGAGAGGCTGAATCTCGTTGCGGTTTTCTCTTTTGGTTTCCAAACTCGATGGTTAGATGGGCCCTTTCCTGGTCTGGAGCTGGTTACTTGAAGATCCAACATGGTTGGTGTCCTTTTGGCTTCCCTTTTAACCCTAGAGGAGTACCCTCAAAAAGATGCTGCGGTTCTCTAATCTTATAGAACAAGTCGCACGATTTTATTTTGCAGGGCCATTTCAATCAATTTCGACGCGCGTGGTTTTGTTACCACCTTTTCCTTTCCAGTTCCTGGGGTTTCCTTCCCTGGACTTTTTTGTCGGTGCGCTGACACAACTCAAGTGGGATGCGGCCCTGCGCACTCTGCGCAACTCTTTGTTTTTGGCTGTTCGCATGCTTTTCCCATCGCTTTCCACTGGTTTGAACGCTATGTTTCCCATGCTTTTCCCATATCTTTCCCCGACTTGGGATTTGGAGAAAATGTAAGGACAACTGCTGGAGTCATCTAATCTGCATTTTGTGTGAAGAGCCATCACTTGAAAAAAACCAGTGATGTTTAAAAAATGTGTTAAAATGACGCCTTTGAACATGGAAAAGTACATTGGCTTCCCAAATGTGCCTGTTCACTTGAGGTTGGCTACCGAAATGACCTTCTAACTCTGTTTGAACATGTTATTTTCCCGCTACTAAGTGGCAAACCGCGAACCACGTTTTGCAGGGGGGTGCTGTTGAAGAATTGTTTTGCCCGGTCCAAAGTTCCTCAAATACTACACCCGTCAAGTCCCCTTTGGTATGGTGGCTTGCCCAGAAAGGGTGCTCAAACAACTTAGCGTTTGGTAAGCTGGGTTATCTACTTCCAAACGGCCCAACCCACTCATAAGGTCATAACCTAGGTAACTACCCTTTGTTGCATGTTGCTTGCATGTTAGGACTTTAACTTTTTGCCAACTAATGGGCTTTCCGTATTAAACCACTGAAAGTTAGTCACTTTTAGCAGGGCTTCGCAGATTTCGCAACCGAGTAACCGCCCCCCAACCAAAAGACCGAGCGCCCGAGCACCAAAGACCAAAACACGAATCCCCTTTTGTCGCTTTTGTTGGGTCACTGGAAAATGTTTGGGGTCTTGGACTGGGCCAAAGAAGAAAGCAACCTCAGTTGCAACCAAAGCGAGTCGACGAGATCAATCGACCTTTTGGTTGTTTTTCCATTTCGGACTTTTCTTACAGGGTTCTCTCCATTACCCTTTTTGGTTCCTCCAAAGTGGCAGTTTCAACGACAACCACCTGTAAATTGTTCAACTTATTCGGGGAAATCGAGGCAGCCCTGTAGTAAAGTTCCCAAGTGATCAGCTTCTCTTGGTCTCCAGGGGCAACCTAGCCTAACATGGGGCCTCGTTTGTGAGAGTCCCGCGGTGAGCATCCTGGTTGAAAGTTTCCCTAACATGGGCAAATGGCGAAAAGCCCAAGCTGACCTGCGGGGTTCTACATGGGCTACCCTTGGGTTCAAGCCCTGGAATGGCAAGGGCCCAATTTAGATGACAATCATTCGGCAAGCAATGGTAGCTTTATGTACATGAACTTAACATGGCCCGGTTTTTGTTTTGGCGCTCACCAACCCACCTAGCGCTGGGCGACTCCTCGACTGGAGTCGGAATGGCTGGTGTTCCCCAGTGGCCTGGGGGCTTGAGAGAAAAAGCACACCTAGATACCCAAGTTGCGATCGCTTTTTTCAGTGACGGTTGCTGGTTTTTGGGGTAAAGTGGATGGAAAAAAGCAGCAACTGGCGATTCAGGCAGTTGTTGTTTTTGTGTACTCGGATGTTTGAATCGAAAAAGTTAGGAGGGGATCGCCACTCGGGTTCTAACATAACAGGGTTGCCTCCACAGAATAGGGACTTAGTGGGCCACAACCGAAGGGCTACCAACAACTTAGCAACTTGGCGAATTGAGCACCCAAGTGGGAACCCCGGATTCAACCCCAACTTACAAATCACTTCCTGAGTGGATGGGCCAGAAAGAGTCCAAACTTTCTGTGTACCACTTGGCAACAAACATCCAAGTTGGTACTTGGAGTGAGGCTCGACACAGTTTGACAAGATGGACCTTGTGCCCGCAGGATGTGTTTCGTTTCTCCACTAGGCCCCCAAAAAACCAGCCAATTAGTTCAGTCTGGCAATTTCTAGTTGTACTTCCACTGTTTCCAAGGATATTGACATGACCCTATGGTGTTTCTCAAAACGGGTTTCGGATCCCGAATTTGGTTGTGATTAAAGGAAAGGCAAGAAGAACCGAACCAAATTGCAGGCGACCGATTCCAAATTGAATCGACAGCTTTGTGGCTTGAGAGAGCTGTTTTGGCCCTGCGGCATGCGTTTGCGTTTTTCAACCCATGCCTCAGGTGATTTTCCACGTGGTCCGGTGCTTCAGCGACCAGCAGGTGGTGCACATAGAGGACCATGCGGGAGGGTTGCCATGGTGGCAGAAGGAGCTGAATCATTTCTATCTTCAAAGGCGGAAAGTATATGTGCATATAAGACCAGTTTATGGGTTCATTAATCGTTATTCAGTTGTGGCTTAATTGTAGGAAAATCAGCCGCAAAGAGTCCAAAATGGCCATGGGTTCATATATTGACATATACAATAGCCTGTGATATCATGATTATGGTTTTAGTGTAGGTTACCCAGTTAAGTAGCCCAGTTAAGTAGTGCCCAAAGCCGATTCCTATTGGCCATTTTCGTTGGTGGTTTTACTACCTGGTTTTCTTTGGATTAATTATAGTATTGCCTTCCTGGACTTCACATCAACAAGGTTTGGCCCAATCTACTCAGGAAGTTTGTACATAACTCGTGGAGCAATGTGGACAGAATCGGAAGCCAATGGATTTCCACTACCCCCCCACACAACTTCCTCCAGGGGGTTAATGGAAAGTATCTATGGCTAGAAGGGATTATATATACATACATATATTTCTATAAATCCCATTAGACTCATTCAGCGAGAACATTTTGGTGAACCGCGAAGAGGGTTCCTCCACGGCTTACGGGGCAGTGGCTAATGGTCCACCCGCAAAAGCTTGTTCTCATAAAGCTGCTCCTACCACCTCCCAACCACCCCCCCCCCCCTCACGCATGTCCACGCGCATCACATTTTTAATTTCCCCAAACGTGAGTTGAAGCACACAAGGACACTTTTCTACTTTGCTGCTTTGATGCCACTTTCATGATGGTCGTCTTCCAAGACCCTGCGAGCTGTCATCTTGTACCCAAAGCCCAACCCAACCAAAAAAACCGCTGCCCAATCCTCTCCACGCAACCCTCAAACACCCCCTCCTTCCCGACCTCCCTACCCCAACCTTCCAACCCTACCTCCAACCCACCACCCCCGAGCGAAACCGGACCCCGCGGAGAAGACCCAGGATCCCGTGAACATCGACCCAGTCAAGGAGCCCGGGGCCCGTTTCTTTTAGCCCGAGCCGGGCGATGTTTACATCACAGGTTCAAAGCGAATCCACCTTTTAACCTTTTGGTTTTCCAATGTTGGTCATATTTAATGTTGGTTTTCCAATGTTAACCAATGTTGGGTTTCCAATGTTGCTCATGGCCCCAAAAGATGAAACTTTTTTGGTTCCAGGTCCTTGCAACAACCGAGTAACTCATGTATATATATATATATATGTACCCTGGGGTTCAGTTACCGCCACTAAAGCAAGTGTTGGGTTCATGGAACAGCCATTGTTTGCCCTTCAGGAGTCAGGAGTGTCACAATCTAAATTGGGTCAACCATTGTTTTAATCGGTGTTGAACCCTCGGTTGTATATATATATATATAGACCACACTAAAGTCAACCGTTCATATAGGTGTAGATACGGAGGTACAATTATACGTATCCTTAGAGAGAGAGAGAGAGAGGGAGAGCGATGCATGCATTCAAATAGATGTATTTGTACCTGTATACACAGGTATGCGTAATTTGTGTTGATATGACACAACACATATTTATATACATGCACATTTTGCAACTATAGCTATATACATGTGATCATTTGTACTGTGAAAGTATATGTTTATATGCATACATCTATATATAATCTATACCTGCATGCGTCTAGTATGTGTATATACGTATACATATATATATATATATGGCTCCTTGAGTCTTCATGGCATCTCCTTTGCATCCCTCAATCACACTGTGCGGACCGTTGTTTAACTCATGATTTAAACAAACTCGTGTGAATGTTGAATTGAAACTCGGAAAGGGATGTCGTTTTTGGATCGTCAAAACGGAGAATCCGAGCCTGCTGTCAATGTCAGTTTTAGCATGCTGAGCTACACATTTGAAGCAAACACAAGGCGCAAAGCTCTGCAGCTTCGGTCTTTAAAACTTGTTGACGTGTTTTGCCCCTAAATTTCCGGTCTGCCCGTGGAACACGCAGTGAATGGTGGCCGATTTCTCCGAATGAGCACCGGCAATTTCGCCCAAAGCTCTTGGGGAGAACTGATTCTGCTAGGGGTCGATGGGGCCAGGTTCATTTTTGTCACCTGCGGTTCAGGTTTTTTTTTTTTTCTTTTTTCGGAGGTACGAATCCATCCTGGAGGAGCTGACGATCGCCGACCTTGAGTGCCCCGAATGAGTTCTAAACCATGCCTTTGCCGTGCTGAAGTTTGAATTGGCGGTGAGTGTTGATGGGGTATGTGATCCAAAATTGGTCTGTTGTTTTGTGGAGCTGGTACCCCTTTTTAATTGGGCTTGAAAGGGAAACCAAGGATTCTCCATTGGGGGTTGCGCTCCCTCGTTCCCCAATAGTGTCCAACTTTGGGGTCTAACACTCTACTTCCCAGCAAGTGTCCGGAAATCCGGGCCTCTCATGCTTCAGATCCCCCTTGGTCTTGGGATCTTGGGCTCCCCGGTGAACTGGCCGTTTCGTGTCTTATCACTGCCCCAAAGTATCACCGGGTGCGTCAAGCTGTTGCTTGCTTTTTGTTCGTCAGAGGTTTCAGAGGTTCATTCTTGGACAGCCAACTCAGTTCCCCTTTTGCTTGGGTTTAACATCATCTTTGGGGCTGATTCAAAGTGAGGTTCCTTGGGTGATGCTTCAAGCGATCAGAAGGTCCTGTACATGAGATGACCATTGGGTAAAAAGATGATATCTCCCACGAAATGGCGAAAGTTCCCATGGTGATTTGGGGGCCAGGAATATTGATCAAACCCGCATATCGAGACCCCTCAAAACCAATTTCGGTGTGAATCCATGAACAATGTATGGATTCATAGTATGGATGGTTGGCAAATCCGTTCGCACCACAATGGAATACATTGTTTCGATCCATTGTTTGTTGGTATCTACACGGGAATCATCCATGCAGGATCCAGGATTTCTTAGATGTTTCGGGAATTCCAGGATTTCGTCCATCCAGAGTATGGACCCCTATTGGTCAAAGCAAACCACCAGAAAGGAACGGCGGAGCTATGGGGAACAAATCACCCAAATTGATTCCCGCCGGCTCACAGATGTTTTGTGTTGTTTAAGGTGCGGGGGGTGCCCTAAAAAGAGCCACACCCATATGTTTTCTATAGCTTCCCTTGTAAACCCTCCAAGAAGGGGGATTTATACGTTGAGAAGCGCCTATACACGCATATACACGCAGCCCTTGACACCTTTCAGAGGTATGCCTCGAAGCGGCTGCCGGCTCTTCGCAAGAAGGCGCGGAGAGCCAGCGAGAATTCAGCCCACTCCCTGAGTTCCGGTATGCCTCGGACTTGATCGTCGCTTCTTGGGCTTTGGTGGCCATGTTGGTGGCGAATATAAGCAACTGGTAGAGTTTTGTTTGGCCACCCATCTTTTTACCCATCCTTCTCGAAAACCACACAACTCCCGAGGTGTTGAGCAATTTTTCGAAGACGGAGACCTGAACAGAATAGGGAAGGTTCGGCTAGCAAAAATGGATTCCATGTGCGCCAGTTGGAACATCACTTTACCAGCTGGTTGTAAGGACCCCCTTGTCAAGGTGGTGGATGTTGGAAGTCCCTGAAGACTTTAGAAAAACACATCGCCTTTAGATGATTCCCTTTTAAAAAAGGTGGCTTTCCCATGCTTTAAGGAACCCTGTCAAAATGACCTGGGAAAATCAGTCACTGGCCCTGGTTTGTGTGGAAGATTCAGCGGTTCACCCCCTGTCCCTACCAAAAGGACTGTCGAATGAAAGTTGACCCCTAAAACCACCAGTTCATACTTTGGATGGTTGCGAAATCCATTTCGCGCCCCCCGTTCAGAAACCCAACGGTGTGGGATTCGATTCCCTGTAAACACCAAGAAACGTCACGGGTTCAGCCTCTTTTTTTTTTCCGAAGAGGCGCACAAATAGACTTAGTCCGTCCATGGTATGATTGGGATGAGGGTCTATGCAATGAATGGTGAATGTGGCTTAATGTTGACCCCATATCAATCAACCCCAGCTTCTTAACAGCGGGGGGTTGGGGGCCCTCCAAAAGTGGTCTGATTCCCCGCGTTTCGCCCAGGGAAAAGCAGCCCCCCTATGAATAAGCTGGGGTTGATAAACATGGGGTCAACCAAATGACGCGATGCTCGATGAAAATGTCTGGTGGCCTATGGGGCACCTGCGTGACAGTCCATGTCAGCCACCGAGAATCGATAATCGAACCAGACCAAAAGTCCCGTGTCCTTCAGGGGCGTTCCAAAGTCAAGGGTGCCCTTTCTTCGCATGGCTGGGCTTTGGATTGCTTCCTCCGGTTTATAAATTACCGCAGTTTGGCCAGACTGCATGCGACCCGGTTGGCTGGTACCGCGTTGGTTCGGTTTGAATGGGCATAATCGGCATAATGGTGTTGAACAGCACGATAGAATGTGGCCTTGCCCTTTGCAGTCGTGATACGTGATGGTCGCTACTGATAAATACCACCAGGAGTTGTGCTACTCATATGGGTATCCTCCTTCCCTCTCTGCCTCCGTTCCTCGACTTTAATCATCTTTTGGGAAGAGCATTTTAGTGGTAAACAGCCAGTCTCTCGACTTCTCCTGGCCAAAACACTCAACAAGTGAGCTAATTCGCCCGCAGCTGCTCAAGACGAACCTCGGGTCTGATGAATGTACCAGAAGACCCGGGTGAGGGTTGCTTAAAACAGATGCCCGTTGGTTGGACCTCTTGGTAACACGCACAAAAGTCAAGGGCAGGGTCTCCAAACCGGGTCCGATGCTAAGCCCGTGTTGTTTGGTGTGTCTAAGAGGCCAAAAGGGAGGGCGGATCGGATATTGGTGTGGCTTTGCAAGGGAACCACAAAAATGGATGGTGTCCTTTTGTTCTCCCTGTAAAGACATCCCAAAAGGTACCCACAAGAAAGCACACTACCATAGTGTTTTCCAGAGCTCTTGCTTAACACGCAAAGTCTCTCGCAGACTGGCATGAAACCCAACATGTTTGGTTCGCCCAAAAGGAGATTCCTGAAATTGAACGCAAGCAAATGAACGGATATGGGCGGCTCGTCTTTTTTGAGGCACCGGATGGTTGCGCTTGGAAACTAAAAGAACACCCCAAATCCATGATTATTTGTTTGCTTCGGGGGGGGGGGGGGCTGCCAATCCTGCGTATGCACGAAATACTGCATATCCTAAGAAGGCCTGGAATGATGATTCTCCTGTAAACGACAAAGGCTTCCCATGGTTTCAACGTGGTGCAAGATTTCGTCCATCCACGGTATTGTAAGACACACCCATATCTCAACAACTCGCGATTTGATGCAATTCTCAAGTACCTTGGGTTAATTGGGGGTTACTCACTCCCTGAGTTCCTTAGCCACTTTTTGGTCTGGTTGCCATTTTGGTGGTACGCAAAAAAACACAAAAAGCCCGGTTTTCTTGGACCACCAACTCAGGAAGTGAGTTTTGGCTAAGTGCCAAATGACGTATTGCAGTGGGACGCTCAGCTGGTCGACCCTTGGGACACCTCGGACACGATGCTTCGCCAGGCGTCCAACAGCTCGGAGGTTGCCGGCGACTGAGAGACTGCTGGAATTCGCTTTCGTTTGTTTGGCTCACTCCCTGACGTTTCGCCTGAGGCTTCTTTTTGTTTCTTCTTTGGTTGCTGTTTGGTTGTTGTTTGGTTGTTGTTTGGTTGTTTTAAAGGTCTTTTTGGTGTTCCTCTCCATTTTTAGTGGCCGCAAAAGGTGATCACCTTTTGGTTCCAGGTCCCTGAGGGACTGAGGTTTTGGGGTACCCTTTTCTCGCTCAAGGAGAGTTCACTGAGTTGCGTTTTCGACTTTAGTCACTTTTTGGCTTGGACATAAAACAAAATGTATTTTTGGTTCTGGCCAATCCACTCAGGAAGCGAGTTGCAGTGTTGCTCCGCTTTGTTGCGTATCGCGTTTTGGATTGCTCTGTTTGTTTGTGCTGGATGTTTTATTTTGCTTCTGCCTTTTGGTTGGCCCTTACGCGCTGCTTTTGCTCTTGGCATTTGCTTGGAAGAAGTAGCCTTTCTCACGGTTACGAGTCCGAGGCGGGTTGAAGAGTTGCGAGTTTTGCTGATTGTGCAAACCATTCGCGCTCGTTTGTGTGTTAGTCAGGTGGCCCTTATTGTTTTTTAGCTTCCCCCCTCCTGCAACAAAAGCCAAACGACCGGATCAGTTGACCTTTGGGTTCCCAAAAGGTGATCAGCTGTCATTTTCGAGGTCTCTTGACCAACTGAGCCTTAGTTGGTGGTGTGGGTTGGTGCTTTGGATTTTGAATTGAAACCCTGGTTTTTGTAGGTCCAAACCACCAATCCAAACTACCAATTATAGGGAAGCTCAATTAATACAGCAGCAACCAACAAAAACTAAAGGTAAGACTAAACAGTAGCACACACCGATCAAAATCAACCAGGGGGTTCTTACTCTGAGGTGCACATCTGAATTTTGCACTCTGAAATGGGCCTTACCGTAGGAAACACCGCGGGGAAGAAGAGGGAGGTCACCAGAGACCATGCAAAACCTGGTGTCACTTCTTGAGTTCCTGGACTTGAGTCACTTTTCGGAAAGACCACTTTAGAGGCAACCAAGAGGTTTAAACTTGTTTGGCCAATCTGCTCGATCGGACGGAAGGGTAAGAACCCCTGCCTTTTCTAGCGGCAAATGAAAGAACTGGCGTTTTGGGATTGCTGGTTTCTCGGCTTGCAGGACTCGAGAGCGATAAGGCCTTTGGCCTTACAACCTGAGCTTGTCTCACTTGGCTGTGGGTCAAAACCAATGGCATCCCATTTTGGGGTAGGTGCACCACCCATTTTAGTCTATTTTTGTGGGGATTGGGATGTTCACTGGGGGTACGATTTGGATTTTGAGACCCATGGCCACTTCCAGAAGTCCTCTAGATACGTTTTGGCCTTAGGCCTTTTTAGTGGCACTCGAACAAGTTTGTATTTTTCGGCCCGTCCATCGAATGTGAGCTTGGGTGTGTCGTTCAAGGGCACCTTGCTTGGATGGCTTCCAGCGGACACCAACAGGACAAACACATGTTCGGGGTCCCTGATTGAAGACAAGCCATTTTGGAACATGACGATGGCCCCGATGACCAGCAACACATGTGGTTTGTGCAGTTGCAGGGGTGAGTTCGACCAACTCAAGTTGCACATCAACTCACCCCAAAGCGAAAGCCGGCGTTTGGACCTTTCGGTCGCCCAGTTTGATCCAGTTTGGCGTGCTCATCCCTTTTTCTACCCAGAGGCTCCAATTCGATTGATTTAGGGCCTTCAATCAACCTGGTTTTGAGAATTCCCGGGTCCCAACCACCAATTCGCGGGGTTTCTAATGCTTCGGGGTCGGGTCTTCGGAGCCTTTGGGAACTGAAAGTGCGTTAGCATTGGGATGGTTTTGGCGCGGGCGCGGAAGAAGGACAGCCTCAAGCTGAGGCCAAGATGCTCCCGGTCTACGAGTCCTTGCTGCAGTGTCTGGAGGCAAGAGATACCACAGGCCACCCCAGAATGACCGGCCCACTTGGCGAGTGCTTGGCGACCTGCATAGTTTCGGACTGTATTCACTCTTTGGGAAGTCCATTTTAGCGGCAAACAACAAGTCTGGGAGCTGTTGTTCGCCTTTCCTTTGCCAAGGGTTCCTTTCTCAAGACGGAACGCGCGAACCCCCAGCACTGAAGCAACGTCTCCATCGATGTACGACCTCTGAGAACTCAGGCCAATCACCTTGTCGACTTTCGATCGGAGCCCTCTTCACCCCTTCTGCCCCCCTTTTTTGAGGGTATCATGGTTGTTGTTGGGAAACATTTTACATGTTTGCATATCGTGGTTTGGTAGGACATCCCCACTTAACTGCTAAAATTTACATTTTTGCTCCTCTTCCAACGTCAACCAAGGTATGATGTCAGCTTTGACTCTAAAAGACCGATATCTTGTACCATGGCAAGCCATATCTTCCAGAATATGCTCTAACACAGGTGGGTATGCAAGAGTGCGAGGGGCGTGCCTGTTTCTTTTGCTTGAACGCGTAGAATTGAATGTTGTCTTGGTTGGACCTTCAACGGAACTGGCGGGGTCCTCGGAATCCGCCGAAATGGTCCAGAAACACCAATGCCAAAGACTACCTAGGTCCCCCAGTGCCCTTCTCACCCCTTTTTCGGGGCAGGGTTCCTCTACCAAAATAGACTTCAGAAAAAAGGGTATCTAAGCTCTCTACTGGAGTTATGACTTGAAAAAGGCTTATAAGACAGGATTTCTTATATACCCCTTGAAAAACATCAAAACGAGAAAAAAAAGTGCAAGGAAATAAAAAGCGAGAAAAAAAAAGTGCAAGGAAAAACAAAGCGAGAAAAAAAACGTGCAAGGAAAACAAAAGCGAGAAAAAACAAGTGCAAGGAGAAAAAAAGCGAGAAAAAAAGGTGCAAGGAAAAATGAGGCGACAAAAAAAAGTTCAGAAAAAGTTCAAAGGTCAAAAGCTGAATTTTCAAAAGTTCAGAAAAAGGTCAAAACTTGATTTCTGAAAAGTTCAAACAAGGGCCAACGGTCTAAAACCTGTTTTCCAAAAGTTCAACAAATGTCAAAGGTCAAAACGTGTTTTTGCGAAAGTCCATAAACATGTCATAGGTCAAAAGCTGATTCTTCAACAGTTCAGAAAAGGTCAAAGGCCAAAACTTGCTTTTCGGAAGTCCATAAACAGGTTAAAGGTGGAAAGCTGATTCTTCAAAAGTTCACAGAGGTCAAAGGCCAAAAGCTGACTTCTAGGATGTTGAGAAAAAGGCCAAAGGTCAAGAACTTCGTTTTCCAAAAGTTCAGCAAAGGGTCACAGGCTATAACAGTTGCGTTTTAAAAGACAGCAAACGGTGAAATGCCGAAATCCAATGTCCCAAGCGTTCGGACAAAGGCCAACGTCGAAACTTCTTTTGTTAAGAGCTCAAAACGAAGTTTGCGATTGCCCGGTTGCTTGCGCAGTTGCAACCAGAACGGCGCAGGTCAAACGAACATGTTTTAAAAGCTTAGGCAGTGAAACAAATATCCCAGAGGGCCCAGAACCGCGAAGGTAAGAATTGAGATAAGCATCTCATGTTAAATCGTTCAAAAACAAACAAGGTAAGAGAAGCTCTCTCTCAAAACTAAAAACAGCCAAATGTCAGTAGGCGAGCCTGTGGTCCGAAAATGCCAGAACAGCCTTTTGAAACGCCAGGATTTTCCTGCTTTGAGCTTCCGGCTGGCCGGGCCTCGGCGGGCTCGAGTTTTTAAGGTGCCAGGATTTCAGGTTTTAGCTTCTGGCTGGCCGGGCCCCGGGGGGCTCAAGTTTTTGAGGTGCGCGGATTTTAGCCTTTAGCTTCTGGCTCGAGGTTTTAAGGCGCTTGGTTTTTCCTGTTTTAGCTTCTGGCTGGCCGGGCCCCGGCGGGCTATGCGGGCTCGAGCCTTTAAGGCGCCAGGAATCTTCGTTTTAGCTTCTGGCTGGCCGGGCCCCGGCGGGCTCGAGCTTGTGAGATGCTGGGATTTTCCTGTTTTAGCTTCTGGCTGGCTGGGCCCAGGTTTCCTTGCGGTTGGGCTCGCTGCCTCGCGCAGAAGGGCTGCCTCGCGCCGGTTCCTGTTGCTTTCCGCGCAGCGGGCCCCACTCCCAAGGCGGAGTGCGGCAAAAAGTTGACAAAAACATCGAAAGTTGAAAAACAGTTGACAAAAAGTTGAAAAAAGTTGACAAGCAGTTGAAAAAAACATCAAACATCGAAAAAAGGTCGGGCGGAACTCCCCGTCGGAACTCCCCGTCGGAATCCCCGCAAAAAGTCCGCAAAAAGTTCTCGAAAAGTCCGCGAAAAATCCGCTAAAGTCCGCGAAAAATCCACTGCCTCCGCCTCGGGAGTGGGGCCCGCTGCGCGAGTGACCGCGGAAAGCAACAGGAACCGGCGCGAGGCGGCCCTTCTGCGCGAGGCAGGACTGGTCCTTCCACAGACCCGAGCCCAACCGCAAGGAAACCGGGGCCCAGCCAGCCAGAAGCTAAAGATAAAAATCCGCGCACCTTAAAACTCGAGCCCGCCGAACCCGACCAGCCAGAAGCTAGAACAGGAAAATCCGCGCACCTCAAAAACTTGAGCCCCCCGGGGCCCGGCCAGCCAGAAGCTAAAACCTGAAATCCTGGCACCTTAAAAACTCGAGCCCGCCGGGGCCCGGCCAGCCGGAAGCTCAAAGCAGGAAAATCCCGGCGTTTCAAAAGGCTGTTCTGGCATTTTCGGACCACAGGCTCGCCTACTGACATTTGGTTGTTTTTAGTTTTGAGAGGGAGCTTCTCTTACCTTGTTTGTGTTTGAACGATTTAACATGAGATGCTTATCTCAATTCTTACCTTCGCGGTTCTGGGCCCTCTGGGATATTTGTTTCACTGCCTAAGCTTTTAAAACATGTTCGTTTGACCTGCGCCGTTCTGGTTGCAACTGCGCAAGCAACCGGGCAATCGCAAACTTCGTTTTGAGCTCTTAGCAAAACAAGTTTCGACTGTTGGCCTTTGTCCGAACGCCTGGAACATTGGATTTTGGCTCTTCGCTGTTTGCTGTTACTTTAAATCGCCACTGCTAGGCGCCTGTGCATTGCTGAACTTTTGGAAAACGAAGTGCTTGACCTTTGGCCTTTTTCTGAGCATCTTAACAAGTCAGCTTTTGGCCTTTGACCCTCTTCTGAACTGTTGAGGAATCAGCTTTTGACCTTCGACTTTTTTCCCCTTGCACCTGTTTGTTCATTGTTTTGCCCTCGCGCTTGTTTGTTTTGCGCTTGTGTTTCCCTTGCGCTAAGATTCTCCATATGTTTCCCCCTTGCACTTTTGGTTTTCACTTTTTTTTCTCTCCCTTGCACTTGTTTTCACTTGTTTCCCTTTGCACTTGTTTTCCACTTTTTTCCCTTTGCACTTTTTGTGCTTGTTTTTCCTTGGACTTTTGCTATTCACTTTTTTGTTCCTTGGACTTTTTTCTCACTTGTTTTTTCCTTGGACTTTTGTTTCTCACTTGTTTTTTCCTTGGACTTTTTTGTTCTCACTGTTTTTTCCTTGGACTTTTTTTTCTCACTTGTTTTTTCCTTGGATTTTTTTTTCACTATGTTTTTCCTTGGACTTGTTTTTTCTCACCTTGGACCTTTGCGCGCACTTTTTCATGAACTTTTAACTGTTCCTGTCTTATAAGCTATTTTAAGTCATAATACTGGAGGACCTAGCTACATGGCGGGCCCCAAGCCCTCCCCCACCCACCCCCAACCCCCCCCCCTCCCCCACCCCCAACTCGCCTCCCCCACCCACCCCCAAGCCACCCACCCGAAGCCCCCCCCTTCTCCACCCCCAAGCCCTCCTCCCCCACCAACCCCGTGTCTTTTGGAGGGTACCCTTCTTTTGACGGGTTTAAAGGGACACCAGAAGGAACCATGATTTGGGGCTCCAACCTTAAATTAGACCCACCCCTATACACTGTGGATGGGTGAAATCTATTTCGCACCACCAAAGAAACCCTGGTTTCGGATGATTCATACCACTAAACGCGATGGTTTCACCAATTTCCAAAGTGGTGCGAAATGGCTTTTGCAACCCTCCACTGTGGCAACCCCAGACTCTTCAAAATTCATTTCCCAGATTCCCTGCAAAAAGTCTAAAGTCCTCCATTTGCTTAGTAATACTGTTTTAATCTCCTGTTTTGAGGGGAATCTGTCACTATATTGGAATTATGTTTATTTCTTCCAGGGGGCTCTGCTGCAAGGAGGTAGTAGTTCACTGTTGACCCATATCAATCAACCCCAGTTTATGAATGGGGTGAAATGTGGGGAACCATACCATTTTGGAGGCTGACCCCCTATGAATAAACCTGACATGGTTGATTCCCTATGGTCTTTCATTCCCTTAACCTTTTGGGGGTCTTTCCCTATGTTCATTCATATGGGGTCAGTACTGGAAACGGCAGGCTGGCCGAGCGGCCCGGCATGCCACGGGCTCGGACTAGTTGAAACCCAAGGCTTGGGCGGTTTCAAGGGCAGACAAGGAACACCAATGCCATTTTGGGGTAGCCTCAAAAACAGACAGATAGGAAACTCCTTTCGGGAATCGGACTTTTTTTGGGCTTCGTGAAAGTCTAGGCCTAGGCCATGTAAGGCGGATGTTTTTGCAACGGTGGATATTTCATCTACTGCGACATGTTCGGTGCATGGGAGGTAAACATCTCTGCTTGGGGGGGGGGCAACAGGACAAACAACTTTTGCACAAGGTCAGGCCATCCAGAATGAGTTTCTCAAATATGCTCGTGATGGATGGGTGCGGAACCAGGGCCGACACGTGAAGAATCGTTGTGAACAAAGTATCACATTTCCCAGACCCTTTCCTTCGAAGCCTCTTTCCGGGGTCTTCACCAATTCTATTTTGCATCTTCGGGTAGACTAAATATGAAATAATTAGAGTCAGAAGCTATGGTTTTCTCCTCAGATGTGGGCCGAACCATGCTTGCATACGAATCTCACTGCTCATGGCAATGACCCAGCATGACTGCCATCACGAGATTGGACGGACGATTCCGTATCTACCTGGAGTCTCCTTCTGACCCTTCTACCCAAAATTGAGAGCTTATGACCCCTTTTTCTATAGGGGTCATGGAGACTCTGGGTAGGCTTCCAGTCGTGCCCTTTGGGTCCCTTCAAAGTCAATTTGGCATGGCCGGCAGTGTAGAGCACCGGAAGCAATATTTTGGACTCATAGTGGCCAAAGGCGTTGCCATTTCCAGACTAGTCCCAGAGTCGTGTTTCCATTCCTGAGGCCATGCCCGCTGATGTGCCTGGTATCCCAGATGCCCTTGTCCAGCTGAATATTCGTTGGAGAGAAGGGTGTATGTTGTATGTGGGGAGGGGGCATCCCAAAGCCAAATCGATTTCCAAATCTTGCGCAAAATCCCGGTTTTCATCTTTAGACTTGAACTTGTTGGTTGAATCCAAAGAGTTGTTTTTCCGAATTGACCCCACAAAAGAACAAACATGCAGAGGGGTCGTTGCAGCAACCAAGCTATCTCTGCAAAGTTGTGTTTGTCAAGCTCACGATTCGGCAAGAGTAAAACGAGCGACAGCCAAGTACCCCTGAAAGCCCCTGAAGGTTGCGCACGTGCACATGGACCTAGACTCCCTGACCCAAACGAAGAGGGTCTCGGCCTGACGGCCTTTGCCAACCAGCGGCCAGGGGATTGGGATGGGATCTTTGGTGAAGTTGGTTTGCCATCTATGAGGGGCGCACAAATTTGGAACTGAAATGGTTGGTTGGAGAGTAAACCAATTCGTGGACGGATTCAACTTAGTTGGCGACCATATAGGTGACCCTTTTCGCTCAGGTTCGTTGGAATTGATGGCCTGGTTTTGATTGTTTTTGTTCAATTTACCAGGGCCATCTAACGTCCAAAAGGCCACATATGAATAGGGGAGTCCGCTTTTTAGGGCACTCTCCCCCCCCCCCCCGAATTAGTAGTTGTCCTTTTGGATTCCCGTTAAATCCAGCCATAACAAGGGTACCCCGCACGAGAGGGTTACCTTTGTCTCTCATTCGCCGAGGTCCTTGAGCGATGACTTCGTGTCGCAGCTCATCACCGCCAAGCCTGTGGCCTGCTGCCCAGATTCGCTCGTCGTGCGGTCCAAATGCTATACGTTTGCTTGGACCAGGGGTGTGTGTGTGTGTGTGTTTTACTTCACTATTATTGGCATGTTTTTTTGGGCTTTTAGTTTTTTGGTTCTGTTTATTTTTACTGGGGTCTGCAAAAAACAAAGCTTTTTGCTACCATACCAAGAGTAGAGATGTTACTCACTTCCTGAGCTCTGTGTCGGACTTTAGTCCCTTTTTCGGGCTTGGGCCATTTTTGAGGCGACCCAAAAGTTTGGACTTTTGTTGCCAATTCACTCGATCGAAAGTGAGTTTACTCTTTGGTACCATGGGCATGGGTCAAACTTAAACCAGGGGACCGCAGGCTTTAGTCCTTGCGTTCCAGTTTCCAGGGCAACCCATTCTGGCAACCTATTTTTGACCCACAGCGAAATGAGTACTTCCCACTAAGCAACAGTGAGAAGTTGGTTGGAGGGTCAATTGCCAGGCTCCGGAAAGTTTGCGGAAAAGGACTTGAGGATGGTCACATCGCCAGACGTAGCTGGTTGTGACGATTGTCAAGTTGAGTGAGTGACCAAAAGCGCCGATGTTCGACACAAAGTACATTCGACATAAGCATACGGGTGTGGTTGAGTTTTTGAGCCTTGGTACCCTTTCCAGGTCCCCCAGTAGTGCCCTTTTACGCTTTTCTGGGGAGGGTTCCCCTACTAAAATAGACTACAGAAGAAAGTTGGTACCCTTATTCTAACTCCTCTACTGGAGGACCCAGCTTTTGTGTGGTTGGCTCGGGAAACCGAAGGAACTCAACGGTCTCGAGGGTTCCGATTTCTGAGAGATATGCCCTGCTCTCGGGTGTTCGATTCGTCAAGTTAGCAAGTTGCAACGGTAACCGTTCAGATATAACCCAGCTAAAAGCACCGTTCAGTGGGTTCAATCTTGATATAGGGGGGTTATACCTACCCAAGAGGACCCCCCAGTTGGATAAAATCCCCTCAACCGACCAATTCACATAATATGTTTTCATCAATTCATAACAGAACCTCAACTCAAGATTTGATACATAAATTTTGTAAATATTTTTCTAAATTCCCAAAATATATTTTCCAAAATCCCAAATTCCCAAAATATATTTTCCCAAAATCCCAAATCCCAAAATCCCCATAATTTCAAAACATAAATCTTACAATGTTTTTTATTGTAAGGTTTATGGTGTAATTTATAATTTAAGTTCAGGATAATAATTTAATTGACAAATCTCATTTATTTCATACATCATTTTAAACATAATATTAATATCTCTCACTGTATTTTTAACATTAAACTTTTTATAAATTTCAATATAAAATTTGATATATTCTTTAATATAATCTCCTTTCTTTTGACTATGACACAACATCCTTAATATATCATAAATCATTTCATATTTGTTCTTACTGATTTTAAGAAACTGTTTAACATAAACGTAAGGTGGTAATTTATTTACAGTTAAAAATATCAAAATGTCATCTTCAACATGTCTTTCATTAAACCTTTTAATACTTAAAGTACATTTGATTAATTCTTGATAAAACCTCCAATTTCTACAAATGTTACATAAATCTTCTTTACCCAAAGCATAATCAATAATATTATTTATTATTCCATTAGGTAAATTAAATTTATACAATTCCATATTTTCCTTTTTAAAGTGGCAGCAGTCATAGCATTTCTTATTAATATACTTATTGATTTCAATACCGTTCATTTCTTCACTATTAATATAAGGTGTTTTTTCTTTAGGACTATTTCGCCTAAAACTAAATTATTAATTTAATTCTTTCTATTATTTTGTCACATGTTGTTTCATTATAAAAATTATTTTTTATTTGTTTTCTAAACATTCCCATTATTCCAATCGCACGTTTTATTGTATATCTAAGTTCGTGAGTTTTATACTCATTATTTAAAAACTCATTTAACAAATCAAACAATACAACGTATTTTAAACGTTTAATATTAAAAGACATATTGTATAATTGTTTTACAATACTATAATACTTAAAAGTAAAATCATTATTATATCCTTCGTCGTTACATTCTAATAAATTATCAAATCCTTCTATAGTTAAGAAATTATTCATTTCAATAAATACAAATATTTCTAAATCATCATCAATAGTTTCATTATTTATAATATCAATATCCTTGTTATTCATATCATCATTTTTTTTTATAATTCTATTGCACTTATTGCATATTATATATTGACAAATATTATTACAAAGACCATTTGCAAAACCCCGTTCAATTGGTAATTTGAGCATTTCACAGTCTTTACATTTATAACTCATAAACTTGTTTTTCAATATATTTTTAGCATTGATACCGACTGTATCACTCATTTTACTATAATATATTAAGTTATTATTTCTTCAAGTCATTTTGAAATCATAAATCTTACAATGTTTTTTATTGTAAGGTTTATGGGTTAAAATAATGGTCAGGCAATATGTCTTCAAATATGTAATCTACATATTTATCTATATCACCAATGTATATATATTTGATATTGTTTTTTCCTATTATTGAATAAATATATTCCCAAAAGAATAAATACAACAATAGACATACTTTATATTTAGTGTTGTAGTAATACCATATACTATATTTAGTTGCTCTAAATTCGTTCAAGACTTCGTTTATTTTATCTTTGTCTAATAAATGCCAGTTAATCCATTCAAACAAATAACGGTATTTTTTGACAAATGCTTTATATGGTTTAATTGCGTTTATTCCTCCAAACCTCCTAATTAAATCTATATTACTAAAGAATTCATCAATTTCATTTTCATATGACTTTCTGGAAATCTTCTGGTAAAAGTGTATAGGAAATCTTGCTTGGTGTCGCATAAAGAATTTTAACTGTAATTGAAACTTTGTATATCCCTTATCCTTATGTTCTTCAAGAAAAAACTTTTCAAGGTCTCTTGTTATACAGCATTGATTGCAGTATACATTATATTCACTTATTTTATTACATACATTTGCTGGTAGTATATGATGCAAGGTTAAACTCAAATCATTCATTTTGCATTTACAGCATTCGCACTTGTTATAGTTAAACAACATTTCACTAATATTATAAGGCGTTTTTTCTTTAACTGTATTTCGTTTAATATTAAACTTTTAATAATTCGTGTCTCAAATAAGGATTAGTTTTTCCTTCCAAATGAAAGTAAGATTGCCCTAATTTACTATCAATTGATTTTACTTTAAATACTTCTTTTAACCAATGACTGGTATGTGCCTTTTCGCTTATGCCTTTCTTCCTCATTATTTTTACATTACTACCCACTGACAACTCAGGGTATTTTCTAGTATTTCTTGCTTGTATTGTAATATTCATTTTTACCTCAAATTCATTCTTTTTTAATCTTGCGTCCTTCGGTGTAAATTTAGTTGCGGAATGCACCATCTTATTATTGTAAGTTAATAATATTTCAAAAATATAATCCGTCCATTGGATATTCTGCTTTCCATTTTTCTTGTCCGCTTCAACTCGTTTAAACAGTTGATCTTTAAAAGTCTGAATTCCACGCTCCGCAAATGCTGGATGACCTCTAGTTCTATGTAATTCAATTTTCTCCTCCTTCAAATAATCTAATACTGATTGCTTAAAAAAACTGCCTTCCTCGTCGGTATAACTTAATTTCGGTTTGCCACCCATCTTATTGATATTCTCCATCATTCCTGCTAAAATGTCTGGCGGTGTCTTGGATTTAATTGGCACGATATGCATATATTTGCTAAATATATCAATGCATATCATACCAATTTTAAATGTTTGATTTTCCAAATCATTTTTAGAAATGAAAAACATATCAACTTGAAATTCCCAGAAACTATGCGGAGCAATAAAACTATTTTCACCTCTCATCTTTCTTTTTTCTTCTACATTCTTACTAAAGAATTCATTGATATCGTTAATTGTAATACTACTATCTTTTTGCTTAGCATCCTTGAGGGTTGTTTGTTTTGAACCATAACCGCTTCTATCATAATATACACTCTTGATAATTTCTTGTGTTGAACTCATTAATTAAGTTAATAAAATAATTTTGAAAAACTCATTTTCAAAATTATTCATGACGCGCTGCAATTGCAATAGACACAAAAGGCGGTGCAGTTTTCAACTGTGTGGCATAACTCATTATCACAACGTTGAGCAGTGAAGTTAGAACTTATTTTTCCTCCTCTTGTATCTAGATTAAATTTAATTCCGCAGTTTTGGCAACAGGATTTGAAGTATTTTAAGCACCAGTTTTCGTCAATGTATTGCTCTTCGTCTATTTCTCTTTTTGCTACTCTATCTTGCTGTTTATATCCTTCAACTTTGTTTTTAAAATAGTTGATTACCAAACTCTTAAACATATCTTCATCTCCCTCTTTGTTCTTGTAAAAATAGACATTGTTAAAATCCCTCGCTCGTGTGATACTCGTCCACAACCATTCCCTACAAACTAAATAATCTTTGTTCCATTCGTGAATGGTCATATTATCACTGATTGATGTCCCCTGTCTGCTATGAGTGGTAGCACAGTAGGCATATCTAAAATGCTTATCTACAATATCAATGTCAAGTGTTCTAATGTTGTCTGTATCCTTAATATCTTGTATTGTTATCTTGTATCCTTCGTTATTAACAACCTTCCACCTAATATTAACATTCAGTTTTCCTTCCTTGTCCTTTTTGTAAAGTCTGCATATTAAGATTTCTCCAATTTCATATTTGCATGTTTTACCTAATCTTTTTCTAATCTCATTGGATACTGCCTCGCATCTAATATTTGTATATGCTATGTTGTTTTCACTATTCATAACATCTTTAGTAAATTTGAAATGCTTAACTATCCATTCTTCAACTGCCATCTTTTTTACCCAAAAGTCATCATAGATTTCATTCAGTTTCTTTCTGTTTCTTTCTCCTTCTTCTGTATCCTTACCACCTACTCGCTTACATATCTTTAAAAATATATTATATTTAAAAATAATGTCAATACATTTGTCAATGTATTCGCCTGCATTTTGAGTATTAGTGAAAGGTTCAATCGGTGGCAGTTGCTTGACATCACCGGCACCTATAATTACGATGTCAGGATTGTTATTTGCAAACACCCTTATTTTGTTCAATATGTAAGGACTGGACATATAAATCTCATCAAACACTATACAATCAAAATCTGAATAATCAAACTTTGGTAGGTCATCCCCTTTATCAACTGGAATGCTAAAGAATGTATTTACTGTCACCGCTTCGCATTCAATCTCTTGTTTTAACATATTTTGAGGCACTACAAAAAGTGTATTGTATCCTAAATTTTCCATATACTTGCCTATAAAACTTTTACCGCTCCCAGCAAATATTGCTCTAATCATAACTCTTCTTTTTTCAATAATCTTATTACAGATGCTTTCAACATCCCACTCATCTTCAATCGGTATTGTTTCATTCTGAAAAGTTGGTATTTTTACTAACTCATTAAATTTCCAATTGTAATCAGTTTCCAGTTCATAGACTTTTTTATTTTCTACTCTCCAGCCTCCAATATCATTATGAAAATCTAACAACTTCTTTGCCTTCCTTACATCTTTCTTTGCAATATGAAAGGCATCGGTTTTCACCGCATAAACTTTAATACTATTTGCTTTCAGTTTTTCAAAAGTTTCATACATGTTAAAATTATGACCTTGTAATAATAATTCTTTAATATACCTAAATCCGTTCATTAGTTTTCTTTGGTCGGTAAGACAAACAACATAATATTTGGCAGTCTTACTTATCTTTTCAGTTTCCCTATATTTCTCACCCCGTTCGCTGTAATAAGTCTTGCCGTCTTCAACTTTGCAATCGATACCAAATTCAGGAAATGTCATACTACCATTTACATGTTGGAAGTATGGTCTCTCATCTTCGGAGAGTTCAATACTCCACTCATCATCGTTTAATAGTTGCCATTTATTAAAACACTCATATTCTTCATCATCCAAAACATACAGTCTGCCTCCATGGGTTCTTTGATGATGTAAAGCATGTCCTACATTGTCAAAGATCCTACTCACTGACTTTCTGTTATATGATTTTTCCATTAGTCCAAAAGTAATATTTGCTATTGTCTTCTTGATTTTGTTGTTTTGCTCCTCGTCAGGACTGATGTTTGATTTAAACAATTCGCTTATCGCTTTCTTGTATTTTACCTTCAACACTTGCGACGGTGTTTTATAATATAGTATTTTCATCACAACGCCTCGTTTAACCAATTCTTTTAAGTATTTACCATACACCAGATTAATTTTTTTGTTAAAAAAGATGTTGCCCTGATTTGCTTGAACATAATACAGTGTGTAATTGTTAAATCTGTTGAAATCGCAAGTGTGATCGTAAGGTTTCCACACATCAAACTCTTTAAAAATCGGGATATAATTAATCTTGCTTCCTTGATGTGTAAATGCTTTACATGTGTCAATGCTACATCTTTCATTGACGCTCGCCAGAGCCTCGCGAGCATTCGCGACTTCTACTTCCTTACCTACATTGCTTCTCATCATGCCATGTGCTACAATTGTTCTGCATTCATCCAAAATCTGGACATCAACTTCATTATAAGAACTCTTGTAGTTTTCGCACAACAATTTTCTGTTAAATTTAAACATTTCTTCACTGATGTTATTATATACTTCTTCTTCGTCAACTGCGATGTCCTCATCAATTCTGTCTCTGTCAAAATTCTGGTTTACTATTGAATAATAAACTTTCTTTTGCTTCTTTCCTATTTGATGCGTAAAATCCATTTTGACTTCAGTTGTCCTACCTGCAGTGTATCCTATTTGTGGTTCATATCCTATCTGCTTGAGTTCAAAAACTGCCTTGTCTAAATCATTGTCTTTCAATATCAACTTGTATTCATCTTCCTCATTGAGTTTTAATATGTCGTCCAAATTTTCAATCATCTTATATTTGATGGGTGTCTCCCTGCTACTGATGTAATAATTGCTATGGATTTTAAGTTTATGGACGTCTTCTACATTAGGGGTTGCTTTAAGACTTTTCATGTCGTGGTTCAATGTGTAAATATGACTGTTCTTTACTAAACCGTTAAAAGTAATCATTTTTTTGCTGTAGAAGTCTTTTGGATCATGCTTGTAAATCAATTTGCTGTCAATGTCATAAATTCTTGCTTTGATGTCAAACTGTTTAAACACAGCATCCATTTGCATGATTGAAGCACCGTGCTTTTTGAAATGTTCATCGCTTTTGTTGATGATTTCTAATATCCTCTCTCTGGTTAAATTCTTCTGTTTGGTTCTTTTGTGCCTCATCAGCGTGTCCGCGTAGTGTTCCATCAACGTATTAATCCAGCACTCATTTTCAATATGCTCACCTTTGTTTATTGCTTCCTTCAATGTTAAGCAGTCAGGGTTCAATTCGGTTTGAATGTATCTATGATGAATACTTATGTTATGTTTAGCGTCGGTGAGTTCATCATCAAAAATATCATAATCTACTGCGTCCTCATCAACTAAGTCGGCGCTTTCTATTTTGATGCAATCAAGGTAGTTATAAACCTCGCCATCTGTAAAACTCTTAAACGCTGGGTCGCTTCTCATCACTGCCACCAGTTTATGAAACTTATGTTTATCAAAATGCTTTGTAATTTTAACATTAACAGCATTAGTAATAAACTCCCACTGTGCTTTTACGTTGCCTGCCCTTTTAACGTTAGGATATAGCAACGGGTAGTATTTAATACCATTCAATGTAAAAAAACCGGATTTTGTAGCGCGTCCTTCGTCTTTAGTAAAAAGAATATATTTAATAACAATCGTTTTTCTGTCCTTCGTTATGTTGTCTCTATACATCCTTTGAATTCTTCGTAAGGGTGTTTTTTCATTAATTCTTCTCCTGATTGTTGCTAGTTTCTTGCCTCTGACTGCCTTTTCAGTTGTTGGTTTCATTCTCTCGCCTATGGGTGCTATGTTTTGGTATTTGGCAACTGCCTTTTCATATTGCTTCAGTCCTTTCTTCAATTCCTTGTCGTTTGTTGCAATGATGCCATTGATTAATTTGTTTGCCGTGTCAAATTGAACAATTTTGCGGTCTTCATAAAAATCAATGATGGCATTGACTTTCTGTAGGGTTTGAGCGGTAATACTGCCCCTTTTCCTGTCTCTTGTGTTTTTTAGGTCTTGAATGTTTGTATCTATACGTTTTTTTGTCATAAATTAGTCTATATATTAATAATAGTTAATATGTCCTTAACTATATTTCGTATTACTCTTTTATTCGCCTTATTGAATATATATTAATTCATATTTTGCCTTAATATACTTAAAGAAATATTACCATAATATATTAAGATAAAAATGAGCACTAAAAATATTGATGACTTGACAATTGATGAGATTAAGGAACAGATGGCTTTATTCACCAGATTATATTATAAGAAGAAAAAGGTAGAAGACCCTGAATTTCTTGAAAGAAAAAGGGCACTTGACCGACAAAGGTATCATAGAAAAAAGGAAGAGGAAGGAACAGTAAATCAACCTCCTAAAAATGACTACAACAGAAAATACAAAGGCAATAATTTGATCCTAGTTTCTACCCCTGAAAAATGATATTTTAAAGTAAGTATTTTAAAATATGATTTTATTTTCATGATGGTTTTAACTCTATGTCTTTCATATTTGTTTATTTTAGATTTTGTTTTTCTTTATTCTTATCTTTATCCTTATCTTCTTCATCGGTTTCAGCATCAGTAGGAATAGGAATGTCGGTCGGCGGTGCTATTTCGTAATTAGCATTTTCTTCTGACGACGCCTCGCCAGAGGCTCGCGAGCTTCGCGACGTTGAATTAACGGTATGTGTTGAAGAACTATTAACAGTGATAGGCGGAGAACTATTAACGCTAACAGGGGGAGAAGTGTTTAACTCAACTTCTTCATCAGTATTATTACTTAACCAATTCATAATACCATTAGTAATATCAAAAGTTGTAATTAGTGAATTTCCTATAATGTATGCTGTCAATTCAGTAATTTGTAGAGTAGTTAATGTAGTTTGATAAGTTATATGTATTATTATGTCTGCTACACTAAAACCTGACCTTAACATAAATTCTATAATCCTAATCAGGTTTAAACTTTTCTTTTTGTTTCCATTATCATCATCGTCGTCATCATCTGGTTCATCAGCATCATCATCATCTTGAATAGGTTTGAATAAGGATGCTTGTACTTCTGCCTCTGCCCTATTCTTAAGATTACTTTTAAAACTCTTTGAAAATCCGTCTGAAATCAAACCTGTATAATCAATGTCATCAGTTTGTGTTTCTTTATCATTTGGTAGGTCTGTTTGTGTTTCTTTGACTTCTCTGATAGGAAACTGTGTTGCTTTGTCAAGTGTCATTACCGGGAACATATCAGTATCATATTTATTATTGTTTAAACTCATATATTTCTTGTTAATGCCATAATTCGTTAAATCAAATTCGTCAAAATCAACTTCATTCATTAATAAATCTACTCTCCGTTTTTCTGGGATGGTTGTTATTATCAGTCTGTGTGTCATCGCTTCTTTAAGCATTTCATCAAAGGTTTTCCTTCTTCTCAATCCATAATATTTAGTATTACTCATTATTAAATATTATAGATTAATTATTGTTAATCACGTGTTTGACCCGATGAAGATGCCTTCTCTTCTTTCATATACTTATTATATACATGCTTTTTGTAAAAATCTATCAATTTGGTTTTGTTTTCCTGTTTTTTAACGTTGGTTTCACTTTCAATCAATTCGCTAATTAAGTTGTTGAATTCTATGTATATATCATCTTTCATTAATCCGACATTATATATTTTATCAATGATGCGTTTCATTTCCATTGGAACATTTGCTAAATATAAGGGTGTATTTCCTCTGATTTCATCTATGAAATCTTCAACTTTACTTAGGTCATCATCGTCGTCTTTACCCTTTTCTTCTCTTCTTCATCAACAATAGGGTCGTCTTCTGGTTCTTCTTCTTCTCCTTCTTCTTGATTTGACGCCATTGAATGGACTTTCACACCTTCTGGTATTGATTGTCTTGATACAGCACTTGCCATTTCATCGTGTTGTCCAAACATAAGTCTCATTCTTTCTTCAAGTTCTTCTTTCTGTCTGTTCACTTCCATTAACCTTTCGTCTACAAATGCCATTTGTTGTTTGAATGTATCGCCAATTTCGCCAAATATTCCTCTACCTACCGATGCTTCCTTCTTAACTTCTTCTCTTCTGCTCAATTCTTCTTTCTTTTGAATATCCAAAGCATCTTTATTATCAAACTGACTACCATATTGATTTAATCTGTATCTTGTTGCCCTTCTGTCTATCACATTTTCAATTGATGGTCTATTCTCATCTTCTACTAATGTTTCTTTTAACAACTCGTCATAAGAAGGTCTCAAATGTAATTGTGATTTTAGCGAACCTACTTTTACTGGTCCTACTGTATTCAATCTATTTATTGATTTAATCATATTATATGTATTATTTAGATAATTTATTTATCTAAATAATAAATAAGTTAATCTGAAATATTCTTAATCATTTCTTCTAAATGTTTCTTTCTTGCTTTTAGTTGTTCTGTTGTTTGTATTCCATCGGGTGAGCGTGAGTTTTCCAATATTTTTCTTATTCTGTCTAATTCCTTTCTATAACTTTCCGTTCTGTTGCTTTCTGCTAAATCGTTTCTGTATTTTATCAATGCTCCTTGTGTTTGTCTTGCTTCTATATTATCTTTCATTTGTTTAAAATAATTCATTCTTGAAGCAACGCCCCATAAGTCATTAGTATCATATACTCTTTCAACTTGTGGTGCCCTTTTAAATTCTACATTTCTATGACTTCTCATAAGCATGATTAATATATAATATAATTAGATTATTATTTAAAACATTGATGAAGATAATTTGTTTATTTTTTCTTGCTTATCTTGTTTTTTCTTTTGTTTAAGTTCTTCATAATGTTGGCTTAATAGTTCTGTTGCCGTGGGTTTCTTAATAGTTTCTTTAATCACTTCTTGTTTAATCTCATTCTTAATTTCTTCTTTCACTTCTGGTTGTATCTTTCTAATATTCTTTTGTGGATTAACTGGTAGCATCTCGGTTTTTGCCCCTTTACAATTTTTAGGATGTGAGTGTCTCAAACTTTTCAATGTCATCTTTTTAGAGCATTGTTCACATTCTACTAATTCAACTTCTTTTTTAGTTCTTGGTAATTCTTTTGCTTTCGCTTTTGGTTCAGGAGTGACTTCTTCAGGTTTAACTTCTGCTGGCGTTGGTTCTTCATTAACTGTTTCATTTTGTTCAACGACTTCATTATTAACAGGTGCTTCTTCTGTTTTAGTTTCATTATTAACATCTACTACCTCAATACTTGACATATAATATATTCTATATATTTTCTATATGGAAAAATTAAAGAATATATTTAAATAATATCGCTTTTCACAAACAATAATGACAGGGATACATTTACCCCATTTAAACTAATTTCATTTCCTAATGAATTACTAATCCAAAAATCTAATTGTTTAAAGCTTCTATTTGATACATCCAAGTAATCCAGAGGGTTTAATTCTGAATCAAAGACAATTCCCGCGTGTGGTGCTGTGACTGGTACTTTCTTAACAACTGTGCTATCGCCGGTTCTTAAATTTACTTGATTATAATTAGACAATTGAGAAGAATGAATATAAATATTTCTAATGGGTTGAAGATTAACGAAACCAGAAACATAAGGATTATTATATTGATAAACTACCATTTGATAATTTCCTAAAACTTCATTAACAGATTGCAAGTTATTAGCATTAAAACTTCCATTCCATATATAATCTGTATATGTTAGTTTCATTTGTTCATCAGTTAATACAGCGAACTTTCTATCGGCATAGTTTGAATAAATTGTTATTTTATTAGTTTTTACACTGTAAGAAATTTCATAAGTATTTGAGAAATTAGTATTATCTACAACACCATTTATTTTTGCCTTTAATTCGGTCGCTAGTTCTGTGCCAGTATATACTCCTTCGTCCAATTGTAACGCTAAATAATGGACATTTGTGTTATCTTCATCTGGAACTAGTGGAGAAGAATAAAAGTATAATATATTATTTAATCCTGACTGAATTGAATACCAAGAGTTAGGCAATGTTACTTCATGAATATAACAATGAACACCATTATCTGTTTGTAATGTTTCTGGTAATTCAACTTTGAAATTTGATGATGTACCACTAATCCTATGAGCACTGTCAATATAGACCTTCTTGTATGTCAACATAATATATTTTTAATTAGAAAATAAATTTTCTAATTACAAATTATTCTGTTGCTTAGGACTTCGTCGTATGTCAGCATTATTAATTAATTGAGAAATTAATTTGTATCTTTATTTATATGATTAATAATAAAAAGTTAATATATGAAATGAAGCATGGGAAAATTAAACATTATCAACCTTATAAAAAAAACAACTAAAATAACTGATGTTATGAAACAAACTGACAAAATATTAAACGATTTTTATCCTAATTCTAATTTAACTGATGCACAAGGGTTGAGTAGAGCATATGGCAATGGTAAAGGTTTTTATATTGATGGTGATAAAATGTATGTAAGCGGAACATTTGGAAAAGGAACGTTTGGAGGTGCTGTTAATGACATTCTGGCAGATGTAGGACTTCCCTTTAAAATGACAAAATATTCACAACGATATAAAGACACATCAACAGCATTGGATGAAAACAATGAAGTTAAACATCTTATAACACATAGTCTCGGTTCAAGTGTAGGGGCACAGATAACAAAAGATTACCCTGAAAGAGAATTAACTTTAACCACTTATGGAGCGCCGTTTATATCACGAAGGTCTAACATTACCGATGATTACATTAATTTTAGAAGTATCTTAGACCCTGTCAGTATTTTAGATAGGTCTGCTGTAACTGTTTATACTGGCTCACTAAATCCCTTTACTAACCACGATTACATAACTGGATACGGAGACACGGGTCGTGATGTTTCAAGAAGTATTTATCCAGTAAATGAGATATTATAATGTTTTAACTAATTAAGTAAATAAATAATTAAATAAATAATTATATAGTATTATATATGTATAATCAGTTAAAAGAAAACTTGACAGAAAGTGAAACAAAATTTAAACCATTAACACTTGTAGAAAGATTAAGGGATTTAAATAGAGATAATAAACGAACACATGTAAAATGTCAGTGTGGGTGTTTCATTATTAGGAGTGTCAGAGTTAGACCTGACTATATTGAGTATAACTGGATTACTTCAATTTATAATATGATTGTACCAAAATATATAAATGGTTATGTCCTCATCAATGACAACACTAACAATTGTAATCACACTCAATCAGACCTTGATGAAATAGTAAAAAGAAAAAACGCAAAACTATTTTCATATTATTATTATGATACAACATAAGAAATATGACAATGAAACAACAGATGATATGATTAAGAATGAAAATAAAAAGTATAAGAAAAGTTCATATGATGAAATTAGAGAGATTGTTTTAGAGAAAGAAAAAGGCAATAATCCAGTTGAAGATAAGATTAAGAAAAAGAAAATGAAAATATTTAAAAATCATAATTCTAATCAAAAGGATTACACTAAATTATTTAATTTAGTTTAAATTATTTCTAAATTAAATTATATATAGTAATGGAAACTTTTAGTGCTGAAGATATTCTAATTGACAACCTCTCATTCAAATTAAATAAAGGAGCAAGTTATATAAATGAGAGGCGTTCTGTCTCGTTTTTTCCTTCTGGGAGTAATATCTACACCCCTTCATCTGGTCAGCGTGTGTTGAAAATAGCGTTAAATGCTGAAGATAATAGTTGGTTAGACCCACAGAGTGTAATGGTTTATTTCACTGTTGAAAACACTGACACGTCAGACAATAAACGATTAAGACCTTTATCTCCTGCTTATTCCTTTTTTAGAAGAGTAAGACTAATTGCTGGTAATCAACTAGTTGAAGACATTGATTACTACAACCGAAATCATCATATGATGAGTTGCCTGATGTCAAAAGGAGCAAGAGACAATGAAGACGCCCAGAGTTTTGGTTATAGATATGATGATGATTTAAACACACGTCGTGCAGTTCCTGCATCGGGTCATATTGGTCCTGCATATGACGCTTACACAATTCCCGGTTTTAGAAGAAAAATGGTTGTCGGATTTAAACCGATGCTTGGTTTATTCAATCAATTTAAGTATATCCCGTTAAAAGCGTGTCCTCTTGTTTTAGAACTTGAACTAGTTTCAAATTTTACTGATTGTGTTGTTACAGCGGGCGGGTCGAGGTTTCCAGAAAGTGGCAACGCAGACTCAAGCCTTCATACAAATGAGCAGTTCTCAATTAGTAACGCATTCCTTCAAACTGATTTGGTTAGCTTGGACAACGACCTCCATAATAAATATGTTGCTCACCTCCTCGATTCAAAAGAATTACCTATTACGTATAATACTTATATTTGTCAATCTAATCAAGTTCCCGATGGTTCGTCGTCAATTAACACTACTGTTGTTCGTTCAGTATCTAAACTAGTTGCCGCGTTCATCAGTTTCAACAAAAGTGGAGTAGGCGATACTCACGTTATGAAAGAATACAACAACTTCTATCACCCTATGTATAACTTGAATTATCAAGACAGTGGATACTACAATCCTGACCTTGATTTAGAATTTCAACTTCAATTAGGGTCAAAACTATATCCTGAGTATCCTTGCCGTTCATTAACACAAGCATTCTATTACTTACGAAAAGCATTAAATTTACCATTGTTCCATCAACACCATTTATCAATTGAATATTCTGCTTACCGTGTTGATAAGTTTATCTTTGCTATGAATTTTGAAAAGGTTCCCGATAGTTCATATACTGGAATTAACACTAAAGCTGGACAACAACTTCTAATTCGTGTGAAACCTATTGGAAATATGGTAACAGCAAATATGCCAGATACAATATATATAACATTAGTGAGTGAGCAAATACTTTCCATTAGAGACGCCGGAGTTCAGATTTTAGATTAAAAATTAGTAAAAATGATAATATTAAAAATAAATAAATATTATCATTTTCTACTATTAATATATAATGCCTTCAATAAATTTAACAAACTTTGAAAATGTTGTAGCGCACACAATTAGCGAAATCAATTCTACAAGCGGGGTGACAAACATTAGAAACATATACGCTAATCAATCAGATATAATTGATTTACTCAACAACAAAGCAGACCAAGTAGATACTTACACAAAAGCACAGGTTGACGCTAATTTTTATGATATAACTCAATCATATAACAAAACAGAAGTTAATGTATTATCAAATAATATTAGTTCAAATGCTTATTTTATTATGAATAATACAGCAACAATAGCAAGTAATTTAGTTAATGTTTCATCAAATACATTTTTAATAGGTAATCTGACAATAACTTCAAATACAAATTTTAATAATATTTCATCAAATACACATTTAATAAATAATTTAAATTCTACTATAACGACTAATTTTAATAATATTAGTTCTAATACTAATTTAATAAATACAAATATTAATAATATTTCATCAAATACACATTTAATAAATAATTTAAATTCTACTATAACATCTAATTTTAATAATATTAGTTCTAATTCTAATTTAATAACAGGATTAAATAGTACAGTAAATTCACATATTACTGCAATTTTAGATTTACAGAATGAGAATGGAGGTTCATTTAATGAATCAGATTACTATAATAAAATAACAACTAATAATTTATTATCAGAAAAGTTAAACACATCAGTATTAAATAATACATTAATACATAATATAACAACTACTGCAACTTTCAAAATAGCAGAATTTGGAAATTATAACAATTTCTTTGAAATGTATAATAATTATTTTGACAGTTATGTTTATGGAAGTTTGACTGGTTCAACTATGTTTTTAAACCAGCGAGGTTTTGGAGATGTAGAAATTAATAATTCTTCAACTTTTCAAAATGATAAAATATTATTAAATCATAATACCACAATATTAAGTAATTTACAAGTATCGGGTTTATTTTCGTGTTCATCTATTTTAGATATAGCAGGTTCAGATGCTCGTTATGTTTTACAATCAGATGGATTAAGTGGATTAATAACGGGAAATACAAATACAATTAATTCAATAATTTCAAATGATAGCGCACAAGATACAGTAATAAGTCAAAAATTAGACAAAGTTAATACAACTGCACAAACAGTAAACTCTCCATTAATACTTAGTTTAACAGATAATACTAATCCAATATTTAGAATCCAGGACGCAGTTAGTAACCAAAGACTCGAATTTAAAAGAGGATGCCAGTTAGACTCTTATCAAGGACTAACAGGTGCTACGCCTTATAGATTATGGTTAGGATGGAATACAGGAGATGTTATTATTGGAAGACCCAATAATGCTTCAAGAATTACAATTAATGGTAATGTTCATACTTCATACAATTTTGCTCAAGCACACGGAACATCATATTTTGAAGGTGCTGTTTATATGAAAGGAAATTTATTTACAAATAATGATTTTTCAACAGATATTAAAACAAAAATTGATAATATCAATACTTCAATAAATGGACTAGAACCATATTTAGAAACATATACACCAGATGCAACAGAAGGTTTTTATATACATCATCCTAATTTTGTTGCTGTTAGCGTTGGTGATATTACTAATGCCAGTAATCAATATATGATGTGTGATGGATTGGTGAATAAAACTATTTTTAATAAACCTGTTGACGTGTTAGGTAATATTTATACGAATGCTGCTGTTAATTGTGATAATGTTAATATTGATACTGATGGTAAATTAACAATTGATACAAATTGTGAATTATATAGATATGTTAGTGCTTTTTCATCTTTTGATATGAGGAATAGTGATGCTAATTCTTCAATTAGATTTATTTGTGGAGATCCTGCCGTTCAATCTAATATAGTTGGAGCAGTTAATATTTCTACTGGATGGACTTTTAACACAAGCACTGTTGATGTAATGGGTAATTTATTTGCTGATGATATTTATGTTAAAAGCGGGGGAGCATTAAGAAGCAATCATTTAGCGCCTAATGGTGGAACATTAGTAACTGTTGATACTAACTTAGCAGTTCAAAATGCATATTTAGCAACTAATACCATTCAATCATTTGATTTAACAACGGTTTCATTTTTGGATAATATTTCAATGACTACTGGAACTGATATTAAAATGGGAACAAGTGAAATATCAACTTATTATGATGGAACTAGTTTATCTACAATTGATGTAATATTCAGAACATCAAACACGGCGTTTAGAGTTGCTGATAGTTCTACTACACCTTCTGTTTTATTATCTATTGATAAGACATTTGGAACAACAGTAAATACTGAAAGTTTTACAAATAATGCTCCATCGACTTTTAATGAAAATGTAACAGTTGTTAATACAAAAACATTATTTGTAAATGATATTCAAGATGCTTCAGGTGATGCTATTGATATTACTGCCGGAACTGTAACCATAAATGGAAGTCTAATAGATAATTCCGATGCAAGATTGAAATATGATGTAGATTTACTTAAAAGTAATTGTATTAGTATGATTAAGAAATTCAAACCTAAAAAATTCAAAAGAAAAGATAGAGACGATAAGGATGCAATCCATATAGGTTATATTGCTGATGATTTATTAAAAGCAGTTCCGAAAGAAATTAGTAATGTAGTTCATACCGAACGTGAATATTTAGGTATTGAATATACAAAAGTTCCAATATTATTACATAAAGCTTTACTGGAAGTGATAGATAAAGTTGAAAAATTAGAAAAAGAAATTAAGGAATTGAAAAAAACAATCTAAATAATAATATATAATGGGTATTGGTCAAAGTAAAAACGATGAAAATAACAGTATGGAAGACATTAAGAATTTAAGAGTAGATGAAAAAACAAGAGCGGATACTTTAATAATTAAATCTATTCAAGAATGTGTGGCAAGGATTGAAAAATTAGAAAGTCAAAAATCGGACAAACTAATATATAAATTACCTGCGTTGAATTTATGCAACGCTTCATTAATTTAAATCAAAAACATTAAACAATACATTTAATGTTATTGATTAGTTATTTTCAAATATTGTGAAAAGTTTTTCATAAAGATACGGTCAGGGTTCTTTTCTAAAAGGTTAATATATAAAAAAACTATGCGGTTCATCAGTGGCGGTTTCATATATTTTATAAATTAATTTCTTGCTTTCATGTAAATTATCGCTTCTAACAATTGCTGATAATTCATCTTGTAATATTTCTATCTCTTTGTAGTTTCTAACTTTATAATAAAACAAATGACTTATATTTACTCTAATAATTGGTGGCACGGTTGATGATTTTTGAAGACTGACAAGCGTTGATATTCCACTATGTCGTCCCCTACAGAATAAAGAATTTAACAATTTGTTATTTCTTGTTATTGCTGGATTATCAGATACATCATCCAAAATTACCAATATATTAAATAATTTCTTCATTCCTTGTTGTTTCTGGTATTCAATTATTTTATTTTGAGTTTCTATAACTCTTTCTAAATCTTCAACATTGAACTCATCCCACCAACACGGTTCTTTATCATTATCTACTTTCAAACCTTCCTTAATGTATTTTTTAACAGGCAACCAAATGCTATCCAAATTTACTGATGGGGACCAGATAAAAATTCTTTCAAATGCTCCTCTATAAATATCAAGTATCATTGATACAAGTAGCGTCGATTTGCCAGAGCCTGACGGGCCCACAATCATAGCTCTCATCGGCAATTTAGGGACGACCTCGTGCTTGCTTTGCTTAAAGTCATATTTGATTTCATCAATTGGTTTTACATCAGGCATAATAAAATAATATTAAAGATATTTAGAAAATTATTTATAATTAATATTAAATGGAACATCGTTTTTTCATGATATGATGACGGCAAATATCAATGAAAAAATGGAACAGGTTTTCCATTGCTTCAATCAATAAGCATTGAAGATAATTAGTTTTGTGTCTTGCTCGCGTGTGCAATGAAAACCCCAAGTGCTGTGCCCCACCAATATTCTATTATGCATGAAAATAATAAGATCAAATAATTATTTTTAATAATTATTTCATCTTATTATTTAATATGGATAGAAGTTATTCAGATTATATTGATATAATAGATGAAGTAGAGAATATAGAACAAGTGATAATAACTGACAACAGATGTAAGAAAGTATGCTTTTATACATTAGAATTAATAAAATTAGGAATACAATATATCAAAAATAAAAATGTAAATATTAATATAAATGGGAAAAAAGAAAAACAAAAAGAATAAAACAGATACTACAGTTTCTTCAACAGATGAAGACAAAGAAGAAGAAATTGTTAAAGAAACATCAGTTATTGAGTTTGCTTGCCCTATGTGTAAAAAGATGTTAGCAATGAAGAACGAATTAGAAATTCAAAAGAAAGGAAATTGTAAATGTTCGTGTATTCCGACAAATTTCAAATTGAGCAAAAACGATAAGAAAATGAATATTGATAAAACTAAAGACAGTATCAACTTAGAAACTGATCTCCATAATATAACTTTTAAATGGGGAAGGCATGCATCACCATCCGATAATGGTGATAACGAAGCACAGGAAACTATTAAACAAATGATGAAAATTTAGTATTTAAAGAGTAGATTTTACATTAAATCAATTTTATAAATAAATAAGTAAATAAATAAATATCTAATTATTTGTATAATCATAATGCCAACTATGAATAGAGAAGACCATAGAGTTATAACTTTTGACGATGAAGAAATTAAAGACCTATTTAATGGTGATGAAAACTTTGCTAAACAATTGAGCGAAGAATATTTTTATTGGTTTGATGCTAAATTCAATGATAAATATTTTATGAAAGGTATAACTAAACCGGATAAATTTGATAAAATATTGATGTTTTTTGAAATTACAGGTGACGAGGAAGGTTTAATAAAAATGAACAATAAAATTGGTGAAAGACTGTTAGAATATAATTTATTTACATATATAACATTAGATTATTCAGGTAAACTGTATAATAAAACGCATAAATAAATATTTAAATAAATAATTATATAAATAAATATATATAGAAATGTCTGAAGTTGAGAATGATGCTATTGCTGAACTATCAAAGAAGATAATGACAGTTAGTAAAAATGTTAAACTGTTGTACGAGATGATAAAAACTATTGACCAGAAACTTGATGCAAAGGCAAACGAACCAAAAAATAACAATGAAGAGAAGGAAAAGATTGATAAGATCTTTGAAAAGAAAGGGATAGGCAGACCCAGCGGTGATTATGACACGAAGCGTAAAAAATATTGTGATATGTTAAATAAGGGACAAATCAAAAGTCCAAAAGAACAAACATTAGAATACTATAAGATTATTAAGGAAGATGATAAATATGTATATTTCTAAAACATTATCTAAATCATTCTAATAAACAATATGAATTTATTAGAATTATTTAGTGGAACTGGAAGTGTAGGAACCATAGCAAAGTCATTAGGTTTTAATGTCATCTCATTAGACTTGAAAAATGCTGATATTAATTGTGATATTTTGGAATGGGATTATAAACAATTTGACAGAAACCATTTTGATTTTATTTGGAGCAGTCCCCCGTGCACCGAATACAGCAAAGCAAAAACGACAGGAATTAGGAATATTGAATATGCTAATAGTATAGTTTTAAAAACTATTGAGATTATCAAATATTTTAATCCAACATATTTTGTAATCGAAAATCCTCAAACTGGATTATTAAAAAATCAGGAGTTTATGAATGAGTTTGATTTTGAAGATGTTGATTATTGCAAATATGGATTTAATTACAGAAAACGCACTAGACTTTGGAATAACATTACGAATTGGACACCTAGAGATTTATGTAATAGAGATTGTGGAAAAATAAGGAATAATAAACATATTGAAACTGCGCAACGACTGCCATCAAAAACTAAAGCAGAATGGGGAGATAATTATGTAATACATAAGCAGGAAGATTTATACAAAATACCTGCTGAATTGATTTGTGAGATTTTGACGAGTTTGACAGATTAAGGAATTTGAGTTGGGGTTGGAGTTCAAACTTGAAATTTCTAGGTTCATCCAACGACAACACAGTAAAATTTATGAAATTTAAAATTTTGAAAATGGTGAATTTTAAGGGGATAATCCATAGTTTTTAAAATAAATAAAACACCAAAAATATATAGATATATCCAGAAACTCTTGCCAATCGCCAAACAGGGCAACAAAAAATTGGCGAGAGTTTCCCCCTTATATAATATATAAATATAAGAAAAAACCCTCCCAACTCCTCCCGTCCATACCTAGTAGAGGAAAGCCTTGTAGATAAAGTCCATGATGAAGATACCTGCGCGGAGACAAGTCGCGTTGTGAAGGGTCAGTGGGGAATAACAAAGGGTGGTAACCTAAAGACCTACATACCTAAAGACCTACTGCTCTACTGCACACCTCATTTTTCCATCCACGCGTGGACAGCAACCAAAATATTAGGAGCGCAGCATTCCACACTGCACAAGCGGAACGCCACTCATGGCAAAGCAAGTTGCAACTGGCACCAAGGTGGTCGGGCAACATTCTGTTTGACCAAGCGGGTTGGACAACATTCTGTTTGACCAAGCGGATTGGTTGCCAAGGTGGTTGGGCAACATTCTGTTTGACCAAGCGGATTGGTTGCCAAGGTGGTTGGGCAACATTCTGTTTGACCTGATGCCTAATGCAACTTGCTCATCAGTCAGTCATTCTGCCCATCTCGGCACGGACTTCATTGCGAATTTGGCGTTTGCCCAACTCATTGTTGATGTCATCCTTCAACTTGGAAAATTCAAATTTACCACTCTCGCTCAGGAAGGTGTGGCACAGGACGAAGACACCGGCACTCTCCACGCTGGCAAGCGCCTTCTGGTAGTTGGAAACCACAGCACGCAACGAGGCGGTCTTCTCACCAAAAAGCAGTTGAGACACACCTGAAACCTTGGCGTCCTTGTTGTTGTTGGCACCAATCTTGATGAGCATCTCAGTCAGGGCGGAAGTCTCAACGGATGCAAGCAAGTTCTTGAACTCACCGTGCTTGGTAGAAGCATCGCTGTTGGTCTCAAAGTTCTGCAAGGTCTTGGACACATAGACCTCAATATTCTTCATGTAGGCGTCGTCGACAGAAGGCACCAAGGAAGACTTGGACACAACCTTCTCGCGCAAGGACTTCAACATAGCTGGTTTTTTGGTGGTCTTTGCACCAACCCCACCAACGCGCACCCTGAACTGCATAGTCAGCACTTGATGGTCAGGAAGGTAGGCATACAGTCCATCATAGTCCTGTAGCACGCTTGCTCCCTCGTTTGTGCCGAAATTCAGCGTGTAATCCTCGCGGTCAAGTCCTGTGAGGCGGTAGATGCTGTCATACAGGTCTTTGCCGGTCGCACGCTGGTCAAAGAAGACATTGATGACCGCCTTGTCATCAAGAGACACCTTGCAAGTCCGCTTGTTCTGCTCCCCCTCGCTGTGAAGGTGGATGTCTTCCATATCCGGAAAACTAGTGGTCTCATACTCCTCATCCGCCTTCGTTTTGACATAGGACAAGACCGTCCGGCTGTTCTTATCCATCTGCTCCTCGTGCTCGTTCTCAATCATCTCAATGACGAGCGACAAGGCAACCGAACCCTCATTGGTGATGGTGGCAGTGAGGGTTTCAAAATACTGGGTCTGCTTCTCAACGATTGCCACGCACCATTTGACCAAGAGCATCTTGTCAAACATTGACAGGTCATCAATGGCATCTTTCACGCGCTGTGTGTGCTCTTCCCAAGATATCGCGGCATCTTCTGGCAAGTTCTCGCACAACTTGTTGGCAATTGCCAAGGCAATCACCGGCTTGGCGTCCTTTGACTTCACACGGATGTCCATTTGGATTGCCAAAGTCTTGAGTTCATCCTTCTTCCGCGCTTCACAAAGCATCTCTGCAATCTCCCCAGCATCTCGCACCATCCACTCTTCCAAGTCCACTGGAACGTTTCCATTGTTCATCTCTTCAAAGATGGCATCTGGCACAGCATATGCCCTGCGAATGCCATTGAGAGAGGCAACCAAGAAAGGCATAGCGTCAGTAGCAACTACAGGAGGTAGGGCACTTGAACACCAAATCGCTTCATTTCAAGCGAGGTTGAATGCTCAATGCTGGTGCGACAACTGGCAACCAAATGCAGTGCAAAAGTTCAACCAACAGCAACCCAACCCAACCCTGTGGCGCACATTGTGAAGATGAAGCGGATGAAGAAGATGTTGCTAATGCAGAGTGGGCGGTGCCGACGGTGCCCCCGGAAAACCCCAGAAAAGAGGGTAACCCATAAACCTTACAATAAACAACATTGTAAGATTTATGTTTTGAAATTATGGGGATTTTGGGATTTGGGATTTTGGGAAAATATATTTTGGGAATTTGGGATTTTGGAAAAATATATTTTGGGAATTTAGAAAAATATTTACAAAATTTATGTATCAAATCTTGAGTTGAGGTTCTGTTATGAATTGATGAAAAAATATTATGTGAATTGGTCGGTTGAGGGGATTTTATCCAACTGGGGGGTCCTCTTGGGTAGGTGTTATACCCTAAGTGGCTAGCCGCCTAGTCACTTGGCCAAACATCCAAGCTTGTTGATTGAGCTTTTGAGGAATCGGTGCCATATGGTGCCATATCACCCGACAGGAACAGAAACGGCGTGGGTTTGGGAATGAGCAAAGTTTTGGACTTGAACTGAGGATGTCCCAAAGGGTCGGATCATATCGGATCCGTCTGGCTGGTTAGGGTGTTTTTTTTTGTCCTGTTGCTCAGTTGTTCAGTGGCTCCAAGTCTTTTTTCCAACTTTGTTTTGGTGGCTGCCCCACTAAAATGGTCCAAGCCCAAAAAAGGGTTCCAAATATTTTTTTCCAGGGTCACTGAACAACTGAGTTTCAGGGTGCCAAAGATTGGATGGTTTTGAAGCGAAAGCAAAACGGAAGCCACCTGGCCCCAATGTCCCGCTCGGAGTGAAGCAATATCTCACGTACTGAGTTTCTGGACTTTAAAACAAAGTTTGGACTTTGTTTGGCCAATCCACTTAGGAAGTGAGTGAAGCATTATGAAACAACTCCATGTCTGCCATTTATTCGGGCCCGGACTCGAGGAGTTCTACTAAACGTTTCCGATCACCAAAGGACAATCGTTTGCGCAGCATCCGAAAGAATCCCATTTGTTAGAACCCATGTTGGTCACCCAAACCATTCCGAGCATCACTTGGATCACAGCTGATTCGGGGAGCCCTCTGAAACAGGGAGTAAGCCGTTCGCGCATGAGGAAGGGCTTTGCGCAGTGTCACTAAATGGGATCAGAGCGCAGTCCTGAAGGCAGCCGATGGCCGGTTCTGGCATTTTGGAAATGATACTTTGGAATCTTCGCTAAATCCGGACCACGCCCAAGCAAATTATGTTTGGTTGGAGGTACGCTAAATCTGGACCAGAGTCAAGCATGTGGGTGTGGGTGTGTCTTTTGAGGGTACCCATTGTTTGTGGTTTTGGGAAACCAAGAGGCATCCCACCATTTTGGGGAGGTCCGATTCCAAAAAAGGACGAGCCCATATGTTCTTTGGTTGGAGCTGCAAAAGCGGTGGTGTTCTCCTGAGGTTGTTTTGGCCAACGTCGGTGCCGAAGCGGGGTGCCCCGGGCTCTTTGAGACGCGCAACTGATTTTCAGGCATTGTAATCGCATTCGTCCATTTGCTGAATATGGCTGCGGGTCAAAACCAATGATACCATTTTGGGGTAGGTGCACCAACCGTTTTAGTCTATTTTAGTGGGGATTGGGATGTTCACTGGGGGTACGGGATGTCGACCCATGGCCATATGTCTATTGTATTTTTCCAAGTCGATTTTACTACTGAACATGTGTGCCTTTTTTTAAATCAGGGCACGAAAACGCCAATGGAGGAATTCACATGGAGAAAGTCCATTCTCAAAATTGAGGCCCTCATAGGAGCCCGAAATTCCAGTTTCCCTTATCACCCTCCCTTTTGTCAGGTTTTCTTTTCGTGGCTTCCCTTCGATGTCGGGTTTGGATTGCTGGATTGCTGGCTTGGGGGTACAGGAGCCCCAGTTCCTTTTGAAGCCAGATGGGTTTTTAGTGCCAACAAGTCCAAACCACGCAGCCAAATCACCAAGGCAAGGTGATCGGAAAATGCACTCGGCCTAAGAGCACAGACAAGATCATTCCATGATCAGAAGGTACCTTTTTTTCGCTCGTATTTTTTAACTTTATTTAGCGGTTCCGAGGTTTGAGGGAAATGCGTGGGTTTCAAGGGACCCTTCGGGGGGATCCCCCAAAAAAGGAACACCATTTTCCAGAGAAAATCAAGCCCCCCGCTAACATGGCACCTGATAGGGAGTCCCTTGAAGAGGAATCGCGTCTTCCAGGTACCCTGCCACAGGTGCCATGTTTGTGGAAGGAAGGGTAGTTCATTTGGGACTATTTCGTCCCACTGCAGAATCCGAATCTGTGTAGCTCGAACGCAGGGAAGCTTCTGGTTACACAAAAGGCGCGTCCGCTTGTTTGAGGGGAATTCCCGGATTTTGTTAGGGTCCTTCAAGGGAAACTAAGGGAATTCACCTATGTTTGCCTTGATAAGATCCGTGGCCAGCCCCTGCACATGAGAATCCGGGACGGGAGTGAACCCAGCCATGAGCTGATCAAGCTAGTTACATCAATGGCCGCAGCGCGCTCTTTGCACCATGTCCCCTTTCAACAAAGACAAGCATGTGCTGCCTTTGGAAAACACGATGCTGGAAGTGGCCTCCGGACAGAAGAATGTTGACATGGCTGGGCGTCAGTGAGTATCACAGGTCCCTTGCCATTGCGGGGCTTGTCAGTGTTCAACCCCCCCTACCTCCTCTATTTGGACGCTAATTTATCAGGCCATTGGGGGCAAACTTCTGGAAGACCCAGTGTGGTGAAAGAAGCTTGCCATAGCGTGCCCGCGGGCATGGGAGAAAATGGGTGGAACCACAGAAAAAAAGTGTTACTCTTCTTTTCCTTGAAGCCAAACCAAACAAGCTGCCTCCAAAAGCACAGTGGCCCCCGAAAACATTGCCGAACTGAACTAAATCAAAGCTCCTGGTTTTCCAACGGCAGCTGAAGGAGCAGCTCCGAGCTTGCAGAAAGGTTCCGGCTGTTGGGCTCCAAACTTCAAGAAAGAACAGAGTGGCCTCAAAAACAAGTCGTTGTCCCTTGTGAATTCCGTATGAAAATCACCTTCCCTAGGAAGGTGTCTAGCTTTGACACACCCATACGGGCGGTTTTAAAGGCCACCCAAAGGGAAACTGCATTTTTTTTGTTTCGGCGGGGCCAATTTCACAACCCCCCCCCCCCCTTTCTTTTTTTCTGCCAGAACCAAGGGGCGCCCTTTCGCATCCAACTCCTTGGCCGATCCTAAAGTCGTTGGTTGTCCAAGTGGAATGCTGAGGATGCGGCCCAGGGCAACGGCTACTCAGCTCGCGGCTCCCTTGGCTCACCGAGGGTGGGAAACGGGAAAACAAAAAAACAAAAACGGGGGGGAAACAACTCGTGCCTTTTGTGCATGATTGGAAACCAGCTTTGAGCGACTTCTGCTTAAAACCTTCCATTTGCTTAAGAATGTGTTTTATATTCCCTTGTTGGTTTTAAGGGAATCTATCACTATACTGGAAACTACTCATGTTTTTTTTCCCGGGAGGCTTAAGCAAATGGAAGAAACGGGGCTGGTTTCTTCGGGAAGCCCCTCGGAAACAAGCAAAGGCTCGGTTCGAGTCGCTCTCCCGCGCTGAGTCGTTCTCTTGCGCCGACCAGGGAAATTGCAGCAGAGCCATACGCAAACCCCGGTAAGGATGAAGGTTAGTAACTCAGTCGTTCAGTGGCGCCTTTTTCTCTTTTTCTTGGTGGCTGCCCCACTAAAACGGTCTTCCCCAAAAAGGGCTCCCTTTTTTTCCAGGGTCATTGATCAATTGAGGTAAGGGGATAGTCCCAACCACACATTGCAGCCGCCTTGTTGGTCTATTTGCAGACCCGAGGAGAATGCGCAGTTGGGGGGGGGGGGTCGGCAGCTCCATGGTGCCCTTTTGATGCAGATGGTGTTTAATTTGTCCCTGTTTGTTGTAAAGCAAAACGATTTCGCTACCGGACATATTTGCTCATGTATTTCGGGGGACTGAAGTGAATGAGGTCAAGTAACCAGCTCACCTGTTTTTGCCATTCGAAAATGGTTGGCAGGGGCGATTCCTATTCAGGGAGACACAGAGATTGGGAAGACCTGGGTCTCTCTGAGACCGGAGGCCTCTTTGTTTGCCCAATTTTGTTCCAGTTTCGCAATTTACGCAGACCCGTAGGCTGGTTCAAAGACAGCCCTCCTTCCTTCATCAAAACGGATTTGGATGTGTCTTTTTTAATGTTGGACCCCTAAAAATGTAGTTGTCCTTGTGGTTTCCGTTTAACACCAAGAAAGACGAGTACTAGTGTGTTTGTTGTAGGCCAGCTGGGCCGCAAACTAAAACCCGGGTAGATGAAGATTAGTAAGGGATAGTCCCAACCATACATGGAAGCAGCCGCCTTGTTAACTCATTGCACGGTTCTGGGTAGACCATTTGTTGTACCACGCTTTGATTATGACTCAGTTTAGCTGGGTTCAAACTAATTCCTTTCCCTTGTCGTGTCTCGCAGACTCGCAGATGGCGAGATCCGCACGGGAGCATCCCACTTGCTAGCTTTCTCTCGGCGAGGTGAGTTTGCGAGTTGGAACTATAGGGAAACCGTCGCACCCCTTTTCACATCCTGCTTTGCAAATGAAACTTGAATAGAATCCACGATCAACCTTAATTGCTTGCATTGGCTTATAAGAATATGTTGTTTCTGCTGTTGATTTTAGAGAGAATTGATTTCACTACTGGAACTATGCTTGTTTTGCTCAGCAGACTCTACTGCAAATGGAAGTCGACATTCATCAGGTCACTAAATTGCATTGGGTCGTGTGCGACTGAATATTGGCTGTTGCTCATATGCTGCCGCCTTGCCACGAAACGAGTTCGCTAGACACGGGCCACCCGGATTAATGGTTTGGGACCATCGATGCAAGGTCTTTTCTCTCAAACATAAACAGAAGTCTTCGCATTGTGTCCCACCAACAGTAGAGGGAGGTTTTAAGCACGCTCCATGCTAGTTTCGGGGAATCCGGAGAAGCATACTTGGATTCCAAAAAAGCGCGCATCATGATACTCATGAGAAATATGGTTGTCGCAGCAGAACAGGCTCTAATTCAAATGGCTGGTTTCTGCCGTTGCTAGTTCAGGCCGTTCCCAAATTGAAATCAAGCATTGGGGTTGATGAGGTCTGGCCGAGCGGGTTGCAGCTGAGTCGAAGGCAGGATTGGGTTTTGGGGCCCGCCCGCCCGCACGCCCGCCCGCCCGCCCGCACGCCCGCGCACATGCACACGCACACACACACACACAACAAGGGCTCACAAAAGAGATTCCTCTAAATACAAACTTTTGTCAAGGTATGATGTCAACCCCTGACTCCTAAAGAAGGTAGTTCTCGTTGAAAACACGGTTTGTTCCAACTGTACCCAGAAAGAGCTGGGAACTCGGAGTCATCAAGGGGTAAGCTCTTCCAGACGTCCCGTACGTCATAGCCAGAATGTAATGGCTTCGAAGCTCTGTTCTTTGAGGCGGGATGGAACGAGCATTTTGCTCCTATGAACCCTTGAGGGACTTGGACCCAGAATGGCCTTTTGGGGTAAACCGACCACACCTGGGCAAGCCTAAAACTGGAGTAGTCGAAACATGAAACCCGGCTTGGCGTGTACACACCCAACACCAACAAGCCAAACCCAAACCGATACCCAGCCATCGATTGCTTCGAGGTCCCACGTTGTGGCATTCGTTATCCATTCGAAGGCGACATGTGAGCAGTGCTGCATCCAGAAAAAGGTCGGATGCTCAAAGCCTGTGCCAGGTGAATTTCTAGGAAGGGTGGTGCATGACGTACCGAGATTCGCCGCAAACCTTCCGTGGCTTCCCTACTTGGGTGTTCGGCCAAGTGAGCAGCTCTAAAAACCCCCCGTTACATGCCAAGCAATAGTTGTGTCATAACAAGGCCCCGCGTAAGCAAAAGCCTGCACGGCGTAAGCGGGCGTAAGCACTTTTTGGGGAAACATGTTGCGTAAGCACCTGCGTAAGCTCTTCTTCGTGATTGCTTGGTAAGCTTTGTAAGCATGCTCGGAAGAGTTGTCCCACATGTGCTTATGCGTTTTTTGGTGGCTTGTGCTGTTGCAACCTAGCCGAGCTTGGCAACTTGCCCGGAGGACTTTGCCTGCAGGAAGACGTCTAAGACCGCAGGTGCGCACCATTAGGGGAAAAAAGCAACAAGCAGAACTTTGATTGGGAGCTCTTGGGGCTCATGCTAGGTGCTGTCGCAACCTCCACTAGGACAAACAAAGGCTTCAGTAGCCGCTGATTTAGGAAAACTACAGGGGCGCGGGCGCGTAAGCTCGCGTAAGCAGGCGCGTAAGGTTCGCGTAAGCTCGCCTAGCTCAGCTGCCCGCTAGCCCTCGTGATGGATGCCGCTACCGCAAAAACCGGTTTCTTGATTTGCAGCAAAAACAACAACGCCAAGCTGCTGAAGCTCGCGAGCGCAGTTCTTCGTCATCTCTTCCACACAGTCATCCACATCATCTTCAACAGTTCTGGCGGCAGCAATTCTTGAGGGGAAACGCTCAAAACGCCGACGCGTAAGCGATGCGTAAGCTTTACATGCTGTCTGACTGCCGCGTAAGCTAAAACATGGGTCGCGTAAGGAAAGCGCAAGCTTGCGCGTAAGCAACTTGATACGACATAGGGATTGATGGGAGGTTTATAGAGTCGCTCAAGTGAGTAAGTCCTTAGTAGCCTGCCGGGTGTAGCCTACTAACAACCGGCCCAACTCACTCGTAAGTAATTTATGACATAGATATCTCAACGCGGACCAGCTTGGCCACGCTCTCAGGTAAGATGCTCACCTTCTGTTGGATTTGCTAAATACCCTGAGCAAAAAGTGAACATTGAGTGTAGGAGACACCCTGAATGCCTCCAAAGGCTTGAAAAGGCCGCGTTGAAGCGCGGAACAAACATCTCTAGTTGCGCCGGTTTTCGGGGACCAGACCGAGGGAAAGCGAACTGTTGCTCAGGAAAGGCAAAAGCCTGTAGCGCAACCTAACTCAGTTGTTCAGTGGCACCCTTTTTCCCTTCTTTTTTGTGGCTGCCCCACTAAAAAGGGTCTTCCCCAAAAAGGGTTCCCTTTTTTTGCAGGGTCACTGAACAGCTGAGCTAATGTGCGCGTGGGACCGTGTTTGGGGGGGTCTGCTTTGTCAGACACCCATGTTGACCATAGTGCAGGTTCCCCTCGAAAAGTGGGACACATTCCTTTTCATCAAGTAAGTTGTTCATCCTGGGTTCTCATTGCCTGCACCCCAGATATGTTTCAGGGTATGATGGAGTATGATGTCAATAAAACAGGCAGGAACAACTTGGTTCTTCAAGTATCCCGATATGTGGATTATGTGGAGTAGGTGGATCTATTGCCAAGTGAGCGCGGAATAGTGGGAACCTCGAATTAGTCAGCCCCTGTTTACTCCCCTACAACTTAACGAAAAATCGTCCAAAAGGAGATTCCCAAAAAGAGTTTCCTCTGGAGGGTTTTTTGGTGAGTGATCTGTCAGGATGCGGCAGCCAACAGCTTCATTGTGGCCTTGGGCCCCGGCATGACCTGAGAGCCGCAAGAAAGGAATGTTGCCATTGTTGGCAGTAAATCCTGCTTGGATACGGGTGTCTACCCACGTGTGGTTGGAATTCTTATTTTATAGGGCCTAGAACCACCTCATATCTAGCGTCCAAGGGGCTCCGAGGGATGGGTGTGTCTACCAGATTTTGGTTGGTTGTATGATTTTATCGGGAAGCCACCAAGGATAGAGGGGGGAGGGGGGAGGATGTCCATAGTCTTTGTCCAGACCAATAGCTTGAAGGGTGTTGGGTAACGGATCTTCAGACTTCAACTGTTAGGTTGAAATCCAATGGGTTTGCTGAATTGAATGCACGGATGCAGAAAAACAAAACAGACATGCATGCAGAGGGTTCTTTTGCAGCAACCAATTATATATATATATATATATATATATGTATATAATATACAGCGAAGTTGGAAAACAACATGTATATATGATGATATCTGCTACTAACCAAGTATATATAATTTTGAAAGATGCAGCGAAAGTCAGGGTCTGCAGTCTCAAACATACTCCCCTGGCCTCCGTAACTGCAACCCTTGTTTGGACTCGTCCCTCGGGTGTTCTCCCTTCATGCCAACCAAAGAAGCCGTCTCATATCCCAGTCTTTGACATGGGACAAGCTATGAATTCCCTACCATAATTATGATAATTATGAGGGGGTTCCCAAGGAACCCCCAAAGGCCTCAAAGAATGAAATCGTTCCAAGGGGCTTCTAGATCTTGCTCCCGTTTATACTTGAGCTCTTGAGTGGGTCTCCCTCCATGTCCCCCCTGAAATTCGATGTTTCGACCGACCTTCATAAAGCCCAGGTCGTATCGGCACCCAGCGATGGACCACCCTACCGAATCAAGCGCAACCCCGAAAGCTGCCCCAAGCCACCCCGAACGAGCCTATCTGGGCCTATCAGCCATAGCTTTCAGCTGTTGGGGAAAAAATCACATGCTTTGTCTATGTTCATGGCAACTGGGTGTCTTCAACTCGTTTTGCAGGTTTTAGCCGCTGAGGTTGGGCTATGGCAGATTGGGCGTTGCGGAATCATGAGTTCGCATCCACTTGCACGTTTGCAACTCAGGTGTATGTGTGTTTCGGCGTACTTTGGAAGGACCATGATACATGCTTGGCTTTCGGTGTGGCCGTATCCTAGCTCCTGAGAAATGACCTTTCCATGAAACCTACAAAATGTGATCGACCTTTTGCTTGAGAAGAGCAAAGGTTATTCATAGAAACAATAGCTTGTTGTACTTTCCAGGTGGTTGACCCGTCAAATCTTTGGTCGGAGGCCTTGGTTTGCGTATTGCCCTGAGCACTGTGTTTCAGTTACAGTGCGCTCTGATTCTTGATCTTATGTATTCAAAGCAAATCGGCCTTTAAACCTTTTGTTTTTTCTTTGTTGGTCCATTTTTAGTCACGGCCCCAAAGGTTAGCATTGATTCAGGGTCCTTTGGGCAACTGAGTGATGGGGGCTGCGAATAATGCAAAACTGCCCCATACAGACTACGTAAAGGGTCTTCCTGCTTCCTTGTCGGGTTCACTTGCATGATCTAGCGGCCGGTTGGGCATTTAATATTCGAAATTTTGCCAATCGTATATGGCCGCAACCAGCTATGTGCCCATATGTCTGCATGTTCAAAAGAGGAGGCTAAGAAAATATTGTGAGCCCCCAAAGTGGGTTGTTTAAGGCAAGCGAAACTGGGAAACCAACCATTTCCTCAGCCCTGAGTTCCTGGACTTAAACACTTGTTGGGTTTGGACCATCTTAGTGGTAAACAACATTATACACAGGTCCTTTACCCAAGTGAGTGATGGGGGCAAAAAACAATCCTGGGTCACTATCGCAATTTGGACCAATCCTGATCGGCACACTGTGGACCCCTTTTGGGTCTTTAAAGGCAAGCGAAATTTCACTCTTTGGCAAAAACATCTGAGTGGTAAACTTTTAGGGTTTGGACCATCTTAGTGGTCCACATCAAGTGAGTCACAATCAAAACCCGGGTAGATGAAGGTTTGTAAGGGATGATCCCGACTATAAGTGAGTGCAACTGCCTTTCTGATTATTTACATGGTTTTGGGTAGACCATTTTAACAGCGATGGGTTTTGATTGTGACTCAAGCGTAGGTTTTTCCTGCCCTGCGAGCCCAAGACCGACGTCATTATTTGATTCAAGACCCTCATATTTAGGGCGCAAAGGGCTCCTATAGGGCTGGCAATCCACTTGATCGAAGTAAGTCGGGTCGTAACTCGGACCATCTTAGATCCAGGTCTCAGCCCAGTTGGAAGCGGAGGTGGCCGCGCTGGACGACCAGGATGGGATGTCGTTTCGGCTGGACGCCGTTCTCATCGGTGACCTAAAATGGCAAACTTGTTTTCTTCCATTTGCTCAAGAGGAAGAATATGTCTTAGTTAGCCGTGCTGGGTCTAAAGGGAATCGATTTCACTACTTGAGCTATTCTTCATTTCCTCCAGGGGAGTGAAGCAAACAGCGGTAAAGTGGCAACGGTCTTTGGTGTGACCCCAAAAAACCCTCAGACAGTTGGGGCTGTCCTTTTGAGGGTTCCCCTTTGTTGGTGGTTGTCAACAGAATCTAAAAGGATATTTTTGAGGGGGTCCCCGAAAAGATTAAAAAAACACCTATTTTGGGTTGACAAATGGCTTTGCCACGAATCTGCAGAATTGATCGACCTTTTGCTAGGGGAAGAGCAACCGAGTCAAATAGCACCAACACCACGGGGCTCCCCATGTCTATGAATTAAAGTAGGTTTCACAATTCGTGAAGTGGAAGCAGCTCGAAGTACTGATGGTTGCGACATCCATTCGCACCACTTTGATTCCATGTTTGAAGTCGTTGCGTGTGTTGCTATTTACAGGGAAGTCCAATCAACAGCCGGGCTTTCAGCCGGTGGTTCGCAATGGATTTCGCAACCATCCGTAGCCTAGGAGTCCCTTGGACCCTATGAGGGGGTTCCCAAGGAACCCCCAAAGGCCTCAAATGAAATCGGTTCAAGGGGCTCCCTTTGGGATTGCTCCCTTGGATACTTGAGTGGGTCTCCCATGTCCCTTCCACCTGAAATTTGATGTTTAGACCGACGGTTTTCAGCAGAATTGGAGCCCCGATGCCCTCGGTGGCAGCTTCCTTTCAGTTCCGCTGGCTTGAGGTGCCTCGAACAAGGAGCGCAACACCAAGTCCCCAATTCTACACCAACAAGTTTAGACCTGGTTTGCCCAATCCACTCAAGAAGTAGTGAGGAAATCCTCATATGGGGTTGTATACTACCCCCCCCCCCCGAATTTCCAATAAGTCGGGATTTTGGGTGAGGTGTCCCGAAGCACTGTAAAACGATGAGAAAAAGTATATCGTTTTGTAGACGACTCGCAACAATCTGCAGCTGCAGCTGAAGCTTGTTCGTGGAATGTTACTCACTCCCTGTGTTTCTGGTCTTTAAGATATTTGGAAAGACCATTTTTGTGGCAACTAAAAAGATCCACTCAGGAAGTGAGGCGAAGTTTATTTTTAGTGTGCTGCAACCAACAAAAAAAGATGTCTTGCAGGCCCATACCGGGATAGGTCAGTTGGCACCCTTGGCGTCTCAGCTTTCCCTAGGAGCTGCTTGAACCCTGGGGTCTCAGCTTTCAGGAGCCCAAGACCGATTTCCTTATTTGAGGCCTTTAGGGGTTCCTTGGGAACCCTTAGCAGGGCTCCTTAAAAGATCTCCATTTTGCCCATCCATTTGCAGCATCTGGCTTTTTCCACACCAAAATAAAGTTGTTAGGACACATTCTACATCTTTGCTTATTGTGGTTTGGTGGCTGAAATCCAAATCCACTTCACTGCTAAAAAACTACAATTTGTTGCTCCCCAATCCCAAACCAAGTCATATTTCGGGTCCAAGAAACCTCCACTCGGGGCTTTGGTGACATCGACAGATATGCGAGGACTTTCGGAGAGAATATCTCGAGTCCTATGGCTTGGACACAGACTCCCCCCGGGCCTTGACCCGGGTCTTGGCTGGAGACCTGGAGGCTTCCGGGGAAAAAAACCATCCGCGAAGTCCCACGTGCTACAGAATCTGTCCGAATTTTTAGCCCCTTGGACCCTATGAAAAGGTTCCTTGAACCCCCAAAGGCCTGAGAAATAATGAAAAATCGGTCTTGGGCTAGGGTATGTTTCTCTGCGTTTAAAGGGAATCTACCCCACGAACATGGAACCCACCAAAGGCTCCGGCTTGGCCCTGTGGGGAACAACAGAAAACGTAAGCAAATGGAAGTAAGAAGGCAATCAATGTTGACCCTGGATCCAATTAGAGCCCCTCCAAAAGAGGTCACTCAAATCGGACACCCGCCCTATTAATCAACCTGTTTTTTGTTCAGGCTTCCATGAACCTTGGTTCATATCCTACTTACTGTGGTGGGGGGGGGTTGACCCCTGGACTTCCATTTATGGTTCCATTTTCCCTGATTATGGGGAAGACTAGATAAATGGAATTGGGGACCCCCCACCCCCCTTCCCCTTAAGGCAGGGGGGATGTTGGGTGTATCTTGCGTACTCCTGGGGAGGTGCTTGGATGACCAGCAAGTTCGTGTTGTGCAACTCAGGTAGGGTTGGTCCCTCGACCAGCTTGTGTCCGGAGAAGTCCTACTTGGGGCACTTACCAATTTGGCTTCTTCGCTAGGGGCCTTCGAACCTTTTGGGTGCGTGTTCATGATTTAACTCGTCCAGGAGGCCGGGTTGAGTTCAATCAAGCACCCACGGCCGGCTCTTGTGAGCTGTTTGCGCTGGCTCTTGGAGCTCCTTGCGTCACGGAGAACCCCGACTCGGCCGATTTGTCGGAGAGGCGGGTGGAACCAAACCTTGACAAGCTGCGTTCAGCGCAGGTGTTGAGTCGTATTACGGCAGCAGCATGTTGCTAACATGAGCTTCTTGGAGCTGGCGTGAACGGTTGAGCTGGAGAGAAATTATGGACTAAGGGTGTTTGTGCCTGGGCAGATCTGCAGTACAGTGTTGCCTACCCTTGGGGCATTTTCAAAAGTTTCATTCTCAACTGGTGAACAGTTGCCTTTTGGGGCAAGTAGAGGGTCCAACTAGCCAGCGCAGAGTTTGAGCAGGGTGCTAGACAGCCTAAAATGATTGATTCCCCCAAAAGAGGCAACATGCGGATGGTTCAATGGTTTCCAGGCCCTGAACTTGATACCCAGCAACCTGAAATTCCCTTCGTTGCTTGTTTGTTACTGTAGGTGCAAGGCTCGATAATTACCTTCAATGTGTCCCCACCCGACAGGAAGGGGTTGTTAGATTTTACGTTGGAATCCGCGTTTGCGATGCTTCTACACCACACCCCCACCCAGTATCCCGCCAGAGCGCCGAGTATCCCTCCAGAGCGGCTTGCCAGTAAATCCCGCTAAGTATCCCGCCAGAGCAGCTCGCCAGTGGATCCCGCCAGCTGGCCAGTGGATCCCGCCCAGTATCCCGCCAGAGCTGCTCGCCAGTGCTCGCCAGTGGATCCCGCCGAGCATCCTGCTGAGCCACCAGAGCAGCCCGCCAGTGGATCCCGCCGAGTATCCCGCTGAGCATCCCAGAGCAGCTCGCCACAGTGGATCCGCCAAGTATCCCGCTGAGTATCCCTTGCCGGTGGATCATGCCGAGCCGAGTATCCGGCCAGTATCGAGCCGGAGCGGCTCGCCAGTATTTGCCAGTCAGAGCATCTCGCCAGTCTGGTTTTGCTGAATGTCCCGCCCGGCGCACAGTTGGGTTTATATTTCATGTTGGCGCCTTCGTGTTTTGAGTGTACCCTGAGGCTCGGAAAGGGTGATGCTTTTGTGTTGCTTTGGGCTGTGAATAAGCAACTTCGTTTAATCCCACGTTGGGTTTCTTTTTGGAAGGGGCTTGGCTTTGGTAAACGGCACCGATGTTTGAGTTCTCGAGATCGGCTCGCAGACAAGTGGAGTTTGACACACAGACAGGTGGATAAGGCTCTCAATGCAAAGCTTGTTGAGCTCCGATGGGAATTTGGAGTCGAAGTCTCTAGGATGCGGAGGAATTTGTTGTAACGGTCGCAAGCTCGTGAGTGTGGAGGGTGGGGATTGCTCGAAGCGAAGTAATTTTTCATGGTCATGACTTTAGGTTTTCTGGTGCCCAAGCCCCGATGCTACTTTCTTAGCCCCTTGTGTTGCTCGCTGGATGCTATTGTGGCCGCGTTCCGAGGCAGAGAGTCAACAGCTGCTCCGGTTGATCTCGTACTTGACCGTCGGCGAGCAAGAGGCCACTCTGACACGTTCTGTATGTGGTTGTTTATTTGTGTGTCCACGTGTGTGTATATGTGTGCGTTTGTCTTTCTGTGTGAGTGTGTCTGTGTGTGTGTGTGTGTTTCTTTGTGCTGGTTGGAAAGGGAAAGGATGTTGTTTTTCAGTTTGCCACCCACAGGGTTCGCCTCAAGAAAGTTGACACTGAGACTTGATGATGTTCCTTTTGCTTCCCCTTGGAACCAAGAGCCAGAGAGTTCCCCCCCCCAAAAAAAACGGAAGCCCAGGCATCCCCAGATTCGAAAGCCTGCGGAACCCTCCCTCGAACCCATACCTGCAACAAGCGTTTCCTGGTGCCAGGAAGTGGCTTTTGGGGAGAGACCGATATTGCGGATGGACGCGAAATGATGAATTTCTGTAAATGCAAACAAACGTTATAGTTTCTGCAATAAGGATTCTCCATCCAGAGTTTGGGGTGCGGGAAACCAGCTGTGAAATAAAAAACCGAAGCCAACTACGTAAGTTGGTTGCCTTCGGATTTATAGGCTGCAGGTTTCACAGTTGGATTCTCCATCCACCAGTTTCAACCATGGTCTCATAGTGGTGCGAAATGAGTTTCACATCCATCCGCATTAGCTTTGTTCGGCCGGCTAGGCCCGCGCCTGGTTTGTGCAAAGCGGCTCGAAGGCCAATGAGGCGATGTGACTCGGGTGACACCACTTGGAAACGCGGCCGTGAGGTTTCTGGGGTGGGGGGGGAAGGCGTCTGTGGCGTTTTTGTACTCTGTATATTGGTGAGTCTGCCCTTTGGGGGGGCGCACCTCTTTTTGATGGGTTTGAAGGAAAACCATCAGGAAAACCACAAGTTGATTTCGGGGAGACCATTTTAGCGGCAAACAAGAAGTTTGAACTTCTGTTGGGGCAAGAAGTGAGCATTTGGCTATGGAATGTGGAGCCACCTCATGTCAGGTGGACAGGAATTCCTAAATGAAGGTTGTTTGAATGCTTTGTATAGATCGACTTGAGGGGTTGACATTAAAAAACGTAGATTCATTCGGCCAGTGGTGGGTCGTCTGCCATTGTCGATCTTTCCAAGGGGAAACCCCTTGGCTTTGCGAAAGAAGTGCAGAGTGAACATGCCAAAACAGAAGTCACCTTGTTTCGTGCAGGAACTCGGCTTTTAAACAGCCACTTGACGCGTACTCCGTTGTACATGGATCTGAGCTGGGAATCTTTTCTGAAACTATTGTCCCAAGTCAAGCTTCAATGAATAACGCAGTGAGAACAATGACAACCCGAAGAAAAGAACACGCAGAAAACAGGGGGCCCCACACACACACACACACATATATATATATATATATATATACGCACGTATGCACCTTGCAGGTCAAACATGACCCGCAAAACGGCAAGCGTTGCAGCCTTTGAGACCATACAATTGACTGCCCGCAAGATTGCATACGGTGAAAAGTAGATCTGGATATCCAAAGGGCAGTCCTTGACGTTTTGTTGGCCTGTCTTTTGGGGATGAAGGGCTACACCCCGTGCAATTTAACATGAACCCCATGTTAGGGGGTCCGCAAGACAAGTTCCTCCAGTGTGTATCTTGAAGCACCCTGGATGCTTACTCCCAGGATACCTCCGTTCTTTCGGTTGACATCCCCGCAAAGGTGGACATTTTGAAAAGGGGATGAACAGATCACTTGGGCGCTCGGCCAAGTAAGTGATTGGCAACCTGGGATATCACCAAGTAGAACCGGCCCATCTCGCTCACAGGTTATACCCAGGTAACTAACCACTTGCTAACTTGGCGAGTAAAGAAGATCCAAGTAGGATGGGAAGTCGAGGCAGCCGGGGCCATCCATTCGGACTTCACCAAGAATTTCGAGCAGGCGGAGATCTGGTCCCTTTGGCGAGTTTGCAGTTGCCTGGCGCGACATCTGATCCAGGTTTTTCCAGACCTCCAGTTTTGCAAAGTTTGTTTTGTTTCAGGTAAGCGCTTGGAGTGGTTGGGGATTTGAACCAAGGGTAAATGGGAGGCCAAGGGTAAATGGGAAGCCAACGTCCACAAATCCAAGCCTGAGGCGTTTTCCCGCTTTGCTTGCTCGAACTGTCCTTAGCGCTCGTCCGAAAACCCCGAGAGCGTCTAAGGTGAAGGTTGGACTGAAATGGAATACTGCCGTTCCTGAATATTTATATAAAGCCAACTTTGGACAAAACTCCACAGACACTGAAAACCATGCAACCACCAGAGTGTTTGTTCTTGAACCAAGAGCCGCGTCTATACCTGCCCCTTCTTTTTTTAATCTAGAAGCTCAGTTGCAACAACCCTGAGCCTTAGACTATCAGCTTGGACCTGGTTGGTGCCAGCGCTGGACCATGAAAAGCCACATTGCGGTAATGTTGACCCCGGATCTAAGAAAAACCCGTCCTAGTGATTGGAGGCGTGCTCCCTCCAAAAGTGGTCCGAACCCCCACTGAATACGGTAGCAGTTCAATTCCTCAGGCGTGGGCCAGATTTGGACTCCAACTAAGGTGCCAATTGGAGCCTTTCTACTCGAGGGGGTTGGGTTTGGTTTTAGCGAATGGGCCGATTGATGTTTTCTTGAGAAGGGATTGCGTTTCCTTGCGGCCAATTGACTGGGAAATTGGGTTTGCTTCAAACCCCCTAAGAAATGGATAGGTTTCCTTTTGCAGGTCTTCCGACGGAACGGCAGGTCCTATGATGACTTGGTGAAGCACGGCAGCAAGGCGGCGTCGGGACCTTGGACGTGCCAGCGAGTTTCTCCCCTTCTCAGAGTTCCGGAACTCGGACTGAAGTTCACTTTTGGGCTTGGACAACTCAAGTGGCAAACAAAAAGTAGTTTTTTGGGGAAACCATTCAAGTGGCAGGAAAAAAGTTTGAGCTTGTTGTGACCAACCCACTCAGTGAGTGTAGCAGGTATTCAAGAGATCGTTCTTTGTGGGGCAAAATTGTTTTTTTAATTCACCAGGACCGAGTTTTGGAGTTTCGTGTATGCCCATGAAATGAGTTACAAACAAAACCAAGTGCGGCCACCTTGTCAACTCTTTACATGGTCCTGCCGGGTTTTTGATTTTGACTCAAATGGAAACCAAATGGTTTGAAAAGGGCTGGCCACACTCCCCCCTCAGAAACATCATAGGCTCAGTTGTTCAGTGGCACCCTTTTTCCCATTTTTTTTGGTGGCTGTCCCACTAAAAAATTCGGTCCAAGCCTCGAAAAGGGTTCCCTTTTTTTTCCAGGGTCACTAAACAACTAAGTAAGCGTCCACGCTCCGTTCGGGTGAAGAAGGCGACGCGCGTGTCAGAATTGAGGTGTCGGAAGGCTGGGGTGGTGAAGCAGAAGGGCAAGGACTATGAGGCATGGCCGATGTGCGGTTGGTGCCGAATGGCCGGTTGGGGGGTTCGAGGGGTTGGGGGTTTGAGGTTGGGTGGTTAAGGGTTGGGGGGTTGAGGGGTGGGGGGTTGACTTACAAGAAAGAAAGAAAAAACGAATCACTTGGGCTCGGATCCGTCTGGTCAAGAAAGCATGTGTGTGTGTGTGTGTGTCAATGATGTTGCCCCGACACGGAGCACGGCCTGATTGACTCCGCCAGGTCCAAGATGGCGACGTCATCGAGTTCAGGATCAGGAACGCCAGGTCTTGAGTAGCCCTCAGCTTCAGAGCAGCGCCCAAAACCTGTTTCGGCTCCTGGCCGTTTGATTAGGTTCGGCTCCTACCCGGTTTTTTACTGGGGTCGTAGTAAAACCTATCCAAACCTTCAAGACATTTCCTATGGGGATGTAATCTCCGTGTTCGGAAGTCTACCGTAGGACCAAAAGTCGACAGGGTCTTGGGCGCTGTTCAGGCTGTGTGGCGAAGTCTGGAGCACACCGATCCAAGTAGGTGTAGCGGAGCGATGCGGCGACAAAAGTCCGGCGCTGGCCCGACATATCGCCAGTGGCGCCGGCCAGATTCTTCGAACCGATCAGATCCCTCCAATTGCCCGCTTTGTGGAGGTATGGTGTCAACCTCTGACTGAAACAGCTTCAAGATGCAAGGAATTTTGTACCCTAAAAACAGCAGGGACGAGGAGTAGGGAGCTGGTAAGGTATTGCTGCAGGATAGGAACAAGTGGCACATCATCCAGCCTCCAACACATTGCAGGAAACATGAAGCGCTATAGGAGCCTTTTATCCCCAATCAGGCTATGGGGTACATTAACATCACCTGAAGCCATGGTCACAAGAGAATTATTGCCCCTCACAATGGCATACACACATTTCAGAGATTGGCCGCGGATGCTGGAGTGTCTTCATTCCAAGAGCCACAACATGCTGCGGATGATCAAAATTTGTTCGCACCACTTTGAACCCATGCTTGCAACCATTTGTTTGTCGGTGTTTCCAGGGTTTCTTAGGCGGTGCGAATGGATTTCGTCCATGCACAGTAGGGCAATTCCAATGACTGGAACTATCAAGGATTCAAGCAGCTGGGAGAAGTGTTTGTGGTCTTCGGGAGCTTCAACTGTTGGGAAGATCACTTTCGGGTGGACTTGTTTTTCCATCCACTCAGGAATTGAGTCACGGACTCCCATCAGCCCACCGATTCATGGGTGACCAGCGGGTGGCTCCCAGCCATCTCCTTAGTTTTTAGCTTTTAATGAGCTGGTAGTTTCCATGGAACCCTCAGTTGTTCAGTGGCACCCTTTCCCCTTTTTTTGGTGGCTGCTCCACTAAAAATTGTCCAAGCCCCAAGAAGGCTTCCAATTCTTTTTTTCCAGGGTCACTGAACAACTGAGTTCTTGGAACCCATTTTTCCCTCAACCAAAGGGTTTCAGGTCCGTTTTTTGGCCCACTAAAACTTTGGTGCATTTTGCTTGGATGTTAGGACTTTAACTTTTTGCCAACTACCGGGTGTTCCGTACTAAACCACGAGAAGTTAGTCACTCTTAGCAGGGCTTCGCAGAAAGCACCCGATTTATGGAGGGGCGCTACCAACATGAGTGTGTCTTTTCGTGTGGGTAGCCCTTTTTTGGTGGTATTCACTTTGAGCGGAGAGCTCAGGTGGAGCTCCGCGGCGCCGCTCTCGAGGCTTGTGGGAGGGTTTTGCTCGAGTGGCACTCGAGTGCCTCGCTCCAGTTTTGGGGGGGTCCAACCTGGAAAAAGACCAGGCACCTAATATGGATATACCGTGCCTGGACTTTAGTCGCTTTCTGGGTTTGGACATTTCTAGGTGGTGAACAAAAGTTCAGACAATCTACTCATGATGTGAAACAACGACTGCAAGAAGAAAAAAACAGATCGAGTGCATATTTTCTCCATGGAATCCACGACGGCCAAATCCCGAGGAATTCGAGTACCATCGGAAAATATTTGCACTCCCCTCTATTTCTGGGGTCAAGTCTTTAGTCAAGGCCCTCTACACCCAAAAAATCAACGGGTTGGGTGGGAATTCGTCGTTTGCGTTTTCTAGAATCGGCCTGCGGACTATGGCATGGGTGCTTTGGTTTGTGTCAGATTTGGATGTGTTTTTTTGGCGGGAACCCCCAACATGGTGGTTTACCTTTAATGCAGGACGGGGCCCTTCCTTAATCCCCGACACAAGGGGTTCGAATCCCAGCTCCAATCCAAACCACATCAGGGTAAACTGGGTGTATCTTGTTTTTGGGGATCCCCCAAATTGTGGCTTTCCTTTGAGTTTGGTGCTCCAAGACACAAAACATGGGTACCAACTCTAAAAATGACGATCCGCCCATTTGTAGAAAGAACCACCGTGGGACTGGTCTGGCAAAGATGGAAGCTTTTAAGTGGTCCGAAGGGGTCCCAGCGTGCATGTGAGGAGTGACCCAGATCTTCCCCATGGTAATCCATGGTACGTCTTTTTGGCTTGGCGTGTGGTTTGGAGGCATTCTGGGCTTCCCATGTTCAAGATGAATGGTCTCAACTCCCCCAATCCAAACTTGAGCGGCGCCCTTCATAGACTTTTGGTTCTACCAAGATGGTTACAGAAGTTTGCACACGCCTTACCCAGATTAAGCCAGGTAGGAGCCGAACCACCTAAAATGAAGAGCCAACAAGGGTTGACTGCCTCATGGGCACCGCCTTTTCCATGCCCTGTGGTTTCCCGTTTGATGTCCCTAACTATCCAACCCTCCAAAAAGAGGAAGCACTAAATGGGTCTGTCTTTTTCGAGGTGGGACAAGTGCCTTTTGAATGGGAACCAACTGGGTGCTGCAGAGGGTAGGTTGCCACTTTCTGTGTGGCACTGAGGGAATCCCGGGAAGTGATGATGTAGTCATCAAGTTGGAATCACGCAAGTTATTGTCCACAAACATGAGTATGGAGAGACGCTATCTACCGCCTAGTTGACAAGAGACAGGTTAATCCAAAGGCAGTTGAGCTGAACCCGCCCCCCACTTCCCCACTTCCCCAAACCACTCGCCTGAGGGAAAATGAATGAAGTTACGATATGTCGGTATAACCAAGACATACACTATCTAAGGGGACGCTATACCCCAGGTGCCCTAAGGGATTGATGATGACCAGTCTAACTTCAGGCTGTTCCCAGCAGCAGTGAGGACCTCGAGGCATCCGTCCCGACAGGGGGGGGAGACTGGCAAAGACTGGTGGTCTTTGGGTGTGCTACAGCCCTGAATCACCAGCCCCGTTACTTGGGTATTCGCCCAAGCTGGTAAGTTGTTGGTAACTTGGTAACGCAGTCTTCTGTACGAAGATTTAAACATAAGCAGTGGTGTCTTAGAGTTGGCGTTGCTAAAGATACTCAGCTTGTGGGCCAACCATCCAGGGCAGAGGCCTGCACAAAGCCGCGACTCAAAACCGGGTCCAGCTCCCGCCCTTTCTCCAAGACGATTTTGGGATGTTGGGCGAAGTGTCTCACTCCCTGCGTTCCGTGACTCGGACTTTGCACTTTTGGGCTTGGACCGTTTTAGTGGCAAACAGCAAGCTTGGACTTTTTCTTTTTCCGAATCCACTCAAGAAGTGAGATATTGTGGTTGGCAGAATCTCATTGTACCTTTTTGTGGGTCAAGGTGCACCGCAGAGGGTACCTAATTATTATTTGGTACCCCATTTTTGTGGGCCATGTTGTACTCCCCTGTACTGGTCAACATGGAACCCAACAAAAGCGCCATTTGTAGAGCAAACTCTGTTTTGCTGAGCCCCCCGCTGGGGTTCCATGTTAATTCGTAGGGGAGTGCGGTTCGAGCAGAGAATACCGCGGCATGCTTCAGCTTAAAATCAAAGCCCAGCAAGGAGACTGAGCACAGCAATTTCTCGGTTTCCCAAATCGACCAGATCAATCAATCTTTTGGTGTCCTGCTTTTAGTGGAGGGGATCAAGGTACCTACCTATTTCCTTTATTACCATATGACCAGCACAAAAAACCGCGGGCCCCACGTTCCATAGGCAAAAAGGGCCGTGAACCCGCCAGACAAATCCCAAACGGAGCGAGCGAAGACAAACTTCCGCCAGTCCGGGAGTGGCACGAAGACCGCTGCCAGCACTGCTGCCAAGGCGCGTGACGCAAGGAGCTTCCCAGTATGAGAGTCATGCTCCAACGCGGAGATACTTGGGTGTTCGTAAGTGGTTAGTAGCCAACGTTACCTATGTAAAACCGGGCTAACCGCTCTTGGGGGACCTTTAAGTCCGGCCGAAGACCCAAGTAGGCGTTTCTCAAAATGGCGATACCCTGCTTGGAGGGAATCCAAAAAAAAACCTACCACCTGGACACCTGAATCAGTTTGAGAAATTCCCAAATACGAGTCTGTCTAAAGGGCGAGCCCTACAAAATCGATGGTTTCCCTTTGATCTCAAGGGATGCGCATGTGTTTGTTCTACTTGACCTTTGAATTTGTGTGTGGATTCCGCCCGTTCTTCGTGTGCGGCGAATCGGACCCCAAAATGGCAAGCCACGTTTTTTCTTGTGTTTTCCCCGTAAAGCACCCCTAAAAAAACAAAAGAAGGACGAGGCGCCCATGTCGCTCAGAGAGCCAAAGCTTTCTCGCGGCCCTTTGGACGTGACGTGACGTAGCCAATGCCGGGCCAAGTTGGTGAGGTTTAAGCCCACAAGCTTAAAGCCTGGCAGCTCGATAGAGTAAAAGCAAAACAATCTTCAAAAGAGAAGGTGGGTCTCTCTCTCTCTCTCTCTTTTTCTCTTTTTCTCTCTCTTTCTCTTTTTCTATTTGTTTCTCTCTCTCTCTATCCCCCTCTTGTCGTTGGCTTTCAAATTGGGTCGTCCGTATAAACCCATAAAAAGGCGACACACAAGGGCTTTGCAATTTTGAGAACCAGGGGCCAGTCACCGTGTTGCCAGACATTGGGACTGGAAGTTGACTGCGATGCGCTATGGTGGAGATGTGCATAGGTCCAGATTTTTCGGGAAACCTTTGCGGGACGCCATCTAATATGAAAGGGGGGCATGTATGATGGACACTTAGGGTCTATTTGGGGTAGTGGTTTGTTAGGGTTCCAGGCTGCAGAATCGACTCTAAGTGTCCATGGCACGGGGGGGGCATCCAACCAACTTGCTTCAGGTCAGAGGTTTGGATAGGTGGTGTGGGAATTTGAAGCCCTGGTTCTTGTATAGAGGAGAACTGAGGTTCCCACCCCCGGAACACCTCCAAATGATCGATCAGAGGGACGCTGATGCCAACTTTGTGCGGTTCTGACCCCCTCGAATTCTCAGCCCAGCGGTTCCGCTGGATGGCGGTTCTCCAGAAAAGGCCTGGAAAGAATTGGGAAGTCACTAGAGTATGAGTTGCTTCCATTCGGTTTAAGAATATTGTTCCGGGTCCGGGGTCCGCATGTGTTACCAGATGGGTCGCAATTGGTCGCAGGTGGCAAAAGTTGCCGTGCTGTAGGGGAAGGCTCAGAATGTGCGATTTGTATGACTTGCAACATGCTTTCGTCGTGCCCGTGCGCAAATCGCAGCTTTTGCGACGTTTCGTCGCATTTGCGTCGCCGTGCCGTTCTGATTTGCGATTCGGAGGTGATTGGTTTGAGGTGTCCTGCAATTGAAGCGGATTCAGCATGCTGGTGGATATGTGCAAAGCCTGGTTGCGGGCCGTAGCACCATGCGAGTGATAAGCGCATTTGATTTCAGCCTGCTGTTCAGTCTGCCAGCTAGCCTGTCCCCGCGTGGCAGCCCATTGAGCCTGACTCACTTGGTACTCAGTGAAAGACTGGGTGGACTACTTTGAGCAGCACTGGTGTTCCATCCACCTCGCAGACGCAGGGCAACAAGCATTTCAAGCCCTGTCCATTGTGACAACTCTTCTCCAGGGCACGGTTCATCAATGCATTGTCAACGAGCTATTCGGTTCTTGACCCTTGACACTTCTTTGGGAGTTGCCCCTGTGGAGTCAAAGAAGGAGAAAGAGAAAGGGCAAGAAGAGCTGAAAGAGAGAAGGAGAAAGAGAAAGATAATCGAGAAGAAGAAGAAAAAGAAAAGGAAGAGCAAGAAGAAAAGGGCGAACAGAAAGCGAACGAGAAAGAGAAAAAAGCGGGAGAGAAAAGAGAACAGAGAATAAACAGAAAGATGAAGAAAAGGAGAGCAGAGAAGGAGAAAGGAGATAGGAGAAAGCAGAAAGGAGAAAGAACAGAAGACAGAGAATAGAGAAGGAGAAAGGAGAAAGAAGAAAGGAGAGAGAAGGAAGAAGACGAAGAAGAAAGAGAACGAACAAGGGAAGAGAAAGAAGTCAGGAGAAATACAAAAGGAGAAAGGGAGAAAGGACAGAAAAAGAGGCGGACAACAAGACTGAGACAGGCAAAAAGTGAAAGACAAATGAGTAGAAGAAGACCCTGAAGAGCAAGAAGAAAACAAAGGGCAAGAGGAAGAGCAAGAGAACGAGGAAACATGAGGATAAAGAGCGAGAGGGAGAGGGGGAGAGCGAGAGAGAGAGAGAGAGAGAAAAAAAAAAGAGACAAGAGCAAGATAGCAGACATAGGAAAGAAACTAAACAGACGAGAATGAAGAAAGAGCGTATAGAGACATAAACAACGGACATAGAAGAGCGTTCTTGCTGTGTCTTTGGAATGTCCTTCTTTTTATTTCGCCGGACTTTTCTGGCATGTGTAGGTATACGTATACTATAGGGCGTATAAGTCTACCTACAACAAACATGTAAAGTATTTGTACATGCGCAACACATACATTATATATGTAAGTTTGTCAATATCGGTCGAAACCATGCTGGCACCGCGTCGTAAGCCACCTCAAGTTGGTTTTTTGACAGTCACAGTGGTTTAAGCGTTTGCTTGCTTCGTCTGAAGCTCACTTTTTGTGACAGGGTTCGTGGCAGGCGCAGTACTTTGGGTGGTGGCGTGTTGAATTCCGTGGCATTCGCAGTACTTTGAAGCACGTCTCACCAGAGGCGCTGGCTTGCGTGGCAGGCGAGGGTTACGTGCAGATTTCGTGGCAGGCGCAGCTTTAGAGCACCGAGCGCTGATTTCGCAAGACGGGAAGGTTGCACGTTGAGTTTCGTGGCAGGCGCAGCACTTTGCAGGCTAGCTGGTCGAATTTTGTTGAGAGGCAGTGGCGGCGCTGATTTGCGTGGCGCCGGCGCAGGTCACGTGCAGATTTCGTGGCAGGCGTAGGACTTACGAGCACCGAGTGCAGATTTCGTGGCAGGCGATCAAGCCACAAACACCCCCAGCAGCACCTTTCGGGTTTCGGATTCGCGGTTTGTGCTCGGTATTGGGCATGACTTTGGTCGTTTTTTCGAAGACTGCCTGTGTTACTTTATCTTCTGGTATGCCTGTGGAAAGTGTTTCGGGGATGTTTCTTTGGCACTCTCACACTTGAAGCAACACTGCCGAATGTGACAATCAGACTGCATTCGGGTTTGTGTGGCTTCTATCAGGTTATTTCCCCCTTGTGGTTTTAACGGGAACCTATCACCACCGGAAATGGTCTTTTCAGACGACTCACGCTGATGCGAGAGGTGAGGGTCTGTCAAAATATACTGCTGCAAATGCGCGCAAAATCAGGGAGCCCGCGATACTGCTGTGGATGGACAAGACCACAAAACGCCCAGTTGAGCAGCGTTTTTTTATGCAGGAGCCAAAAGAAGAGGGGAACTGGCATGGTGGCCGCGTAGCCTACTCCTGGGACCGCGTAGCCTCGCGTAGCCTCCGCGTAGCCACTAGCAAAGGGAGCTGTCGATAATCGTCCGCGTAGCCTCTGCCTAGATCCTTTGTCTTGAGCTAAAGGCTTAGGTTGAAAACTTGCATGTCTCAGAGAGAGGGTGAATTTGATTTGCCTTTGGCCCGGCCAGAACTGAGTTCGCTCATTCCGCGTAGCCTCAGCGTAGCCTGCGCGTAGCCTCCGCGTAGCCTCCAAGGCGTATTCAGGGCACTGGCCCACATGCCTCCTACCAGTACTACTACCAGTACTACTACTACTACTACTACTACTACTACTACTACTACTACTACTACTACTACTACTACTACTACTACTACTTCTACTTCTACTTCTACTTCTACTTCTACGACTTCTACGACTTCTACGACTTCTACTTCTACTTCTACTTCTACTTCTACTACTTCTACTTCTACTTCTTCTTCTTCTACTACTACTACTACTACTACTGCTACCACTACCACTACCACTACCACCACCACCACCACAACAACAACAACAACAACGACGACAACAACAACAACAACAACAACAACAACAACAACAACAACAACAACAACAACAACAACAACAACAACAACAACAAGAACAACAACAACAACAACAACAACAACAACAACAACAACAACAACAACAACAACAACAACAACAACAACAACAACAACAACAACAACAACAACAACAACAACTACTACTACTACTACTACTACTACTACTACTGCTAGTACTACTATCAATACTGCTACCACTACTACCGCTGCTGCTGCTGCTGGTGCTACTACCACTTTTGGTTGCCAACGCATATTCGCGTAGCCCCAGCGTAGCCCCCCGCGTAGCCACTTATCAACAAATATGTTCCGCGTAGCCTCCGCGTAGCCAACTTCCTAGGGGGAAAGATAGCCGCGAAGCCTCCGCGTAGGTATGTGCTTCCAGTGTATAGGCCCCACACCTCAGTTGGGATGGATGAAACCCGATTTGAATGCTGCTTGATAAACCACGAATTTCAACTCGTGCATTGTGTAGGCTTTGTCCCTTCAAAGTATCCCTTGTTTCCTCGCTTCATGAGTTCCTGAACTTTAAACTTTTTAGGACGACCAGTTTAATGGCAAACAAAAGATGGTCTTTTGTGGAACCATCAACTCAGGAAGTCAGCACTTCTCAGACACTTGCAGTCACAAATGTCCAGCTGTGCCTCATGGCTTGGGTCCTTGGGTTGCCACCAGGACCCAACGTTTTAGTTCTTACAATAGACGCGGCAAATTCAATCAATTTCAATACTGCTACTATATGTTCGACAGCGCATGGCAATAAATTTGAATAGGGAAGCACCTCGAAAGTGGTTGGTGCACCAAAATGATCCCTCTATTGTGCAAGAAAAACAAGTCCAAAACCATGACATCGCCAAATCAACACCCAAGCGCTTTCCTGACTTGATGGACTTCCAACTCTTTGGGTTTGGACCATTTGCGTGGGCCAACAAAGCCCGATCGGACGCCCATCCACTCGATCGGAGGTGGGATCCCCGATCGGTTTTGTCGCACGCCCCGTCTCTCGAAACGCGAGGGCCGGCTCATGCGATCGCTGCCGCTGGCCGCGCCTTCCTGGCGCCTCGGGGGAAAGCGCCAACACGAGCCTCCGTGGGAGGAAATGGGGATACGGTATGGGTCAACACCGTTTTGGGATCCCATTTTGGGGGATTGGTGAATTCACAATTTTGGGGGATTGGTGAATTCACCACCCAGGTTAGATCCCAGTTTGCCTTGGGATGTTCGCTGGGGGTAATTACGTTGCCTTGACCCATAGCCAAATGGGGTATGGGTCAAAATCAAACCGCCAGGGGACCGCAGGTTTCGGTCATTGGTTCCATTCGCCAGGATTCCATTTTGGCTACCCATTTTTGACCCACAGCCGAAGGAATCTGTCACTGTATCCCGGTTCTGCTGTCACTGCCAGTTGCCCAGCGGGTTGCTTCCTTTTTCCTTTTTTTGGGAAGCGGTCCAGGGTGCCCTGTATTTCCCATGCCCACTGGGAGAGTCTTGGTGGTTCCCACCCATCCGGTTCCTTATGTTTTCGTGGTAGTTTCCACTAAGCCGCGAAAATGTTGGACTTTTAGCAGGGGATCTGGGAACACCCCACATATGTTTTATGTTCCCGTGTTGGTTTGGAAGGGTGACATCATACCAGCAAAAGGAGATAGTTTGGAGCCGAGGCACAGTTGTTGTTTCCTTTGTGGGTTTGCCTTCAACGTCACAAACCAAAAAAACACACGCGGCAAGTCCTTGTTTTGCCTCTGCACTTAATTAAATATCTCAAAATAGTCAAGTCCTTTGGTGTCGTTGCTCCCTTGAAAGTAGTTACCCTCCTGTCCACGAAAAATAGTCTTCCAGCACCCCTCGGTTAGGTTCCATGTTAATTGGTGGGAGGGAAATCAAAAAGACGGCACGTCTTGTGCAAAAAAAAGAAGAAGCCAGCCAATGGTTGCAAGTCCTCTTCCCACACCTGTGCACTGGTGACAGGTCGAGGTCCGATTGCTCCCTTTCGGCAGCCACCCCTTCAGTACTTGGGATTTCTTGAGTGCTCAATTCGCCAAGTGAAGGTAAGATGCAACGGTAGTCTTTCGGTTATAACCCACCTAATAAGGTCCCCGTGAATGTGGAGTTAACAACTTGTTTGGGGGTGTTATACCCCAAATGGCCATTTTCAGGTTGGCTAGAAGAGCCTGAAAGGGGCCACTTTTCCGCCCATTTTGGGAGTCCCTTTGAGTCTCCCATGATTCGCGATTCTTCCTCCGCGTATGTTTTTTTTGTGTTTTTTCTCCGGGGCGCTAGGCTCAGAAGCGCAGACGAGCCAGTGAAGCTGGTGCTGCGGACGCTTGTCACGGCCGCTCGCCTCAGTGCGCTTCATGGACTCCCAGTCGTGTTTCAAGCCGCTGGCCGGCTTTTTTTGGGGTCGAGTAAATGAGTGAGGATATCTATTTTACCACAAAACAACCAGCAATCTCCTTTTGGTTTCCCTTCAAGGGCACTGGGAGGTGGTTGTTCAAGCGCAATGTCCAACCCTGACCACCCCGAATAGCCACTAACTGGTTGCTATTTGGTGTCTGTTGGATGCTCGCTTTCGACATACGCTGTTACACCCTTGAAAATGATGTTTGGGGTTCCCTATTAATCAAACATGTTCACTTCCATGCGAGATAATCTGGGGAGCCCCTAAATCAACCAGGCCAACAAGGTGCCCTGTTTGTTTTTCCTCCCGAAATCCGCAGATCTGGAATCATGTATGGAAATAGGATTCGGCACATGACAATGATCCTTGCTTTCTACTTGGTTGGACAGTTGCCGCTCTTAACTCTTAACCTCGCGGGAGCAATGTGTTTTTTGCCACCGCCCATCAAAAAGTCAGACTTTCTGTGCGGGCAAGGTCACCCAGATAGGTGGGGCGTAACTTGGGTTGGTAAATCAGGTGGGTTGTAAGAGTCCTACTTCAAGGATTTCCAAAATTGGGCCATTCAGCACTTACTACCCGTGATTTTCTAGGCGGACCCTGGCTTTAAGCTGTGGATGCGTTGACGCGCAAAATTGGATCCCTTTCTTGCATTTTGCTTGGATGTTAGGACTTTAACTTTTTGCCAACTAGTGGGTGTTCTATTAAACCACTAAAAGTTAAACTTTTTGCAGGGGAGCAGAAAGCAACAAAGATTCTCCGCCACTCCAACTCTTTGTTCAACCTGTGGAAACCCGCCATGGAGGGTGGGGTCGCTCGACGGGGTCGCCTTATGACCTTTTAGTTTTCCCTGTTTGGTCAATTTTTCGTCATGGCCCCAAAGGTGATCGCCCTTTATGCTGGGTCTCGGAGGGCCACCGGGTAAGTCCAAGTGGGACTTACTTACTACACATGGGACAAATCCTGGCCCCCTGTTTGCTTGACCCAGCCGTCCGGTTCAGCAAGGTTTTTAAGCCGTCCCCTTTGTAGTAACTACAAAGGGGACAGCTGAAAACCCTAACAGTTGGTTTAGTGGCTGTGTTTCCATTTCACAAGCGTTCCACTGTCCTCCGATCTGAAAACGGAGCGCCCAGCTCACGCGGACGCCGCTCCTCAGTTTTTCAGTGGTTTCCCCCTCTTTTTTGGTGGCTGCCCCACTAACAATTCGGTCCCAGCCCCAAAAAATGATCTCTTTTTCTTCCAGGGTCGCTGAACAAATGAGACTCCGATCCGATCGCCAGGTCCCGGCCGCGCGCCTCACCTTCTTCGGCTACGTGGTCTTGCTGCACGCCTGGGCAAGAAGCTGAGACCCGAGAGTCGCCGGGGGAAGGGGGCCCCGTGTTTTTTTGTTGTTTCCTGGGCGGTGCCCAGCGAATCGTCCAGTTCCTGGGGTTTGTTGGTTTGCAGGTGGTTGATGTCCATTTAACCTACTAAAGCCATGTTTTTTAGGAGGGGATCTGAGGACGGAACAGTTTTGTTTGGTTATTTGAGCCATCAAAACCAAGCAACCAAGCTGGCGGATTAGAACGCTCTAAAAGTGATCTGGAACACTCTAACTGGGGTCATGACTTTACCTGTTGCGCTCACTGCTTGAGTTCCGGTTTCTTTGTTTGTTTGCTTTTTTTCTGACTGTCAACGCAGAAAGTGAGAAACTCGGGTAGATGAAGGTTAGAAACGGATAGTCGCAGCCATAAATTATTGCCATTTTGATTCTTTACATGGTTCTGGGCAGACCATGTTAATACCGGGTTTTGATTATGACTCATTTGTATAGTAGGATATAGTAGGCCTTCTTTCAGTTTTGACGTGGTGCTGCTGATTGTTGGTTCCAATGTTT